>CAJVRI010001535.1:0-373848 GCA_911649635.1 Poeciliopsis gracilis
TTCTTATTTAACTGGAACACCGCGTTTTGTGCAATATCACAATTAAAACCCAACTTCAGTCAATCTTAAATAGATTGAAATATTTTAGATTTTTCTATATTTATGCATCAAAAGAAAAGGTGAATAAAAGTCTAGTAATTATTTATGCAGTTTGTTCGTCCAGCTGCAAACAGGAAGTGCTAATCTGCGTATTTCATGAATATGATGAAGAAAACATCTTGTGTTTTGTTTTCTTGCTAAGTTATTTAATGTTGCTTTCTTCAGGGTTTTATTTGTTCGTTTGTCACCTTGAGCCCAGTGGGAAAGCTCCTCCATCGCTGGGGATGTTCAGTATCTGCGCCGGTGACACGCTTCCTGTCGAGGAATCTGCCCTGGAGTCACTTTCCTTTCATGTTTCTTATCATCTCCTACTTTTCCAGCCAGATCACGACGCAACACGTCAAGCTTATCGCCACCTTCCCCATCTTCAGATGTGTTTATCCGACTCCCCACACCTTAAAGTGGCTTTGTGCTGCTCAGATTTATCTCAAATTAAACTTCTTATCTTGCTGCACACATAACACTGCAGGAATAGTGGAGAATTTGTCACATATTACAGCTGTCAGCTTTATCTCACTGCAAAAATGATGCAAACTCTGCAGCAGAAGTACAGAAGCCCATACATTTAGCCCTGCGGTGACGTGGAGCTTCACTTGTTTCTGTTGCAGAAATATTTATTTACCAGGTTATAAGGCAAATATAATTCTTTCCAATGAAACACATATCAACATTTTATCCACTTCTTATTGACTGGGGTTGTAGAAATGGGCCGATTGACCAAAACATCAATACTAGGGTGGGAAAATTTATGCTTCAGTTTCAAATTTCCTCCTGTAGTTTATTTTAGTTCTTGTATCATTTCATTGTTTCTCTATCTCAAAAATATCTAGTTTTGATTTGCTCTCAAAATTGAGATTGAGCTCAAAATCTCAGATGTTTTTGGCAGAAAACTCCTCCTCGTTTATTTTTCCGTCCCTGTCGCTCTGCTGTCAGTCCTGGTGCCTCAGAGTTTCCTGTAGACGTGAGTCGGCCTCTGGGCGCCATCGACCTCCTGCCCTCCTCTCTGAGCGCCGCGTCTCTGCCAGGACTAAAACAGCCGGTAATTCACACGGCGGCCAAACACAAGGACCTCCTCTTAAACAAAAAGTCGATGAAGCTCTGCTGCTTTTGAAGAACAAAAGAGACGGAGGGCCGGCCGGAGCGTCCTGACGTTACACACTCTGACCGTTTGGTTTTTATTTAGCCGTTAATGGCCCAGGTGAGCGTTCGATGGAGAGGAATAATGAAGCAGATCGATTCCCATCGACCTATAGGCGCTTCCTCTAACACCAATACCTCAGGGAAGCCTCATTTGGTCCCACAAAAGAAAGAGAGTAACTGGAAATAATATTCAGGAGAGAAGCGCTGGGACAGAACTATTGATTCTTCTCATAAATGATAAAAATATTGATCGTCTTAATGCTCTGGGCCGCCGCAGCTGTTTTATTTATGTAGGGCTGCATCCAGCTCAGGTTGGTTCTTACAAAACAAGTGGTGGGTTTAAAAAGATTTTGGCAAAAACACAAATATGCAGAGGATCCACTTAGGAATAACTTCAAAATTAAACAGAAAAGTTTTGATAATCCATTAAAAGCAGCAGAGGTGGTGATTTATTGTTGATCAGATTGATCAGGTGTGAGGCTGACTGTAGAGCTGGCTCCTCCACAGCTTCACTAACATCCGTTCATAAAACGCTGCGAGTCTTTCTGATGTGTTGAATCCATCACTCTTCTATAAAAATGTTTCTCACCTCACTGAGTCAAACCAATCAAACCCCTAGAGCAACCTGTTCCCCTCCTGGCCTGTGGGGGCGCTGCACCAAGAACCACTGCAGGAAACAACACAAAACCTCTGAAGACACAAAACATGAAGTCAGATTTTAGTGTTTGGAGGATTTCTCTCCAGTGTTTGGCGAAAGACCACGAGCCATTTCTCCCGCTAGCGCTAGGCTAGCATGTTTGTTTTAGTTGTTTTTACCCAGAATGCCCTGCAATGTAGCCCACTTTCTGCTCCAGTCCACTTGGCGTTCAAACCGAACCAAACGACAAATCCAGCTGCCTTCATTCAGAAGTCAGGCTGATTAATGTATGTATTAATTTATCTAAAACTGTACGTGATATGAAATATTTCATTGTTACCAAAAAGCAACACAGACAGCTGGTGGGAAAGTAGTTTCTTAAAGTGCAGCAGATACACAGGCAAGTAAATTAAACATGTTGTTTTCTTTCTGGAGATTTTGCTCTTCAGGAAGAAGCAATTGAAAGAAACATCAAAGGAGGTCGTAGGTGATCATCGCAGGTCCTTCACTGTCAAAGCTGCGGCGGGAAATTGTGTCTATGATTACAAAAACAGCCCATATTTCCACATTCTCATTCTGGAAACGCACTGGCAACACAGCCTCTTCCACAGACAAACGAGGCTCAAATGAAAGATGATTAGCATTTATTTCCTCTGTGGAGGACACGGCCGGCTCCCTGCTGAGCGGCTCGTCAGCTTCCTGTCGGTCAGGTGGGAGCGCCGACTCGTTCGCTCCAAAATGGGGGAAATAACACAACAACTCTTGTTGTTTTCTCTCTTACAACCAGTCTGTGTTTTTGAACAATTTTCAGGCAGCAGAAACCTCTAATTTTACAGGGAATTAGTTTTGCTGTGGCCTCTCTCCCACCAGGCTCCCCCGCTGCTGTCAACAGGAGATGTGAGACAAACAAAGGATCCGTCCGACCCTGCAGCTGCGCGGCGCCGCCCACACACGCTGCGATGGAGCAAATTAAAATGCGCCCTTAGCAGCTCCGGTTCTGTTCAGCTGTCAAGTCAATTCAAAGTTTTAAAATGTCAAATAAATATAACATCTACGCAAAGCAGAGCCACTTAGCAAAAATAGAAACTCAGGTGAAAGGTTGGACAGCAGGGGGCAGTAGCACATGAACAAAATGGCTGCCGTTGGGATCGACCCGTGGAAACGTCAGACGATGCGGAGAAGCTGCTGCTATGACATCATTAGTTACCTGGCGAAGTCCATGGAGGAGCTTCAGGCCTGAACTCTGTGGACCGAAACATTCAGTGTTTCAACGGATTTAAAGGGACGAACAAACTCTTCACGTGAACAAGCTAGCAGATAAAAGCTACATTAGCTAAGCTAATTTTGCTAGCGTGGCATTGATAAATTGTGATCCAGTTGTGTTGTCTTTATATTGTTTATAAGTTACGTGAGAATGAGGCGAGAGCTCGTTCTAAGTTCGTAGCTTGTTCATTGTTGCCATAGCAACGCCGTAGCAACTTCCTACCAAGATGGCTGCCAGTCACATGAGAAGAACAAGAATAGTCAGAATATTATAAGAAGAAAGTAGAAATAATATAAGAGTAAAGACACATTTTTCTTTTTTCTTAGAATGGCCCTCCACTGCATTTAAATCCTTCTTTAGTTTGAACAATAAAAAACATAACAAAACAAGTAATCATGCAATTTTACATAATTAGTTTGAAAAAAAGCAGGTTGAAATAAAAGCTCTTATGAGTTCCTGCTCCTCTCAAATTTGAAAAATCTGAAATTATTTCCACATCGAATGACATTATTTATACATTTTTAATATCAACAAAACCATTTTTGGTATTTAAAGTATTGATCGTACTCAACAAATTTCCCAATAAGCTCCAATTTGAGGAGTTTTTATTTCTACTATGAGCTTTATGAAATCTTATTCACCTTAACATGTTTGTGTAATTTAATCTACTTCTTAGTCTGTGACTGTTTCATTGTGAACCAGGTAACTAGTAATTCTCTGTACTGCAACAGCAGCAGAAACATGTTTGCCATTAATCCCAGTAACCTCTTAAAACTCGCATTGAGCCGCGTTTCTCCTCTGATGCTTCAGCCTCGCAGCGCTTCGCCTTGTATCTATTAGCGGATTCAGACCCCAGAAAACATTAATTATGCTTTCATCTTTCTGTCGGAGTGACAGCTGAGGAGGTGAAGGAGTCACCAGGCTCTCCATCCGGCGGCCGGCTCCAGCCTCCAGCGCAGCTCAGCGCAGCGCAGCGCACTCCAGAGGTTGTATTTGTCTAATTGAATTAGCGCCTGTGGCCTCTTGAATGTGCAGCATCAACAAGGGTTTAATGGGAGTCAAAGCTTGGAAAGGAGCAATAATTCGCTGGCAAACAACACTATGAAGAATGCCAGCCACCAGATTAGTGCTGACAAACTGTAATTGGATTTCCTGTACACTTAATTGAATTGGACTAAATGAGCATTTGCCAGTTTGTTTGTTTTTTTGTTGTTGCCATGAAATCGGGCCGTTGCCACATGGAGAGGAGGGCAGAGTGCCAAACATTTACCCAAGTAAAGGCAAAAAGTGTTTGGTAAAAAAGCTACTGATCAAATATAATTTACATAATTAGATGGACCAAAATATAAACTTAGGTGAACATTTTGGCATAATCATGACTTACTTTTATGTATTTAAAAATAAAAAGTGTCCACCCAAGAAATTACTCAAGTAAGAGTAAAAACTATTTGGTAAAAAGTAACTGACAAATTATCAATAATTTAGTGTTTAAAATTAACATCATCTGAAAGACCAAAATATAAAGTTAAGAGGAATATTTGGCATTTAAAGACCAAAGTGACAATAACTCATATAAGTAACACAAAATAACATAATTAGGTAAAAGAAAATGTTTCCAAATCAGTTTGTTTCAATAAAAAAAAACTGATGAAATGTTAACAGAAACTGCAGGTGTGTGTCTGTGTCTGGTGAATTTTTATTAAATCACAACATTTTACTGAAGTAAAAGCAGAGATAGAGATACTTAAATAAAATTACACAAATAAATGTAAAAAAGTGCAAAAAATACTCCTAAAATGTACCAAATGAAAGGGACTAGTTAGTACCCAACTCTGCTGGCGTGTCGCTGGTTTTTATGCACACTTCCTGGTTCTGATTTCACTTCCTGGTTCTGATTTCACTTCCTGTTTCTGATTTCACTTCCTGTTGCTCATATCACTTCCTGGTTCTGATTTCACTTCCTGGTTCTGATTTCACTTCCTGGTTCTGATTCGCCCAGTGTCTATATTTGTGTTTTTCATCTCTAAACGCATCAACGACTGAAGTCGTTGATACGTTTCTCCTTCACTTGTTGCAGGTTAAAGTTCACCGATAGAAATGATTTTTTTTCTGAGTGGAGGATCTGAAACTTTCCTCCCATCCGGCCAGCAGTTGGTTCCTCCTCCCACACAGAACCGGGTCGCCGGTGAACGGGCCTGAACTTTGTTGTGTTGCTCCAGGTGGGCGCAGCAGGACGACCCGCTTCACACCAGATGCAAAACAAACTCATTAGAACCAACAACCTCTAAATGTTCCCAAACATCCTCTGAACGTGGGTGAATACTTTCAACAGAGCTCATTTCTTCTCATTTTTAAATTCCTCCTCTTCCCAAAAATACCGTCTGAAACCTGATTTATTTTATGCAAAGCAGCCGCTAATCACTGCAGTTGTGTGGGAAACGACATCAGATCCGCCCAGAGGGGCAGAGAACCAAAACCCGCAGTAAAGGAAGAGGAGTACTACTTACACATAGCTTTACTTAAGTAAAAGTAAAAAGTACAGTGTGGTAAAAGCACTACACTTTTACTTCCTGGTTCTGATTTCACCTGGTTTTTGGTAACTTTTTAAACCAAAAAGTTATAAAAGTGTAACTGTTTTAAGTTCTTTGTGGACGTTTCTTTTCAGGGCCCATCGGGTCACTGGCCTGGATTTTCAACAGAACTAGAGGAATAATTATACTTTCCAAGAACCTCAATGTCCAAAGTCTGCTGGTAAATTCTAGAAAGGTTCTGAGAAAGTCCAGGAAAGATCCAGAAAGCAATCTTTATTTTAAATCCGTACAGTCTGTTATGTACTGTTAGATTTTAAAACGTGGTTTTGGACTTTTACTGCTCCGTTCTGATGGTTAACTCCGTGTTGGACGGTTAATCTTTTCGTCAGTAATTAAAGGTCGATATGACGTCTGAGCTTTCATAAATAATGTAGTAAATTAATAGAAGTTAATGAGTGGAATGTGGGGCTGCACAGTGGCGCAGTGGGTAGCGCTGTTGCCTTGCAGCAAGAAGGTCCTGGGTTCGAATCCCGGCCCGGGGTCTTTCTGCACGGAGTTTGCATGTTCTCCCTGTGCATGCGTGGGTTCTCTCCGGGTTCTCCGGCTTCCTCCCACAGTCCAAAAACATGACTGTCAGGTTAATTGGCCTTCCCAAATTCTCCCTAGGTGTGAGTGTGTGTGTGCATGGTTGTTTGTCCTGTTTGTCTTTGTGTTGCCCTGCGACAGACTGGCGACCTGTCCAGGGTGAACCCCGCCTCTCGCCCGGAACGCAGCTGGAGATAGGCACCAGCACCTCCCGACCCCGTTAGGGAGAAGGGTGACGGAAAATGGATGGATGGATGGATGGAGTGGAATGTGAAAATGGACGATTGGTCACATTAAGTGGTAAATACCTGAAAACTCCAGGTCTGCCTGTGAGAAAGCTGTGAAACGTTTGCAGAGCTGAAAGCTGCACTACGCTAATCTCTGACATTTCTTTAGCCTCCAATTTGTTGTCATTAAAGTGCCTTTAATGAGCAGTTAATGCTACACTGTTTCCTGCATTTCGATATCGACGGCGTGAAAACACCAAACAGGACGAGTCATGCACCAGCGAGTTTGCAGAGCAGCGTGGGTAATTAGGCGGCCCGGACTAATTAATCATCCGACTCCCTCTACTCTCCCAAAGAGTAGATTAGCAGCGAGTTGCTTCTGTAATTCCTTACATTGATCAAAGGTTTGCACATCTTCAGAAGGAAAAACAACCAAAGAGGACGTTCTGCCGTTTCTGCAGGCTCTCATCGCGGCAGATTCAGATGAATAACGTCTGATGAGGAGTCAGGAAGAGGCGTTTTGACTGGCAGCTGTGCTAAATGCTGCTTATGCTGCGCGGCTGATCCTGCTGCTTCAGAGCAAACAGAAACACCTGCAGACGGTTTCCTGTCGGGTCAGAGGTCAGAGGTGAATCTCCGCTGCAGGTTCACTCAACATTTCATTTCTTTGTTGGATGACTAACGTGTGATGTCATAAATCCTCCCGCTGATGGATTCGCTCTGTGCTTGAGGCTGCCGTCTGATTGGTCGATTTAAACTTTTGAAAGCCGTCAGCATCACCAGAACTTTGCAGCTCAAATCTGAATTCATTTTATTCTTGTTTTGTTTATTTTGGATATTTAAAATATGCAGAATTAAATGTTCATTAGAAAAACAACCAATATATATTGTTGATTTCAAAATCAACAATATTTTTATTTATCTCAATAACTTCTGGGAGAATTTATCGTCCAGGAAACTCGACATCATGACAGGCCTGATGGTTTCATGTCAAAATGTTCGCCTGACAGAAGGACATTTATCTTTCAAACGAATACGACATGATGCATATTTTGAATTAAAGATTTTATTTCCTGACGCCCGGAGGATCTGGAAATGATATTGATAATTGGATCGGTATTGATAGGTTCAGTTGGATTTAATCTGTTTTCAGCTGTTTTGGAGCAGAGTTCATGTTTTTGGTCCGAACCAGAAGTGGATTATTCACGCCTCCCCAAACGGACCGGGCTTTCCGGTGACCCGACTGAACTCTAAACAAAGTTCATCGAGAAAAGCCGGGAAGACGTCAATGAGAAAAGAATCGCGACGTAGCGAATGGTTCAGAAAAGGTTTCCACTCCAATCCGCTGCAGTTAAATGTCTGTAACTAAAGAAATGAAACAAATTTTTAAAATTCATTTTAAAATTTATTCTCCTCATATCACTGGTGGCACCAAATGGTTTCTTATTTGTTCTTGAGCTGCAGTGGAGAAACCAGCAACACTCAAACATCTGGTTCTGGCCTCGAGTGGAATAAAGTTTAATAACAGCCACCTGCTAATAAAACAGCAACAAAAGCTGCTGAGTTTCATGAAGCTTTGATTTTTCTGATCCTTAACCAGACGGGATCAGTTTTCTGAACGGCTCCATATTTTGCTTTCCTTCTCAGCAGAAGCTGTTTCTGCATATTTTCCTTCTTCACGCGTGTTCATCCAGTCCGACTGGCACCTGATAACGGCGACAGAATCACAGAGTGGCGCCGACCTGCTGTAAGAAAGAGATAAGGAGCCGTAGATGAGGGTGACGAGGAGCCAAATGTCAGCCTGTCACGGCCGTGAGGAGCCGCGCTGCGGAACAACGCTGACATTTCTCTGCAGTGTGAAAGCAAAGGAGGCTCTGCATGTAAGTCACACAAATATGAGTAAAAACAACAGATAAAAGTGGAAAAAAAGTGCAAATAATTCACACCAGCCCTGTTTAGTTCGCTTTAATCCAACTCCAGTTCGTTTGTTTAGAAACTTTGGTCCGTTTGTGGAGGTGTGAACTCTAATGTGGATTATAAAGTGAACTGGTTCGGTTTGAGTGGATATGTGAACGCCAAGCGGACGGAGACCGCTCTGAAAGCAGGAAGTGGACTACAGCACAGAGCATTCTGGGTAAATACAGCCAAAACAAACATGCTAGCCTAGCGCTAGCAGGAGAAATGGCTTGTGGTCTTTAGGTGAAAGCGGAAGAGAAATCCTCCAACCGCTAAAATCTGGCGCCTCCATCTTTGTTTACATTTGGTGAAGAAGGAGCTCAGTTTTTTTCCAGAGGATTTTGTGTCGCTTCCTTCTTGGTGCAGCGCCCCCACAGGCCAGGAGGGGAACAGCTTCTTCAACTATTTTGTTTCATTACAAGATCCATGATGTACAGAGTAATAGCAGACCACGCTTATGCTGGACACACTGTTCAGAATCAACCACATGATGGATGAAACCCTGCCGGTTTCATCCATCACGGTGATTATTTGAGCAGACGATGAAGTAAATCTCCAGTTTCTCTCTCTTGGATCTTGAGGGAGATCGACTTCCAGAGGCTGACTGACGGTTTGAGAGCAGAAACTGTCAGTCTGTGGGTTCAGGACTCAAAGCAGCTGATCCATGAATCCAAACAAACACACTCAGGACCGTCAACACTTCATGTAGCTGCAGGGATTTTTTTGTTTTTCCTGTTCTGACTGCAGAAAGAACAAAGTTTGACAGGAAGCAACATGACAACACTTCAGGATCAGACGAGATCCCATCATCTTCTCCCATCATGCTCTGCAGACGTCTACGTTAAACCTGAAGCTGAAACGTTGATGGATGTGAAACAATGGCTGATCTGATAATAAGACACAGTTTCTGAATGAAGTGGGATTTAAATGCAGCTGGTGAGGTCCTGGATGAACCGAATCAAACAGAAAGCGTTAAATCCGCCGCAGATCTCCCAGATTACCACTCATTTCTGGGGATTTGTGGCGCAGTGTGTGTGGAGATAAGAATGGCTTCATAAGCAGATGGAGGGAATGTTTAACACGGCAATATTACAAACATGAGCTGCATCAGTAAAACACATAAAAACCCGGAGCCTCAGATCCTGTAACTGAATGAAAACCTGCAGAAAATGAGGAAAGAAACGATTCAGATAAACGACGCAGCGATCCGCAAAAACATTTACATTTGATGATAGATGGATGAGATAGATAGATGAATGAATAGATGATAGATGAATGATAGATGATGATAGATGAATGAATGAATGATAGATAGATAGATAGATAGATGATAGATAGATAGATAGATAGTAGATAGATAGATGAATGAATGATAGATAGATAGATGATAGATGAATGATAGATAGATAGATGATAGATAGATAGATAGATAATAGATAGATGGATAGATGGATGAATGATAGATAGATAGATAGATAGATAGATGATAGATGGATGGATGATGGATGGATGATGATTCTCATCAACCTTCTGTTCTGTGCAGCGGAGAGACTGAGTACAACAAGGCAGGACTGTTACAAGGTAGGAGGAAGATCTGCAGCCTGTTTATGATTCCCCTGGTTCTGATTCCCCTGGTTCTGATTCCCCTGGTTCTGATTCCCCTGGTTCTGATTCCCCTGGTTCTGATTCCCCTGGTTCTGATTCCCCTGGTTCTGACCCATTTCCCAGGCCAGGCCGTGGACTCCTCCCTGTCAGAGACGGGTCGGCAGCAGGCTGCGGCTGCAGGCTCGGACCTGAGAGACGTTGTGTTCAGCAACGTGTTCAGCAGCGACATGCGGCGGGCCCGGCAGGTGAGACCCGATCTGTAGCAGAACTTTATGCTCTGGTTCTTTGTTGTTCCCTCCATGACCCTCATGCATGTTTTCACGACCCGGAGTTGAAAAGCTGTTGTGAATCTGATGGTATTTATTTATCTGTGCAAACCACTGGCACCTGTTTATCAAGACAGATTTATGAAAAATAAAACTTAAAGGTTTTCATTCATGATATACCAGATGGTCACAGACTTTGCTGTATTTTTGGTCTTTTTATGGTGCCAGTCATTTGACCACAATCTGGGCCAAACAAGAGTTTTTTCATTATCACCAGGATAAATTTCACTCCATGATAAGAACATTAAATTCATGGGGAAGCAGATTACTGGCACTTTGACCTGGTTCCTCCAAATCTCTGGTCTGGTGAAAAAAGCTCAGCAACGTTTGCAGTTTTTACGCAGGATGAGAAGAACAAACGTCCTGCAGTTTGTTCCTTCCTGCTGGTCGGTTTGTAGAGATCAAACCGACCAGCAGCATCTCCGCCTGGTTTGGACCATCTAACGCTCTGACCGCCAATCATTTTGAAATCGCCTCACGCCAACAAGTATCACTGCATTGGTATGAAAGTCAGTCATGACATCACACCGAATGCCTGCTCCCGAAATGTTTCTGAAACTTTTCTAGGGCTGATAGTTTTCTGTCAAAGTGCTTCAGAGCAAAATCATGTGTCCATGACGCGCTCAGCCATTTATTTTCAAACTTTTCCGAACAATTTCAGAGCTCAGCGCACACCATCTCTCTGTGTTTGCTGTTATTACTGTGAGTGAGCTACAGACATGAATCGTGTTCGTATCGGAGACGACGAATCGCCCTGTCATACGCTGCAAACGGTTTCTGATGCGTATCACGGTTCCCTAACGAGACGGTTTGAATTCTGTCTCCCTGTGTCTCACTGACATGACAGTTGAGCTGCTCTTTACAATGACTGAAGGCCAGAACTACAACATGGTCGAAAGGTCAGTGACTAGTGACTATTACTGATTTTAACCAACCGCTGTTACACATTGGATGTGTGGCCATTTAAAATTGATCTAAAAACATCTTTTAGCTATTTTTCTTACCTATTAGCCATGTTTAGGACACTGAATGTAGCAAGTCAATGTAAGACAATATGCTAGTGACAGCATTTAGGCTAAAATTAGCATTTTGGCTAATTTTAGCATTTTGGCTAATTTTAGCTTATACACTACCTTTAGTGACATACTGAAACCTTGTTAGTCAACATGGTTTTGATTCTCCACATGCTGTTGACTATACTTTTGCTAAGTTTAGCATTGATGCTAATCGACAGGCACACTTTGGCAGGCCCCGTTTAAATTTCTTCAGAACTTTTCTAGTTTTTCCTTGTAATTTTACAACTTCCTTTTGGTAATATTTCATCTTTATTCTACTTAATTATTGTATTTAAAAAAGAAAATATCTGTCTTGCCTTAATTCTTCATCAGACTCACTTTCCTTCCCACTGCCACCATTTTGTTTCCATCCCACAAACATTGGCAGGCTTCTTCTTCTGCTGGGTTCAACAGGTAGCCTGTTGATTAGTTTGAGAACTGCTGCCTCCTGGTGGCCGGAGGCCTGTTTACAGTGAAGGCCAGAGTATTGTTCCAGAAGTATTCATACCCCCAAACCTTCAGTCATAAAACTCAAGAGGTTTTTCAGAGATTCTCACTTGAAATATATAGCATAAAACTCCTGTTGAGCCCCTTTACTCTGATACTTGTAACTGAAATGGAGTCACCAAAGCAGTCGCAGAGTTCTGAGCCATGAGGGAATCACAGCAGACATGTTGGAGGCGCACCGGTCAGAGGAGACCAACCTTCAAACCTCAACATGTTTCTGCTCCAGTAAAGGGCGCTGACGTTTCAGGAGCTTCGACATCATCATCATCATCATCATCATCATCATCATCAGGATTGTTATTGTCTGCTTTGGTTTGACCTGCAGACTGCTGAGAAGATCATGCAGCAGAACAGCAGCTGCCTGCGGCTCCAGATGGTGTGTGACCCTTTGCTAAAAGAGAAAGTAGGAGATTTCTGATGTAAGTCATTTCTCCAGATAAAAGTTTTAATGGAAGAATGCTAAAGCTGTTTTTGTGTGAATGCCTCGTTATTCCCAGAGCTTTGGGGTCGCAGAAGGCGGACGGCTTGAAGACCTCAGAGCGATGGCCAGGGCGGCGGGGGAACCGTTCCCGGGTTTCACCCCTCCGGAGGGCGAGACTGCAGATCAGGTCAGGAAGCTGTTAGTCATTCACCGACTGGCCACTAGGTGGCAGCATACTGCCACACGTGTTTACAGCGGGGGCGGGGTTGTGACGTAACGGATCCCATTAAACAGTCGCTGTTAGCTCTGGTTAAGGCGGTATGTGTGCGTGTGTGTATGCGTGTGTGTGTGTGTGTGTGTGTGTGTGTGTGTGCGTGTGTGTATGCGTGTGTGTGTGTGTGTGTGTGTGTGTGCGTGTGTGTGTGTGTGTGTATGCGTGTGTGTGTATGTGTTTGTGTGTGTGTTTGTGTGTGTGTGTTTGTGTGTATGCGTGTGTGTGTGTGTGTGTGTGCGTGTGTTGGTGTGTGTGTGTGTGTGTGTGTGCGTGTGTGTGTGTGTATGCGTGTGTGTGTGTGTGTGTGTGTCATTTCCAACTAATTTTCCAGATCATTTCCACCACGTTATGATGATGATGATGATGGTTATTGGTCTTCATCATTTATGAAGTTATACATCTAAAGTTAATATCAATAATTTAAGAGAAAAATGTGGGGATTCTTACAATGTCATATTTTCACCCTGTTATTCATGCCTATATAAATGTCACAGTTTCAAACTAAATACTTAGTTTGCTAGCAAATAATTATCTCCATAAATATTTAGTTGGCAAGTTAAATATTTAGCTTGAGACTATTAGCTTTTTCATTAAATATTTAGTTTGAAGATAACTCTTTAGCTTGCTAAATAAGTAAATACAGCTTCATACTAAATTTATAAATGAATGAATAACAGAGTGAAAATGTGAGTGAAAAAAGCCTCATTTTCCTCTGATGACAGGATGAATAATCCAGATTTTGGCTCCTCCAGGTGAAGCTGCGGGTCCAGCAGTTCATGGAGAAAATGCTGCAGCAGATCGGGGCAGAGCACTGGCCTGCAGGGGGCGCTGATGTCTCCTCTGCTGACGACACAGGGGCCCTCCACGCCCACGCTCTGGTTGTCTCCCACGGCGCCTACATGTGCGTGGCGGTGCGTTACTTCGTGGAGGAGCTGCGGTGCAGCGCCCCTGCAGGCTGCGACAGGAAGCGCATGTTCTCGCTGAGCCCCAACGCGGGGATCTGCAGGTTCAACCTGACGGTGGTCCAGCAGGGGGCGCGCTTTGTGGTGTCGGGCATGCGCTGCGTGTTCATGCACAGGGTGGCGGGGGCAGGGCAGGATGAATAACCTGCTCATGATTTATTGAGAAGGAAACAATCATTGTCCACAAAGATAATGATGGCACAATGTTTAGTTTTATCATAAACGCAAAAAAGACATAAAACACAAATATTAATATTTGATCATTATTGATAATCAAAGGGTGAAAATAAATTGACTGAATCATGTATTTTATTAGCATCCTTCATAAATCCAGACAAACTGTGACATAAAATAGTTTTGGTTCATATTTTCAGTGCTTCAAAACTATTTGTCCAGCTATTTTTAGCTTTTAATTAGTAAATAAGTTTATTTTGTAAACAAACATGATTAAAAACAAAACATGATAAATGATACTGGAATCTTTGTCACATGTAAGAATGATCTTAGTAATGATAATATTATAAGAAGAATTCATGAAAAGCTTCATGAAGTCAAGTTGAGTTTCTTTAATGAGTGGAAACAGTCAATAAAAGAAATAAAGTCTGTTTTTATGGAGTTTCATATCATAATTCAGAATGAAACAAATTAAACTGTGGACCCAAACGCAGCAGCCAGTAAACACAGAAACAAGAGCCTGTTTGAATGAAGAAAATCAACCAATAAAAAATCCAAAATCCCCAAACAAAAGAACGTGGGAACACGAGGGAACAGCAGCTGATCCAGGGAGGGAACATGGTGGAGACGATCAGGTGACGAGACGGACCGACGAGTTGTGACTGGGATACAGGAGCTTAAATACTGGGAGGCAGTAAACGGAACAATGGGCTCAACGAGATGAGATAACTGGCTGACGAGATGTACTGGGGAAAAACAGCAGGGAGCTGAAAATACCTCGAAAACCAAAGAAAACACTAACACTAAAGAAAACCTGATAAACTCGAAGACAAAGAGACAAAAACAAACCTAAACAGACAGAAGGCTGACCTGTCAATAATAAGATCTACTAAATGTAGAGCTATGGAAACTAGAAGATCTGAACAAAGAAATAACCTAACGAGAATTACTAAAGACAGACAAAATAAACCTAAAGTGATTAAAGGATTAAATAAAAATAAACTATCACTAAAGAAGCTCAACATGGACTCAAACAAGAAAAACAGAAACTAACTAAAGAAAACCCCTAAGAAGAAACTCTATGAACTACTGCAGACAAGGACAACAAGGAAATTCCAACCACACTAAATAACCTCAAATAATCAAACTGAAATGACCACAAAGGGGCGAAGCTACAGAAACTAAAACACAATGAGAAACAAAACCAAACCCAAAACAGAGTCCAGACACAAACTTTATGTCACAGCGCAGAAACTTTAGGTTTTAGGTTCCACAGTTTGTGATGCAGAAGAGCTTCATCATCATCATCATCATCATCATCATCATCATCATCATCATCATCATTATCATCACTATCATCATTATTATCATCATCATCACTATCACCATCATCACACTATCATCATTATTATCATCACTATCATCATTATTATCATCATCATCATTATATCATCATTGTAATCACCACTATCATCATCATCATCATCATCATCATCATCATCATCATCATCATCATCATCATCATCGCCACCATCATCACTGTGTGACTTACTGTAACTGTGGATCATAAACAACTTTTCTTTCCATATTGTGGAAAGTTTTTGCTCTTTTTAGGAATCAGTGACTCAACGTCTCAGTCAGCAGTTAAACAGTATGTGTGTGTGTGTGTGTGTGTGTGTGTGTGTGTGTGTGTGTGTGTGTGTGTGTGTGTGTGCGTGTGTGTGTGTGTGTGTGTGTGTGTGTGTGTGTGTGTGTGTGTGTGTGTGTGTGTGTGTGTATGTGTGTATGTTGATCTTGTTTCTGTGTGTTGAACTTTAGTTTTACCCTTTGTGCTTTACTTCATTTGGACCCAATTTGAACCAGTTGGTCTCATGCCAGTTACATAACAAGCTGTGTGTGTTTCATTACCCTGAATGCATCATTATAGATTAGGTGGAAAACGTTTAGACAAATTCAATAAAGACGATGAATACAGTAAAATATTAATCATCCCATACAAAGAAACATCAAAAGCTGTCATGTGCTGGAAATGAAGTTATCGGAGCTGGTTTAGGTTTGTGAACAGCTCTGGTGCAGATCTGTGGAGAGTAGATGTTTGCTTGAATCTATTTTTACCAAATAACATCACAGATTTGGTTTCTCCAGTTTTCAGTTTAAAACTTATTCACCTCCTTCATTACTTTTAAATCATGAACAGCAGGATTTGGTTTTTCTTCTTCCTTTGGAAAACAATGTAAATTCAACCTTTTAGTGTCAAAGTGAAAACTGATTTTCACAAAATTACAAGTAAAAATATTTAAAATGAAATCAGTGATTCTCCCCTGTTGGTGGCTGATGTCATTCATCGGAGGTCCAGCTAATTGGTGCCGGTGACCTCACAGTGTCCAGCTCAGCCTGGGCGTCGCCAGCACAGCAGAAAGGTTTCTGTCTGTGCAGCACAGAGTATTTATCTTTGGTTTGTTCACTTTTCTCCATCACCTGTTACGTTTTCTGAACTATTACATCACAGTATTTGCTGTAGAACTAAACAAGGTCATGGGCCTCCAGCTAATCAGGTTCAGGAATCCACCATTTTTATTTCTCACAGTGATGCTGAAGGCTGATGCTGAAGTCAGACTGAGTGTTGGGTGTGTTAACACACACAGCTCATCACACCTTGTCAGTCTGGTTACATTTGTTTTCATGGGAAATATTTCCACATCAAACTTTCTTAGCATGAAGCTCCTCAAGGACAAAAGCTTCAGCGACCTCCGTTAGCATCAAGACTTGGTTCCTCCTGTGTGTGCGACCACCACAGCGAAACGCTAAGCTGCTACTAATGCTAACATGGCAACAAACTATCAGACATGCATTAGTTCTGTTGATAGCCTTGTTTTTAGCCTCCTGCTAATGTTAGCGCTGTGTGCTAGCTGTTAGCTAGAGAACAGAACCTCACTCCGAGTTTTGAAAAGTTCTTAGATAAACAGCCGGAATAGTTTTGGTGCTGGGGAACACATGATCCAGATGAATGCAGTACTTCTTGGCGCTAGCGTTAGCTGGCCCGCTAACCATGCTGAGGTTTCCAGGCGTGTTCGTTGAGTCGTTTTCTGGCTCTGACGTGTCAGGCTGGATGGACGAGTCTCCTGCTGGTCACAAACGTTTCTGCACCGTCAGGTGGTCATATCTCTGCTACCAAACTACAACAATGGCCGAACAGCAGGGGGCGGGGTCTGAACGACCTCATTTGCATTTGAAGAGACAGCACCAAAACGAGCTGCTCTCAGATGGACCAGGGGTCAGAGGTCAAAGAGGAATGTGAGGAGCTATAAGCACCAGGAAGTCAGCTTTAAATAGACCATAAAAGACTGGAAAGGAACATTTGTTCACATTAAATAATTTTTTGTAAAAAATTTTTGTCACAAAAGCTTAAATGAGTTGATTATGATTGATTTGTAAAAGCAATAAAAGGGTAAAACATTCTAGGGGGTGAATACATTTTGTAAACTGCACTATCTGCAACTTTTCAGGAGCAACGCAGCTAAAATATTTGCAGTGTGGACGGAGTCTGGAGGCGTGGAAAAGGTGAAACTGCCGCAGCGATCCGCTTGTCTTCCTGGTCTGATTGAAGAAGCTAAAGAACTGTTTTGGTTTCATGCATTTTTTCTACTTTTTATTTTCTATCAGAAATATATAAATAAAAAACAGCACGCAATAAAAGAAGTTATGTTACAGATCTCAATAAATAAATATCTTCATTGCTGAGACTTGGTGTCCAGCACCGGATCATTTCTCTTTCCTGTTCTATCATTCATGTCTCTTTTTCAGTGAGAATATTTTTGAAAGAAAGGTTTTGAACATATGTGAAGAAAGGGTTGCATCATCTGGCCCAAAGATTAAAATTTAACAGACAAAAGAGGTTAAAGGTCAGCAGGAGCAGCTTCTCCCTCATCTGCTGTTCAAACAGAGGCGCTGAAGCCGCAGTGATCAGATGAAACCTCAGATAGTGTCTGATCGGAGCGCAGCGGGCCGGCGCCGCGGACAGGAAGCCGGTCCCACTTGGTCTCTGCGTGTTGCCCGTTGCTCTGCGGCGTCAGACTTTCTTCCTGTTGCCTCCTGAGAACCTGACGTCACTCCTGCTCTGCTCGCTCTGCGATGTTCGTCTTGACGGGACTGCCGTGTCCGTTAGGCCTCAGCACCCGCAGCGGGTCATCACAGGAAGTGATGGTTTCTTTGGAAACGGCCCCCGCCTGGTTCGGCTCCACATCCTTTACCGGAGGAGACGGATGGGACTCTGTCCTCAGAGGATCGGACGGGTTCACCTCCTCGCTCCTCCTCTGCCTCTTCACTGACTGGCCGTCTGGTGGCCCACCGCGGACCGCTCCTGGCCCGCCAACCCCCAGTTTGACCAACCAGCTCCTGCTCACAGAGGAAAACAGATCATGGCGCTCACCCGGCCTGAACCAAATATGTTGGAAGAGGCAGCGTCCTCTGTCCTTCTGTCTCTGTCATGGAGACAAACAGACACTTTTACTGAGATCTGCTCTGTTAAGGTGGATCTGTTAAGGTGGATCTGTTAAGGTAGATCTGGAAGACACTCACAGACTTGTAGAGTTGTCCCTTTATGTCCACACACAGGAAGCGTCTCTGTCTCAAGTCAAAGATCAGCACCCAGCTGCCAGGTGCTGCAGCTCCGGGCAGAACGACTGAGAAATGATTCAATAACATCAAATAATTCAGAAAAATAACTTAATTATCAGAAATATTGTTAGTTTAGAAGTCATGAAAATCCAACAGAATCTGAAATCCCTTCAGAAAGATTACGGTTTGTCTCAAATTGTGAAAAATATGTTTGTTTTTCCAAACATATAGCAGGAAAACTGAACATTTTGTGGAGGAAAATGATGTGAATCCTGAAGACGCCTCAGTTTGGATCCGTTGGAGATCCTGGCAGTGATGAGGAGGATCATGGAGTCAGGAGCAGACTCACCCAGGTGAGGACCGTTTGGTCCCAGGTCCAGGCGGAGGCGACCCGGACCGGCGGGAGCCGCGGCCTCCGCGCCGCCCGCCTGCGGCCGCCGCAGCCTCGCTCTGCTCTCCGCTCTGCCACAAACATGCAACACAATCAGGAAGAGCGCGAGGGAAGCCAGCTGCATGGTTCCTCTCCCAAAGCTCAAATGTTCGGGATGTGAGAGAGCAGCTTCTGGAGGAGGAGAAAGTCCAACAGGCTTATTTAAACAGAGGGTCAATAAACCGGCTAACTCATTTACCAAAATACCTCTGAGCCTCCCTGCCCCTGCTGCAGCTGCCCCTGCTGCAGCTGCCCCTGCTGCCCCTGCTGCAGCTGCCCCTGCTGCAGCTGCCCCTGCTGCAGCTGCCCCTGCTGCAGCTGCGCCGCACCGCCAGCATCTCTGCATTTATTCATTGAAAAATAAACATTTTACAGCATTTATTTGTTTTTTAGGACTTTTCTGCATTAAAATGAGATTAATTCATTACAGCATGAAATGAATTAAAGAGATTCTGGTCTAATGATGTTTCTCTGGAAGCAGCCGGGTCAGAACCAGAACCATCGCCCCATGCTGAGTCACAGCATCAATGATTCATCCCCTGCTTATTAATTAACTGGACACACTTCCGCTGCTCCCACGCCGTTGCACAACGGAGGACGAGCTGTAACTCATTTTCTCTTTCGGTGACCTGCTGACCTCATCGCAGCTATAAAACAAAATGATCCTGAGCAAAGTTTATTCCCCTGTGAATTATGTTTCCCAAAAAGATCAAATCCAAAACCTGGCAGAAATATTCACACCTCTCAACACTTTTCCTCTTTAGTTTAGTTTATTTCATTCTGAAGGACCATCTGGAACACAAAAACACCATTTTCAACTTTTACTTTCTAATTAAAAATAAGAAATGCCCCTTTAGTCTGACGCCTCTAAATAAAATCCAATCCATCATCTGAACCAGGGGACAAATGACCAGGATAAATATTTAGTTTTATGATGAGCAAATGAACCCAGATTATTGAAACAGCATTGGTCACATTCCATCAGGCAGGGTAGGGTCAGCCAGGCGGTTCCGATACCAGTACCGGTTCCGGTTTGTCTCGGTACCGCTACCAGAACTGGTTGATTGCGTAGACATGACATAAATTGTAGACTCCTCATTGGCTGCTCTGGCACAGGAAACACCGCGGCCATGTTGGAGCGGCGGCCATGTTGGAGCGGCGGTCTTGGTGCGGCCATGTTGGAGCGGCCATGTTGGAGCAACGGCCATGTTGGAGCGGCGGTCTTGGAGTGGCGGCCGTCTTGGAGCGGCGGCCATGTTGGAGCGGCCATGTTGGAGCAACGGCCATGTTGGAGCGGCCGTCTTAGAGTGGCGGCCATGTTGGAGCGGCGGCCATGTTGGAGCGGTGGCCATGTTGGAGCGGCAGCCATGTTGGAGCGGCCGTTCCTCCTATTTCAGCACCACCGTATATTTTTCGTCGTAATGACGGACTAATGTTGTGAGATCTCAAGGGATAACGTTTCACAGGTAAAATGGACATATTGCTGTTTATATTTTGTGAATATAATATTACTAAACTATATTTGTGTCCAGCAGTAAAAAGCAGCTAATATTAGAGTGTTTGGTGTAACACTGGGTTCAGCTATGAAGGCCAACTGAGATTTAGGAAATCTGAAAAAGTTTCAATTATTCCCTGACACTGATTTAGATTAAGCAACACAAAGTGGCAAAGACTGATATTTATATGTAATGGTTTCACTGTGTCGACAGTCAGTAACTCTTTTTATGCACAGTGCAGTTTTTTATAGAGACAGAACACTTCAGTTTCAATAAAACATTTATTAGTTGATTGTTGACATTTGTTCTATTTGTTATCGCGCACATTTAGTTAACCTATGTATTCATATCAACTTAAAGTTAATTTTAAAGTTAACTCTTTTCATTTTCCTGCCCTGCAGGTACCAGATGGGCCAGACGAACAAACAGAACAAACTATTTCTGTTTGTTCAGGTTCTGTTTGTGGGAACATCACCATTTTTGCACTGGTGATGTTTGATTGTTTTGTAAAAAGAAAACGGTTGGATGCTGACAGTGAGTTTACTGCCTGCAAGGTGGATGAAATAAACGCGCCAAGGTCTGTGAAGAGCCCCGATTCCTCTGCAACCCTCACAGCAGAGTCCACAGGCTCTCCCAGCAGCTGCAGACGGAGAGCCTGGGTTACATACACTTTTTACTATTAAAATTATTTAAAATATTGAGTATGATTAAAAGTTTGCTAGAGAACAGTGTGTCTCATGTAACAGCAGGAACTTTGTATCAGTTGGTCACAAGGCAAGAAATCTCTTTCCATTTGTTTCTTAGTGTTTGGTTGTGAAATTTGTTGACGGTCCCTCAGTGAAGCTCCGGCGTTGAGGAGGAGCTGGAGATCAGCTGGCCGACATCAGCCTCCATAAATCGGACCAACGCCGCGGATATCGGAATATCCAACATCCGACTGGAAAACAACTTCACTGCGGCACAACGCTGCACTAACGCAGCACTAATGAAGCAACACTGGTTTGTCTGGGGTCAAGATGGGGGGCTGGTGACGTCATCTGCCAAAGTTATAACTTTGAGTAGCTGCATCTTCAACTCCATAACATTTATTATCACAAAAAACCATGAAAACCTGTTTACATTTTTACTGTAAGCTGAACAATGAGCGTCCATCGTCTGACCAGCAGAGGGCGCTCCGCGCTCACCTTGAGTTTCTCCTCAGATCCAAAAATGAACCAAAACGAAACCTGGAAGAAATTCAGTGGAAAAGATTTTACAAAACAATTTTTATTTTCATCTCAGGAATACAAGTGACTGCTGTGCACAGCACAGACGTACAAAAATAAAAGGAAAACTATTTGTTATATAGTATTTGTCTCACTGATATTTCAGAAACAAACGACTGGAGAAATCTGCTTTCAAACTCATTTACAATCATTTCAACAATCGGAACTAAGGCAGAAGGTGAGGTATTAAAAACAGCACAGGAGCGCAGAAACTGAAACAAACCGGCTACACAGCTCTGACCTCCAGATGACCTCTAGCTGACCTCCAGATGACCTCTAGCTGACCTGCAGCACCCTGCAGTCATTTAAAGCACACTCACCAGGTCACTCAAATCTGTACTTGCATCTGGAGGTTAAAGATTTTTTTTTTCTGTTTCTCATCGGCGTTCTCCAGACTTTCACTCTGAAACAAATCGACAGAAGCTGCTGTCAGCTGTTCAGAGAAAGTTAGGGGGAAGAACGACCACCTCAGCTCCTGCACAGAAACCTGCAGTCAGTGAAAATAAGAAGAATGAATAGAAATGTGCTGCTCCTTCATTTGGAAATAAAGTTTAAAAAGCAACAGATGATGCATCTGCGCAGGCCGAAAGGTCATCAAAGGTCATTCAGGATCGTCTCCATGACGACCTGGAGTCTCTGTCCTCATCATCAACTGGCTGGACGAATCGGATCAACTGCTACAACAAACCGACCTCAGCGGCTCTCCAACAGAACCAGAACCGGATCTGAACTCCTCTCTGCTCTCAAACCCCTTTGTGACATCACTTCCTGTAAATCAGCCAGAATGCTGTGGGAAAGTTTTCAACCCTCCATCAAAATGCTTCAGATGGTTGAAATCAGCAAAACTGAGCAATCGGGTCGGAACCAGAACTCTGGAGTTTCCTGATGGATCAGGAGAAACGTGAACTGGTGCTTTTCCAAGCACCAGCAGAAACAGGTGCAGAACGGGGGTCAAAGGTCACGGTGAGGTGGACAGGTGCCAGGAGGGGGCAAACACAGAGGGCCAGTGCCCCCTGCTGGGCTCCTTCTGCTCTGAATTCAAGTAAATTATGCTGCATGAAAAAATGTGAACATTAAAACAAACCAGCAGATTGAGCTGAAAACCTCAAATATTAATCCAGGATCAATAATCCAGAATTAATATTCTGGGATTAATTTCCTTCTGCCTCATATTAACAACAACATCATCAATAATAATAATAAATAAATCAGGATGAATTATCAAGAACCTCAATAATCTGCTGTCAGTAACCTGAGCACTTCAAAATAAAAGCCCAGTCACACTGAGGCGGGGTGGGGGTAGAGTGGGGGGTGGGGAGGGGGGGGTCATGGGGGAATGGAGTAGGGATTAGGGGTTGGGGGGGGGGTTCCTCCTGGCGTGGATCCTCAGGAACGTCAGACCCTCCAGGAATTGGGCTCTGGCTCAGGGCGGCATGACGCCGGGGTCGCTGCTATTCCTGACTCCAGATCAGCATCTCTGGTATGTGGGGGAGGGGGGGGGAGGTCAGCCTAAAGTAACCCTCCGGCCCCCAGGAGGACCCTAACCCTCTTCCTCCTCTTCCTCATGATGAAGGCTGCAGTCCGGTCCAGGTTTTCCAGCCTGTCCAGATGTTTCTCACCTGGGATCATAATAATGCACATGTGCAATGGGTTTATTATTGCCACTTTCTGCCCTCTCTGTGTCCTGCCTCAGATCCGGGGTAAGAAGTGGGTGACTGTCATGGCGGTGGAGGCCCTGTTGCCCCTCTTGACGCGGCCATGTTTGCTCAGCGCTATGAAGCAGCCGCGGTGCGCCGCAGACTCGTAGGCGTTGTAGTTGTTGGCCAGAAGACTCTCCCTGAACTTACACTCGTCATGGAAGACGGTCTGCAGGGACAGGAAGGACGAGGCAGAGGTCAGAGGTCACATGAGAAAAATGTCTTTCTGCAGCACAGAAAAACGATTTCAACTCAGTTATAGATATAAATAGATATAATTGATCCTGGTTGTCAGTCAGTGCAGCAAGCTCAATTAATTATTCAAATTAGCTTAAAAAGTTTTTATCTAAGAAAACCCAGCAGACAAACAGCATTTACTGATAATACAGATATTTGCTGATAATTATTGGTATTTATTGTGACAGACTGGGGACCCGTCCAGGTGACCCCACCTCTCCTCCTGACCCCACCAGGGTGTTAGAAAGCGGATGGATATCGATATTTACTGATATTTATTGGTAATTACTGATATTTACTGATATTTATTGGTAATTACTGATATTTACTGATATTTATTATGACACAAAACATTGGAGAAAATGGGAAAAATGACATTTTGCATAAGTTTTGTTCAGCATCAGCCTGGTTACAATCAAACATTTAATAACTGTTAAAGTTGATTATTAGGAGATTTTTTCTGAATGTGAATCTGAAGCTGAAACTAAAAAAAGGTTTTTATCTTAAATATTTTATATTATAAGACTTTTGGATTCATTATTTCTCTCTGTTGTTCTTTACGCTCCAGTTAATGATTTTAATACATCGTTTAAAAACAGTTTATCATTAGGTTCAAATGATCAAAATATCCATCCGTCCATGTTCTCCTCAGGGTCAAGGTGAGGATCCCGCCTCTGTCCAGGCGGGGTCACCTGGACAGGTCACCTGGACAGGACGTCAGTCTGTCGCAGGGCAACACAGAGACAGAACACACACACACACACACACACACACACACACACACAGAATCTAGAGAGAGACCAATTAACATGACATGGACGGGTTAGGGTATCTAGCAGACAGAAAGACACCAGGCCGGGAATTGAACCCAGGACCTTCTTGCTGCAAGGCAGCAGCTCTACCTCCGCGCCACGGTGCAGTCAGCTGATTTAGTGATTCATGTTAACTGGAGCAGAGATTTAAAAGAGGCTTTGACTGTTTTCTGGACCTGGCAGAAACTCCATCACTTTTCTTTATCGTCTCCATTAAACATCAAATGAAACTTGAACTTTCAGTTTCACCTCCAAACCGTCTGGTTTTAATGGCCGTAACAATAAATAAACGTGCTTCATTTCCTCTCCGTCTCACTGATGTGTCACAGAGAAAGAGCAGAAATCCTCTGCATCGCTGAGTGAGCATGTGGCCTAGTCCAATCACTCATCAGATGCTCAGGCTGCTCACAAGCCGACGCTTCATCACTCAGAGTCAGATAAGCAGTTGCATTCTCACACACCCACACACACACCCGGGACATTCCTGTCCGTCCTCTGGACACGTCCGCCGTCCTCCAGCTGCACTAATAATATTATTATTGTTAATAAACTGAAACCTCTGATTCGTTTTCACACCAAATCCCAGAAAAACTGATTTATGGTGTTTCATACCAAACCTGTCTGAAAAGTGTGGTGTGTATTTATATTCAGACTCCTCTGGGTTTGTCCATTTTCACAACTTTTTACTGATTCTCTGGTGGAGTCAGACTTGGACTTTGACTAGGCCACTCTAACCCTACAATCAGCTCTGATCTGTCTGCTCTGGTCGACCTGCTGGAAGCTGAACTTTGACCCCAGTCTCAGTTCTTCTGCAGGTTGTCTTCCAGGTTTGTCCTGATTTAACTCTATTCACCCTCCCACAGCATGATGCTGCCACCACCGTGTTGTGTTTGACCCGCTTGGTTCCCGGATTGAAACTGAACAACTTTTCTTCTTCTCCTGTTTTATAACGAGTGGCTCCATCAGGGCCGTTACTGTTACTGTCAAAATCCTGTTATTATATTATCACATGTTAAATCTACAGTAATGTTTCTGGAAAACATCATAATTCTGTACTTTCTAGAAATAATTCTAGTTTGGTTCAGATTAAAGAACTACAGGTTAACTACAGATTATTTGTAGATTAATTTCAACAGAACTTCTCCAACAATAACATCAGAATCTATAATTGATCAAATGAGTAAAGAATAAATAAAAGCAATAAGTATCAAATAATAAAATAAATAAATTTGCATTTCTAACACAGTGTACTTTTATTATTTATTTATTACACTAATAATGTCTAAAGATATTAGAATTTCTCTTTCTGCAAATTTTATTTTAAAATGATAATAAATGTCTGTTTCCATGGAAACCTCTGATCGGCACCATCGTGATATCAATATCATCTTTAAGAATATTCCTTCACTCTGGCTGCTGCATCAATGGGGCTCCAGTCATACGTCACATCGGCCTCATGTGACGTCACGTGTCCCTTTTTTCAAACAGCGCTCACGTTTTACGCGCAGAACCGAACTCTGCTCGAAACTGACCCAGAACCAGAACCTCCTACCTGACCTCTACAGAACCGGAACCAGAAATGCTCCATCAGTGTGAGGAGGGCTGAAGACAAACTCCCACCACACTTTTCAGATCGCATGCAGGATGTTTCTGTTCTGCTCAGTGAAATGCGATCCAGCGTGAAGACTTCTGCAGGTGTACCCCCCACCCGGCTCCCCGGGCCCAGAACGGGCAGTTCCCTGTGAAATTATCGCCGTGGCTTTAACGGGCCTCAGGGGGATTCCCACGCTGCACCTGCTAGCCTCATCAGCGGCCTTTAAATAGACCTTTCTGAACTGGCGGAGCTGCGGGTTCACCTACCGTCCCGTACAGCCTGCCGCGGCTGTTCATGGCCACGAAGCGCTCGCTGCGCAGCCCGAACAGGCTCACCACGCCGCGCTCCACCGTGGAGATTTGGATCAGACCTGCAGCGGGACAGAGAGCGTGTTAGAGCGGACACGGAGGACACGCCGGGAACCCCGCAGGACGCCGCGCAGCATGCGGGACAAAGCCCCGCATGCTGCGCGGCGTCCAGGCAGGAACTGCAGCAGATGCATCAGCGCGTGCAATGCGATGAATGGGGGCGCGCGCCATGGTGCGTAAGAAAAAGTTGGGTCTAAAAGCGTCCCTACATTCATGACATGGCTGAGGAAGAGGAGGAGGATGAAGATGGGCTGATGATGCTTGTTTTTAATAGCATCATATTCGGAAGAAATGTAATTCTCCCAGTGAAGCGCAGAGGTCTGCAGAGGGGGCAGCCCGCGCCGCGCCGCGCCGCGCCGCGCCGCGCCGCTCCAGCCTCCTGCCTCCCTGCGTCAGCCGGAGGAGGAACTCACTGTACGGGTCCTCGCTGTGCGCCCCGCTGATGCCGCCGTCGGGGAGGACCTGCAGGTGGAACCCGATCCCCACGTTGCAGTAGAGCCTCCGGACCCGCTGGATGCCCAGCAGGTAGTCAGTCTCCCAGCTGAGCTCCGGTTTCTCCCCGGAGACCCACAGCACGGAGCGGGAGAACAGCGTCTCCCAGCGCCGGTCCAGCGGAGCCGCGCCCGGCGCTGGCGCCCCCGCCGCGGCTCCCAGCAGGACGCACAGAAGCAGCGCCGCGGTCGGCGTCCAGCAGGACATTCTGCCGAGGAACCTTTGCGCAGCGGACATCCGGTTCGCCTCGGGGCCACGTGCTCCAAATTAATGAGCCTAAAAATAGCACGCCGCTTGTCGCTGCTCCGGCATAGCGGCGGTGGCTGGCTGGCGGGCGGCGGAGCGGGGCTCCGGAGCCCCGGGGGTCGGGAGGAGAGGAGACGGCGCAGGCCGCGCGGGAGCTGATGGAGATGCTGCTGCTGCTGCTGACGCCGCTGGTGATGACCATGGTTCGCAGCTCCTCTGCGCCCCGCTCTCTCTCTCCTCCTCCTCTCTCTCGCTCCGACTGTCTGCGGCTCGGTTCTGGTTCCACAGACCCTCCGGGCCGCCTGTCGAGTCACAGAGCAGCCCTGGTTCTGGTTCTACCCGGGGCGGGCTCCCGCATCCCGGGCTGACATGGCGGCAGTCTGCGCCAGATTGGCGACGGTCAGCGGCCTGGGTCGTGGTGGGGCGCAGCGGCTCCCAAATTGGGCCGCGCGGCGGTCATGTGTCCGTGGGGCCGCTTCCTTATTTAGACTGGAGGAGTAAAAACAGGCCGGCTGTCACCGGAGAGCAATGACGGCTGGTGGTCCTCAGCAGGCAGCGCCGCAACAATTCCCTGAGAAATGAAATGAAATGAAATGAAATGAAATAAAATAAAATAAAATAAAATAAAATAAAATAAAATAAAATAAAATAAAATAAAATAAAATAAAATAAAATAAAATAAAAGTTTTCTGCATGAATCGACGCGTCCGGTGCGCCGAAGAGGTCAGGTGGTGTTGGGAGAGGGGCGGTGTGGTGGGGGCCGAGGCAGCCGGAACCAGAGCGGTCCAATCAGATCCAGTGTTCATCCAGACATTTCTCAGCTCAGGAGGAAAAGCAGCAGAAGAACCTGATCGGCCCCCATTCCGTTCCTGCAGCACCTGCCGCACTTCCTCCACCTCTCCGGCAGACGGCGCCATTCCCACATGAACCGCTCAGATTAATCCATCCATCCATCCATTTTCCAGTCCCCCTTCTCCCTCACGGGGTCGGGAGGAGCTGCTGCCTCTCCAGCTGCGTTCCGGGCGAGAGGCGGGGTCACCTGGACAGGTCACCAGTCTGTCGCAGGGCAACACAAAGACAAACAGGACAAACAACCACACACACACACACACACACACACACACACACACACACACACACACACACACACACACACACACACACACACACACAAGGAGAATCTGGAAAGCCCAATCAGCCTGACAGTCATGTTTTTGGACTGTGGGAGGAAGCCGGAGAACCCGGAGAGAACCCAGCATGCACAGGGAGAACATGCAAACTCTGTGCAGAAAGACCCCGGGAATCGAACCCAGGACCTTCTTGCTGCAAGGCAACAGCGCTACCCACTGCGCCACTGTGCGGCCCGCTCAGATTAATTAGGTCCAAAACTTTCTATTATTTCCATAACTTAATTAGGGCTGAAACGATTAATTGATTATGTAGTAGCTGGATTTTAATCATCCATCATCAACAGACCCCCCCCCCTGCAAACAATAGAGACAACAAAACAAAAACAAAATAAGAAAAACAACAGAAAAAAGAAGAACAGCAAACAATTAAAACAACAATAACTTTACTACAAGCAAGAGGACAAAGTCCAACCGAGTCAGGACATGGACATTTAAAACGACACAGCCCGGTTCGGTCCGGCCCGGTTCGGTCCGGCCCGGTTCGGTTGCAGCCACACAAAGGATTCCAAGTTCTTCTGAGCATTCTGCTCTGATCTCATTGAGCTTCACTCAGTGATGAGACGCTATTCCAACAGTTTGAGATGAGATGAGTGATGGTGATGAAGCCTCATGAGGCATCGAACCACTTCAGCCAACTGGTTCATGAAAGGGTTCATTTGTTGAGGCTTCATGTGCTCACGAACCCACCTACTGGCCAGGTGTATAATCACAGCCAGCTGTATCTTAACACGTGATCCATTGAATTTTTGTCTATTATGGCTCTTGGGAATGACGTCACAAAAGGTGTAGGACAGGGGTCGGCAACCCAAAATGTTGAAAGAGCCATATTGGACCAAAAAAACAAAAAACAAATATGTCTGGAGCCGCAAAAAATTAAAAGCCTTATATAAGCTTTATAATGAAGGAAACACATGCTGTATGTATCTATATTAGCAATATTAGCCTACTATCAAAATG
The DNA here is from genome assembly GCA_911649635.1 of Poeciliopsis gracilis. Lineage (NCBI taxonomy): Eukaryota > Metazoa > Chordata > Actinopteri > Cyprinodontiformes > Poeciliidae > Poeciliopsis > Poeciliopsis gracilis. The sequence goes on from CAJVRI010001535.1 coordinate 29,165, forward strand.
ACTAAGTTGGCTACAAATACATAATGAGCCTTCACAATTAAATGTTTTTTTCCCGCAGTGCATCCTAGAGAATGACGCACCACGTGACTACTCTGTTGTACGATGCCGCCTCAAGTTTAACTTCATTACAATATTAATGAATTATGTTTCATTGCTTTGATGAAATTAAAGAAATGTAATAAAGAAATCAGATTTTTGATGTCGTTTTAATGGTGAGGATTCGAAAAAAAACAACAACAAAATGGAACGTGCATAACGTGCCCCTTATGTGGGCAACAAACAGAGTGCAACAAAACGCAGCCTGCATTTATACAAATAAAACCGCAGCCTTTTGCAAATGTAGCATGCCTTCCCTGGAAATGTCTTTCCACATTACTCTTTTTGTTATTTGACAACTTCTCGCTACATAGCAAACATTCAGGCAATCCTTCCACATTAGCAATGAATGCAAATGATTCGGTCCAAGAAACGTTGAAACCTCTGTTCTCCTCTGTTATTTTTCTCTTTTTTCCCTTTGGGATCCATGGCCCATCACACAGCCGCCGATTTGTTTACACCAGCCACCTGCCTGGCATCCCGCCCTGCTGTTAGAAACGTGTGTCGCAGGCTATGACGCAAATCTTCGTTGACAGAAATTTTTAAATTTAATATTTAATCTACACATTTTTACAGCATTGGAAAACGTTAAGAATGTTTGTGTCATGTTTGTCCTCCTACAGAAACCATATTAAAACAAAAAATATATTTCCCTACACCATCTTTTTCCATTTTCAAACATTTTTGAAAAAGCTCCAGGGAGCCACCAGGGCGGCGCTAAAGAGCCGCATGCGGCTCCGGAGCCGCGGGTTGCCGACCCCCGGTGTAGGACAAAATCATTTGTCTGCGTAAATTATGTATATACATATGTGTATAATAAAATATTGTTTGAATGTATTCTCTGTGTGTAATTTTTCCCAAAATAGTCGTGTCATGTGATATGGCAGGTTGTGTAATAATGTGTTTCTGTGGCTTAATCAGGCCCAGTGTGTCTGGGCCTGATTAAGGCCAGTCCCAGTGAAAGTGCTTGTGGAAGTAGAGAGGGGGCAGTGAATAGGCTAATGCTTGTGTTATCATTGTACCCCAACTCCTTGGAGCACAATAAACACCTCACCTTTACATAAAATAAGAAACAGTGAAGAATACTGTAACCCAGTGTTAAAAACACAAGTGGAAGTTTATGTTAATTTGATATTTTGTTGTTGTTGTTTGTTTCACAAGATTGGAAAGTATAAATAGATTTTGTGTTTTGTTTTACTTAGATATATCCAAACGTGCTAAAACCATCGCTAAAAACTGTGAAATAGGCCTTTAATCGCTGATGGATTGGGCAACCAATGGCTGGCGTGGTCTGACATTACATCAGCCAATGGCGTTGATTGTCCCGCCCCTTTCGCTGCTGCACTGTGATTCTACTCAGAACACGTCAGACGCAGATGATAGCTAACAGCTGACCGTTGTTTTTGTTAAGAGCCTGAGAGAGATTATGAAATCTGGAGAAACGGTAAGAGAAACAATATTGGAATAGTTTCTCAAAATATATAATTGAAATGAGTAAATTTGTTTTCCTTTATCTCTGAAAGTTTCTTTGAGCGTAGCTGAGACCGAAAGAAAAAAGTCACCAGTAGAGTCAGACTCCGGTAGAGTCAGTCACCGGTAGAGTCAGACTCCGGTAGAGTCAGACACCGGAAGAGTCAGACACCGGAAGAGTCAGACACCGGTAGAGTCAGACGCCGGTAGAGTCAGACGCCGGTAGAGTCAGACGCCGGAAGAGTCAGACGCCGGAAGAGTCAGACGCCGGAAGAGTCAGACACCGGTAGAGTCAGACGCCGGTAGAGTCAGACACCGGAAGAGTCAGACACCGGAAGAGTCAGACACCGGAGAGTCAGACGCCGGAAGAGTCAGACACCGGTAGAGTCAGACACCGGAAGAGTCAGACGCCGGAAGAGTCAGACACCGGAAGAGTCAGACACCGGTAGAGTCAGACACCGGTAGAGTCAGACGCCGGTAGAGTCAGACACCGGAAGAGTCAGACACCGGTAGAGTCAGACACCGGAAGAGCGTTGGTGAGTGGCCGCACGCGCTCGGCAGTTGACACAGTAACTTGGATGAAAATTGGCAAAACCACATAATATCTGACCAAATTTAATAAAATTAAAGTAGCACAGCAAGATTTTTATTATTATTATTGTGTATATTATATTTTTTCTGTGTTGTTGCATTTATTTTTCTTTGAGTACATGTCCTAATAATCCAACGGTTCTGTTTCAGTTATGTGTTGTTTTTTTCCGTTGGTATTACAACATATTAAGCTAATTTCTTTAGTTTTACTCATGTGTAAATAACATTGTATTTTGATAAACTGCTGATTTTTTTTACAACTTGAAAAGAAAAAATTAGCAATGATGAAAGATCTTTGAATTGTAATAATTTATTGATACATGGATTTGATTGATATTGGCGTCTTGTATTCTGAGATGTTTTGCTTTGGCCTTGTTCCAGGTCAGGTTTTTTTTTTTTTATTACAGTGCACCTTTGTCCTGGAGTGTCCTGAGATCTCAAGACCCACTTCTGAACTTGGATGGCGAGCCCCAGCCCCGAGAACCCAGAGACATTGTAGATAGTGACCCGACTGGTCACCATCTGATCTGTGAGATACTGAGAGGATCGACTGACACCTTGAAAGGACAGTTATTTATTTTATTTTCTATTTTAAACAAAACTCGCGCTATTTTGTTATAATTCTATATGTGGATCCACATTTGTTGTATTATTAAATTTCACTCTTCATTGTTAACACTTTGTGCACTCCTGTGTTGTCATTCACACCTAGGCTCTTTAGAATTTAGAGTCTTTTGATCCGGCCCAACTTCTTTTATAGCATTGGTGCTAGTCAGAGAAGTAAATTAAATTGGCTGCCTTTTGCTATTATTAAGTGATTTAAAGTAACTTGTGGGTTACAATACAGTTCCTCATAAGCAAACCTAATGTTCACCTTACCTTGTTAGGGCTGATGAAATCAAAATGTTCCCACATAGAGGAAATCCTCCTCTGTCTGTCCGTCCGTCCGTCCGTCGGTCGGTCGGTCGGTCGGTCGGTCGGTCGGTCGGTCGGTCGGTCGGTCGGTCGGTCGCCGGGGCATTATGTACCTACCCTAACGCCGCCTCTATTCCTCCACACATCACGTAACATCACTATGCAGGAGTTTGCAAAATAATGTCCCTTTGGGGATAAAGTGGGGAAGCAAGGACGGAATAAAGTCTTGAATCTGGAGACATCGGAATAGAGGAACGCTGCAAACTAAATTTAGAGGATTAAAGGTGGAGAAAATCCCATGGATATAAAGGCCAGTAAATTTACTTAAAGATCTCATATGGATGTCGGGACATGATCATCATATATGATCTAATCATATATGGAGCTGCAGGCAGAGACGTTTCTCATGTTGTCTGAATTGTCACCATATTTTTGGGTGGAGTTGATCATCATTTTGACTGTGAAAAAATGTCATTTTTTTAGATAATAACGAGATATTCTGTTCCGTTTCATTTCTTTGCAGTTTTATTAGCATTCAGTTCATCCAGGTTCCATCACACACCAAGCGGATGAACATTTAACTTTTACTCTGCAGGGATAAAAACCCAGACTGATGTGAAATGAAACCGACTCACCTGCTGGTCGCAGCATCATCCCACCTGCAATCACATTTTACTGATGATTTTCCTGCTTCGGTTTGAGTCGGCAGGTTAACTTCTCCTCTTCCTGCTCCAATTCAGCAGCAAATGTTCCAGGATGATGGATCCGTCTCTGAATACAGCAACAGTCTGCAGGTTGTTCTGTAAGGAGTTTTGCTCAACGCGCCACTGAAGACCATTTTATTCTGATTTCCTGTCAGTCCTGCTGTGCGCCGTCCGTGTCAGGTCACATTTAGGAGCCACTGATTGATGCTGTAGCTGTTAGTGGGAATTATGGACGGCCTCCAGAGTTTTGTGTTTATAAAACAAAAAACCATCAAATATAGAAAATATTTGGTTCGGGAAACTCAGAGTAGCACTTCAACAGCAGGAATATGACGTGGAATAACAGAACACGTCTGGAGTAAAACTATTTTTATTAATTTGATGTTTTCAAAGGGACTGAAATCTGGGTTTTTGTGAAAGAGCAACTTTTATATTATTTTATCTTAAATGATCTTCAGGTGTAAAGACAGGAGATATGAGTGGATGATAAAAGTTTTTATTATTCTGTATAAAATCTGTTTGGTAACTACATATTTCTCCACTCCTTCAGCAGGTACAGAGTGTAAAGAAGAGCAAAATGAATCCATATAAAAATATCAGATTTGGTTTCCAGACAGTTGGCACTTTAGTTTCAAACAGGATATTTGGTTTCCATCATTCAGAGGTAAAGACGCCCCAAAACATGACAGATAATAAAACTGGCATCAGCCGGAGGTTCTGAGAAGTTTATGAAATAAATTAGCTTTAAAGTTACTTTCTATATAAATAATTTATCTTTCACAGAAAAGCTTTCAGCCCAGGAATCTGTTTGTTTCATCAGAATAAATAAATCCATATTTACATGTTTAATAAAGAGCAGGCACTTCTTCAGTCTCCTTCCTCCTGACTGCTGCCACGGCAACGGAGTCCTGAGTTTCGCCTCAAGGTGGCGCTAATGGGGGGGCTTCTTACCACACACACACACACACACACACACACACACACACACACACACACACACACACACACACACACACACACGTCCATCCGGCTCTGGGTTCAGCCTCCATTTTTGGTCTTTTCAGGGATGGTTGCTATGGAGACAGTATCCAGGCACTTCTCTGCAACAAGCCCATCTGGAGTCCTGCATTATCGTCTGGATATGCAGTGAGATGCAAACCGTCACCATGGCAACGCAGGAAACTAAGCAGTGCAGAGGTCAGTGTGTGCATGCTACCAGTACGCTGGACCAGTTTGAACTGGTTCCACAGCAGATCCACCAGCAGCGAACAGGGAGAGGCTCACCTGACCCAGAGCTCCACTTTCCTGTCGCATTAACGATCAAACTGAGGGTCAAACAAGATGAGAAATTTCTCCAACCCCAGAGTCCAGAGCCGCCTGGCAGCAGGAAGCAGGCCGCAACGCCCGCAACGCCAGCAACACCAGCAACGCCCGCAACGCCCGCAACGCCAGCAACACCAGCAACTCCAGAACTACAGCCAGACACGGTTCTAAGAGGTCCGGATGGAACCGGGGATGATTCCGATTATTCAAGTGAAATCGTGTTGCTGATGGTTCTACCTGAGGATACCCCTAAGGCATTGTGGGTAATGCAAGACCTGACTGCCTCAGCTGCGGAGGTCCTTCTGGTCGAAGACGATTCTGGTCGACAGGTAGATGGCAACGGCGCCAAAGAAGGCGGAGCTAGCGATGTAGGCGGTGACGGATCCGGCCAGCTGGACGACGGCGCCCATAAAGAGCGTGGGGATGACCTGCGACAGGAGGAAGGTGCTGTCCAAGATGGCGAAGTCCAGCCCCACGCCGCGCCGCTCGCCGCCCGCCTGGCCGCCCGCCTGGCCGCCCGCCTGGCCGCCCGCCTGGCCGCCCGCCTGGCGTTCTGACCCCTCGTGCCTGTAGAGAGGCGGTTTGTGGTTCTGGACCCCTCCCTCCTCCTCTGCAGGGGTCAGGTAGACAGCGTCCCGCCCCACCGCCACGCTGTTGGTGTGCGAGGTTCTGGGTTTTCCCGGAGGCAAGAAGACCTGCAACGAGACGCAGCGACAGAACGGTTAGCGTCGCCGACTGGTCAGCACTGGGGGGCGCCAACACGCACCTCCTTCTCCTTGTGGTAGTGGCAGGTCAGCGTGTACGGGACGGTCTGCAGCGTGGCGTAGGCGAAGCCGGTGAGCGCGGTCATGGCCGTCACCATGACGACGCTGCCGGACAGGCAGATGCCCAGGGCGGACAGCGTGAAGCTCACCATGCTGCCCAGGTAGACGCGGCGCGGGCCGAAGCGCCGCAGCAGGCGGCTCATCGCCAGAGAAAACATGGTGGACGTGGAGCACTGCAGGAACAGGCCCAGGCTGCCCATGCGGATGCCTGCGACCAAAAGGACCGGGTCAGAACCAGACCCGGGTCAGTGCCGGGTCAGAACCAGACCCGGGTCTGAACCGGGTCAGAACCAGTCCTGGGTCAGTGCCGGGTCAGAACCAGACCCGGGTCAGAACCAGACCCGGGTCAGAACCAGACAAACACTAATAAATATTAATATTTTTGCAGTTCTGTTAAATTCTAATTAAAGGGGCAGTACTCCATATTTTCCAAGCACACAGAATCATTTTACCCCGAACCCTATGCCAGCTAACAGAGCAGGCTTATAGCTGAGCCATTAACCAATCAGAGAACGAGGAGAGAGAGTCTGACCTTCATCGTACCGCCGCCGTGCCACGCTCCCCGGCGCCGCGCTGGGGACGCCGCCGTAAAGCCCCTCCCCCACGAAGTCTGTGTAGAACAGCATGAAGGACATGACGGCCATCCAGCTGCAGAGCTGCGCCGCGCACAGCTGTCTGATGACGTGCGGCACGCGGCAGTAGCTCCAGAAGATGGCGGGTATGGTGGTGCGGCAGGAGCGCAGCAGGCAGAGCAGAGGCCCCGCCCCCAGCAGCCGCAGCTTGCAGCTGAGCAGGGAGAAGCAGGACCGAGGGAGTCCGCAGCGCCCCGCCTCCCTGGCGCCGCCGCCGGGCTCCGGCCGCGGTCCGGCCCGGGCCGGGCCCCAACAGGACGGCTCCTCAGACACCTTCATGGTGACGATGACGCTGCTGACGAAGATGAGGATGAGGAGGGAGAAGAGGCACTCGGCCTGGCCGCCCAGGTAGACGGCCAGCGGGCTGCGGCTCCAGTCCACGGCGGGCAGCAGGTAGCCCACGCAGCCGCCCACGCTGACCATGAAGGAGAACATGGCGAAGGTCCTCGTCCCGGTACAGGTCCGACAGCAGCGCCTCCAGCGGCGTGAAGCACACCTGGCCGCAGAAGTCCAGCAGGCCCACGCCCAGGATGAGGAAGCCCACCTGGAGAAAGGCGGCAGCAGTTAGAGGTCGGTTTCCCAGCATGCTCCAGGGCTGAGGGGTCCCGCCCACCTGCAGGGTCTGCTCCGCCCAGGGCAGTCTGGCCGCCAGCAGGTCGGCGTTGGGGATGATGAAGAGCGCCAGCAGGACGCCCAGCGACAGCAGCCAGATGAAGGGCCGGCGGCGGCCGTAGCTGCTGTTGCACTGATCGCTGGCCGAGCCAATCAGAGGGATGAAGAGCAGCCCCAGAACCGGGCCGATACCTGCAGACACACAGGGAACCACAAGCATCACAGCGACTGTCTCCGTCTACTGTGGACCTGCTAAAACCAGCAGCTCTGAGCAGAACTGTTCCCAAAACGATCCACTGCCCATTACTTCCTAAGTACGACCTGCAGGGAAGAAGAAATGTGAAGCATTTTAACGCCAGCAGAGAACGACCTGTCCGCACAAAGCCAGCAGCAAACCTCACAACTGAGCAGTATTAGAAATGAGGAAACTCAAAGTGAAACTGACGCCTCCACCTACTTTCTGATTTACGTAGCTGATTAGTATCTGACCACTTGGGGGCGCTTTGCAATAGCCGGTGAACCTTTGACATGGCAGATGCAGGAAAGGCGTCCTGACGGAGCAGGAAGCTGAATTTCACAGTAAACGTCCAGCATTAAAATGACGCCTATGATTCAAAAACATAATGGTTCACATTTTCCATAATGTCTCTCCCTTTTCTCAACCTCCATTTAACCAGGTAAACCCCGTTGAGATCCGGATCTCATTTTCCAGAGGGACTGTGCAGAAGTCTGCAATGCACAGCAACCTGGTTACAGGATAAAACCAATTACCGTATTTTCCGGACTATAAGTCGCAGTTTTTTTTCCATAGTTTGGCCAGTGGTGCGACATACTCCGGAGCGACTTATGTGTGAAATTATTAACACATTATTATATCATATCACATGTTATTTTCACACTAAACCACAAGAGGGCGCTCTAGGCCTGTTATTCTACCACCAGAGTTAGTGGAGTTGTTTACAAGCAACACTGAAGATGGAGAGACACAGACGATTTGGTAAACTTGTTAGCATGTTATTTATGCTATAATTATCTGAATAACTCTTAATATGTTAACATTCCAGGCACGTTCTCAGGTCGTTGTTTGTCATTTAACGTTAGCATAACATACAATTATTCAGCCTGTTGTTGCCTCTAATTTATTTCTATTCTATTGCCTCTCAAGATGACATGTCTGTTCTTGGTGTTGGATTTTATCAAATAAATTTCCCCTAAAAAGGCGACATATAGTCTGGAAAGTACGGTAATACATGTACACAAGTGTAAAACAATAGAAGCTCTTCAGAACGCCAGCATGCAGGAACCAGCCCACTGAGATGCTCTGCTCTCCCTGCAGAACATTTGGAAGGAGAGGACTCGTTCAGGACTCGTTCAGGACTCGTTCAGGACTCGTTCATGACTCGTTCAGGATTCGTTCAGCTCATACAGGACTCATTCAGGATTAGGACTCGTTCAGGATTCGTTCAGGATTTCGTTACTTGTTCAGGATTCGTTCAGGACTCGTTCAGGCCAGCCTCCATTTCTCCTTCAGGTCGGCTGCTGCCACAGAACGACACCAGCCTCACGCCAGCTGCTTCTTCTCCATGTGTGCCTGAATCTGGGTAGCTAGAACCAAAAGAGTTGAAATCAGCTATCAGTGTCATGATTTCAGCCCTTCTGCTCCACCTTGACTGTGCTGATTACTCATTCCTCTAACCTGCACTGCGCTGCTCCCTATTTAATCAGCTCAGAGAGTTTTCTGTTTTTCTGATCCTGCCTGTTTTTGACCACAGATTTTTGCCTAGTCGTCCTGCTGTAGGAAGAATTCTGACCTCCTGTTGCTGACCCTGCCAGCCCTCTGATTACCGCCTTAGACCCTCCGGTGCATGAACCCGGATCGTTTCAACGACTAACGACTAATCCTACCCCTCTGGTTGGTGGATTTTGTCCCTGCCGTCTTTTTGTCCCTTGACCCCCCAAGGCCTCCCACTGTCCATTCACGCAACCCTCCCCAGGGCAGATTCCTGACCTACCAGTGTGACCACACCCTGTGGAGCCCCTTCTATGCCATCATTTTTGTAATAAAATGTTTCGGCGAACCATATTCTTGTTTTGGCTGCGTTTTGGGTTCTGGCTGATTTTGCTTTACCGCAGGTGTCAAACTCCAGTCCTCAAAGTGTCCTGCAGTTTTTCAATGTGCCACAGGTACAAAACAGTGGGATGAAATGGATTAATTACCTCCTCCTTGTGTAAATAAGATCTTCAGAGCCTTAATTATCTAATTATTCTATTCAGGTTATTATTCTATTCATCTAAACGTTGCAGGACACCGGCCCCGCTGCGTTAGCTCTGATTGTGCAGCTCTAGGAACCGCAGGAATAACCTGGAGTCTTTCTTTCAGAGGAGCGTTGAGGAGCGCTGAGAATGATTTATATTTGTGAACAACTTATGTGGGTCGTTTCAATCTCAACTCGCTGCCCAGTGGGTGGCGCTGTCTGCCCTGTAAACTTCATGTGTGTGTTCCCAGTTGGTCGGTTAGCGAACGGCGCTAGCGGTTAGCGAACGGCGCTAGCGGTTAGCGAACGGCGCTAGCGGTTAGCGAACGGCGCTAGCGGTTAGCGAACGGCGCTAGCGGTTAGCGAACGGCGCTAGCGGTTAGCGAACGGCGCTAGCGGTTAGCGAACGGCGCTAGCGGTTAGCGAACGGCGCTGACCTCATCGTGCAGGTTCAGCCAGTGAGGAGCTTTCACTCGTATTCACGCATCACGCTGCTTCTATATTATTTTATCATTATTTTCCTGTTTACGAAGCATCAAACCATCTCAAATGTTTTGTCCACTTAGAGTTAATGAGCGCAGAGACCTGGAAATGTCGTCCCATAAACTGGACCAACCAGAACAGTTTCTGTCCGCTGGTTAAAAACTCGACACACAGAAATGTTAGAGCTGCTAAAGCCACATTACAGGCATTGAATTAAATCAACGTTTGTTGCTGATCTCTGCAGAGCTGCAGGTTGAACTCATCCTGCAGGGCCGGTCCAAGGCTGCATGAGGCCTGGGGCAGAACCTGACTCAGGGGCCCCTCTTGCTGCTAAAGCATCAGAACCTCTAGCAGGTTCTGTTGGATTTAATCTGGGGTGGAGAGTAGATTAACTGGCCAACCTAAAAAACAATTTACTGGTTTAGTAAATTGAATTCAGCAGCTTTGATAATCTCAATAAACAAATGTTACATTTATTTATCTGCGGTCTGTGTAAAAAGTCTCATCCTGTAAAAGCTACAGGAAGTCTTCATCTGCATTGGCTCCATTCCTGAACTGCTGCCAGGGCCACACAAAATCATTCCAAAGCCCACAAATGGCCCCTGAGCCGCACTTTGGACACCACCTACGTAAACTCTATGATGACAATGGTTTCTATTGAAGTTTGTGTCCCAGAGTGAGATAGTGAACAAAAGCAAGCGATGAAGGGTCTGTACGACCTCACAACCTGCAGCCTCTCACCAAAATAAAGAGCTTTAGAAAATTCACAGGCTTTGAGTTCAGTGGAGAACAAACAGAACAAGCTCAACCACCAATAAATGTCCCGAGTTTTAAGTTTCCTCGTACAAAAAGAAAGCGTCTGAACACAGCGGCTGTTTAATGTCAATAAGATGGCTCTCACATCACAGTATCAGCCAATCGCCGATCAGCCAACGGTGAGGATCAGAGCGGATCAATCGGTGCAGCTCTGAGGGACCTTCTGCATCTTCCTGCTACTCCGAGGGCAGCGGACGAGTCCTGACTGAAGCCCCGCCCACCGCCCTAATATGGGCATAGAGCATCACCTCCCAGACTGCGTTACCTTGACAGCAGTAAGCAGCTAACCGATTCAGCATCAGGACCAAGACGCTCAGATTTATTTGATTACCATCATCATCATCATCATCATCATTGTCATCGTCATCATCATCATCATCATCATCATCATCATCATTGTCATCGTCATCATCATCATCATGTTTCTGAAGCAACAGCTGCTGAATAAAAACAGAAGAATCAGGATTTGTGTCCCGTCTCTAGACAAACAAATAATGATTCAAAATAAGTATTTAAAATTCAATCTCAGCTCTTTTTGACCAATCAGAGCCCAACAAACAGACTGATTGGTTCATCAGGAAAACACTGACATTAAATGGGAACATAAAACTTCTGATTGTAAACAGTTTGTGTTATTATGATGTTGATTTCTAAAACAGAAATGCTCCTGAAGGTGCAAACTGTAATTTCTGCTCATCAATAACTTATTATTAATAAATTCAGAGACTTTGGATTTATATTCCTAATTTTTACATAAAGGTGTTGCTTTAGTCTAAATCAGGGTGTTGACGTCCTGAAGGCCGCTGGCTGTCCTGCAACTTTAGATGAGCCTCTGCTGCAGCACCTGAGTAGAATAATGAGCTCATGAAGGTTCTGGAGAACCGATCCACCCTGGAGGTCATGAGGCCGTTTCAGTCCAGTGGTTTGGACCTGTGGCTCATCTAAGACCTGCAGGACGGCCAGCGGCCCAAAGGACTGGATGTTTAAGCAGATTTATTCATGCTGATAAATCCTGTTGGTGTTTTTATTGCGGCTGTGTAACGGAGAGGTCAGAGGTCGATCTGTGAGTCTCACCCAGCACCATGGTCATGTAGCGCTCCTCCACCCCCGCCTCTAGCAGCAGCGGGGGGACGTAGGTGATCCCAGCCGCCACGCAGATCTCCAGGCCGCAGGTCAGCGAGTTCAGCAGCAGGAGGCGCCCCTGGGACTGCCATCCAGACATCACCTTACCGCCCCCTACTGGGGACCGGGCAAAGGGAGGCACTAAAGGGGCCTGAGGACCAGGGGGTGGGAGGGACAGCAGAAAGGACAGGAAGTTGTCCCAGATCGTCTGGAGGACTCATCTTCTTCTCTGCATCGTGGACCTGAGGAGCAGAAGAGGAAGGAAATCAGAGGCTCAGATATCAGGATCAGATCTCTGGTTCTGGATGGCTGGACCAGAACCAGTAAGTCAGATTGATTGTTTTATTTTGCCCGATAGAATATTCAATGACTTCACTGCACAGCATTCTGGGAGATGAAGGCAGAAGAAAGGCTTTAGCCGCTCCACCTCTCTTAGCGAGCTAAGCTAGCTGGGCAGCATCAACTAACTCACTCTCTCTGGTTGCCTAGCAACAACACATTGAGGAATCAGTTTAATGTTTCATCACCGCACCACAAAACTGTATAAAATCAAAAATTACGGTGTGGAGAGAAAACTGGATAAAACAGAAAAGGTCACGCCTCGAGTTTAACTGGATTTCAGATATAAAAAAACAACCACTGTATTTTTCGGACTATGAGACGCTTTGAACTGTGCAGCTTGTAGCCCGGATTTTATATGTGCGTTTACAGTTTTAAAAAAAACTTTGTAGATGCAGCCAATAGTAAGGTGTATTACAATAGTAATACAATAGCATTTTCCAGACGCCATAGTCAATAATTATCAATATTGACTGATAAGAAAGCCTTATATCTTGACAGTTGGTCATCTGTTCTGGTTCTGAGATCAACTGCAGAGAATCAGGCAGAACATCCCGCATGTTAGCAGAGTACCGGGTCACTGGAGGGTCACTGGAGGGTCACTGGAGGGTCACTGGAGGGTCACTGGAGGGTCACTGGAGGGTCACGGCAGCTCCTTTAATAGTTAGTATGGATTTCATTTAGAATACAGAAATGTCAAACAGGGACCTTAAAATATTAGTGATGGGACTTAAAAAGTTGATCTCAGGCTCTGTAATTAATTACTCACATTTCAATGGACAAAATCAGGTACATTTATAATTCAAAAACCTTTATGCTGCTAAAATGAATTGTTATTCATCGTTAGGTTGTAATCTGTTCAGTGTTTTTCTCTCCATTTGTCTTTCCAGAGTTTCTCTGATCATTCATGAAGCTTCTTTAGAAATCTGGACTGTGGACGCTAACATTAGCTGGATATAATCTTTGACCCCTTCAGTGGCTCAAACAATCAGCTTTTAACTAAAATATGTTATTATAATTCATTAGTGGAGTTAAAGCCATGGAGTCCAGTCAGCAGAACCAGCAGCTGCTGCCCCCCCGCCCTCCTCCCAGCATGTGGTTACCTCCATTCTGGTTTTCCAAACTGGCTGATGCTTTTTCCATTTCTTTCATAAAAATCTGCAGATATATTTTAATAGAGAAACCTGCAGTTTTGGCTCTGCAATAGTTCACAAATAAATATCTGACTATCTGTTCAATTTTCAGTTTTTATTACACTGCATTTTTTGGTTTCAATGACCTTTGACCTGACAGTTTTGGCCCATGTGGACAGCTGTGTGTCCAACGGCATCCTGATAGGCTGCGGTGTTTTGCATATCTGCAGTTTCTGCTGCCTGTCGTTACCACGAGCGCGCAGCGCTGTGGACCGGCCAGCCGCTGCGGCTCTCTGGTAGCCATAGTTACGCACCGTCAGGTCTAACGTGTCCATAAGAAGCAGCAAGAGAACCAGTGGAGGCTGAAGGTCAGGAAGCAGGGAAGAGGAGCCACCAGGAGGCGCTGCAGCAGACCAACCTGCCTGACCACCGGGACCCACAGGAACATGCCATTGTCCTGCAGCAGAGGCCAGAGACAGCGCCCCCTGTCTGCTGACAGGTTGTCCTGGTGTCCAGCTCCGTCAATAAATTCTAAATATTTCCTTCAACCAAGACTGATCCGAATTAATGGCTTTCATTTCTCTGGTTTCCGTTTGTTTTGGTCCTTTCTGATTATGTTCCAGTACGGTCTCCATGGCAACGTCAGGACATCCTGCGAAGTTTCAAAACTAGATCTGGACTGGATCGGGACTGAACTGGACTGGATCTGGTCTGGATCTGGACTGGATCAGGACTGGATCGGAATTGGATCAGGACTGGATCTGGACTGGATCTGGACTGGATCAGGACTGGATCGGAATTGGATCTGGACTGGATCGGGACTGGATCTGGTCTGGATCTGGATTCATGTCCTGATCCAATTTGGAAATAAAATCTTGGGAAAAAAATCTCTAAAGTTAAGGAGAGAAACCAGCAGCTGAGTTTAATAAATACTAATGAGAATTTTATTCCTTGTGTCCAACATGCGGTCCAAACCCGTCCTTAAAAAGACCTGGGCACCCGGGGGGCCGTGGTCCCTCACGTCTGGGGAAAACTAAATGAATATAATTCATCAGCAGAATAACACAAACATATAATCTGGAAGAATCCGTCCTTCCTGGTTTTAATCAAGTCGCCCAAACATTCATTTCCTGGGTGGAAACACTCACTGGAACATTCAGAACCTCATAAAATCGGTTTCATTATTTCCCAAATTCCACTTTTCCCATCTTAACCATATTAATTAAGCCAGAAAGTGTTTAATTACGACATGAATCAGGAACCAAATGTCCACAATTCCTATTAACGGCGCGGTGGATCAGAAGACCACTGAACTGGTTTACTGGGTGTTTAAAAGGACTTACCCTGAATTGTTTTAAACATTATGTGGAATATAATTTTTCACGGTTTATAAAACAAAATTAAACTTCTAAAATGTTAATAGTTTAACTCATCACTAAATATTGGGTCTGGACTGGATCTGGAGTGGATCTGGACTGGATCTGGACTGGATCTGGACCGGATCTGGACCTGATCTGGAGTGGATCTGGACTGGATCTGGAGTGGATCTGGACTGGATCTGGACCGGATCTGGACTGTTCTGACCCAGTTCTGACAGTTGCTATTGCACATGGAAATGTGGCAACATAAAGTAAAACTGCTGAGAATATGCTATCTTTGCTGTTCTAGTTAATAAGGCTGATATCCAGGGATTATTGTTGAAGTTGAAATCTGACAAAAACTCACCTGAAGATCAATTAATTCTTGAAAATTGATCTCATAATGTGTTAGCTCATGTTTTCATCATTCACACCCTAAAAAGGTACTGGTCTGATAGACAAGCACGTCTTAACATTAATAAATCGTTTATAATGTTTTATCTGGAAATGAATTGAAAATAAACTTTCTTAATGAAACACTCATTAAAGATTGTTAAATATCTAAAGCATCTTGAGATGAAGAATCTACTTGTAATTTTTGTGTTAATTTCACATAAAAACGATTAAAAACTTTCATTGCATGACATGTTTTAAACTATGTGAGCCTGAAATCTATGCAACACAACAAATGAGATTTCCTGTGTCTCTGGCCCAATAAAGGCTTTATTGTAGATTCATTAACAGATATCGGGTCAAATTACCAATCAAAGATCGTTGGTTGAACATCTCAGCGGGATTATGGGTCTCACTGGTATCAGTTCAAAGTTTCACACTTGCTTTTTTTCTGTTGAAATACTCTAACGGAGCCCCGCAACCCGGAGCCCCGCAGCCCGGAGCCCCGCAACCCGGAGCCCCGCTGCCCGGAGCCCCGCTGCCCGGAGCCCCGCAGCCCGGAGCCCCGCAGCCCCGCAGCCCGCAGCCCCGCAGCCCGGAGCCCCGCAGCCCCGCAGCCCGCAGCCCCGCAGCCCGCTGCCCGGAGCCCCGCAGCCCGGAGCTGCCGAGCGGCCAAACTTCCAGAAAGCTCCTCGCTGCTGGAAGCGGCTGGAAGCGGGCTAACCGCACACCGTTTAGCCGCAGGCTCCGCCGCTGTCCCACACGTCTGCTGGGTCGGAGCCGAACCGGTTCCAGGACGAGCAGCGACCATATTTGGGTTAATGGAGAATCTGGAGCCTGCGGTTTGAAGGCGGCGGATGGAAAAAGACTCAACAAGTTTCAACACCAACGATAGAAAGTACCGAACCACGAGCAGCCCGGGGTTTAAATGACACCGGTACCTTCACGGATGGGATTCGGAACCGCGGAGATGGACTTTCCTGAACCCAACCTTCTCCGTGGATTCTGCGGGGCTCCTGGAAATCCACGCCGCGACTCGCTCGCTCCAGATGGCAGTTGCTCAACTTCCAGCGAGTCAACTAGCCAGCAGCGGCAGCAGCCGTCAAGCTGCCGTCAAGCTGCTGCCGCTGCTGAAAGCGACTTCCGGCGCGGTTTTCAAAATTAGGCCACATAAATTAAACAACGCTTCATTCACTGATTAATAAACTAACTGTTCAGCAGATGCGTCCGTGATTCTACATATGTGTAAGAAACCCTAATTTTCACAGTAAACAAGACGCACTGCAGCAAATGTTAAATGATCCCACATCTGCAGTCAACAAGCTTTTCTTTTGTAAGCCAGAAAAATGTGGCTCCAACTGGAAGTGGTGACGAAAAGCTGATCTTTTTGTTCCCCGCCTGTTAAATCTGCCTTCGCCAGTCAAACCAGCGTCCCAAGACGGGCACTTTTAAAGTCAACATTTTGACGAGCCGTAATTTTATCATGACTTTGAATCTCAAATTATGAATTTTCTCATAATTATGATGTAAAAGTCAGTTTTCATTCTCAAAGCTTACTTTGAAACTCCTAATTATGACTTTTGATCTTTATTATGGTTTTTGTATGTTGTAAATAAAATTAAGACTTAATTCTAATCTTGTCTTTGAAACCCATTAATTTTACATCCAAAGTAAAATTAAAATATGGTGTCTCCTTCTACTCTCATGACTAAATAAAACTCAGTGTTGTTACCAAAGCAGAAAACTAGCACTGCATATCACCCAAACATACCACAGACAGCACAGAGGTGGCAGCATCATGCTGTGGGAAGCAGGTCAGAGGTGGTGGGGAGATGGGTGGAGCTCATCAGGACAATCCTCAAGGAAAACCAGCAGAGAAGCTGAGATGGGGTCAAAGTTCACCTTCCAGGTGAACACCCAGATATGTTTAGATCAGAACTGATCCAGGCGTTATAATGGCCTAGTCAAAGGCCAGATTGAAAGCAACTAAGAATCTTTAGAAAGACTTGAAAGCTGATGTTCCCAGATGTTTTCTTTCTTTTTTCTTCTTTCTCATATTTTGCTTTTAATAATTAGTGATTACTGTCGCTTTTTAAAATCATACTTTGACTTATTTTCCTCCAAATATTCCCTCGCTGCATTTTCTCCTCTCCTGTTTTCTCCTTTGCATTTACAGATTCTTTGTTCTTTTTCCCTCTGAATCTTTTTAAGAGCTGAAATAAAAACTGGGAGGAGATTCGGGGTCAGCTGCTCTGCTAGCGGTCACCGCTGGCCGACTCTGCAGCCTTTCCTTCCCACTTGTGGCCTCAAAAGCTGACTCTGGATTTCTTCCCACGACTCAAAGAAAAAGAGAACATTAGAAAAATTATCTGTAAATAAATGCAACGGCGAAAACAGGAGTGGAGAAAATGCAAGAAATATTAGGAGGAAAGTAAGTTAATGTGTGATTTAAAAAGTGAGAGTAAACTAAACTGTCACAAACTAAAATACTGAAAAATGGGAAAAATAATGTACTGAAATAATAAAAGGTGGCGATGAAATGGAAGATGTTCAGTTACATCCAGAGAGTAAACCTCGGAAATGATTCTTATTGAAAGTTCTGTGTGTCAGGCAGCAACACAAAAACTGGATCTTCCTGTAAATTTGGAACGGCAACTTCTGAGAAAGCCTGTGGTGACAGTGGGAGGAAACAACTCAGTTTAACAGAAGCAGCAAAACTGGTTTTATGAAACAGGAAATGGTTGCTTCACATTGATTTTGTCCTGGTCATACAGGATGTGGATCTTTTTCAGCTGGGTGAGAAAATGTTACTGCAGTTCCTGGCGGCTCAGGATCCTCTGGCACTGAACCAAACATTAGAGCCTGGAAACAAACCTGCAGAACAACGCCATCACTCTGTCAGCCATCTTGTTTACAACCTGGCTGCCATCTTTAATTAGGCCCAAACTCAGCTGGGATTTAGCGCCCTCATGTGGATCATAACTTCTGCAGAATATTGATAAATAATCTTCATTACACCAGCAGAAAAGCTGATCGGGTCCGATCAGAACCAGAAACCAGATTCCCTGGATCCATGAAGAACACAAAGCTGAGCTCTCCAACTTTATTATTATTAGTAAAACATTAATTAGAAATACAGTAAATATCTTTATGGACTCGCTGAGGGCAGAAGCAGGAAAATAATCCCAGGTGGATCGATGCTTGTTCAGATTATGAAAGTGGGTCATTTTGTGTGTGTGCGTGTGTGTGTGTGTGTGTGCGTGTGTGTGTGTGCGCGCGCGTGTGTGTGTGCGCGTGTGTGGTCTCCACTTTGTTCCTCCTCTGTATTCAGGAACAGTGCCACCTACTGTTGGCGGGAAGGAACATCTAAAACGCTAATATTCCTAAAATAACGGACCGCATCATTTTTTACAAATATAATTTTGGATAAAAATGACTCGGCTCGTGGTTTTAGGAAGGTGAAGATATGAAATGATTTGCTTTAGTAGCACAGGTTCATGTTTAGTTCATGTTTATCCCAGTAGAACCTTTTAGATCAGCAGCTAGAATGAGATGAATCCAGGAAGCTCAAATCAAATTTCCCTGGAAAAAAACAATCAGCTCATCCAAAAAACTCATCTTTCCAGAAGCTGGAAGAGAAGAAAGCAGATCAGAACCAAAACATCTCCAGTACGGACCAGCAGGAGGAACCAGATGTCCTCCAGAAGGATTTATTCACCAAACGTCTGACCTCAGAACCAGGACAGGGTCAGGAACGAGGATGTTCTGGCTCTGATGTTGTCTGGGTGGACCGTCAGCGAGCCGTCAGGCAGAAAAACATTTTCATTCATTTCCGTTTCAAAGCCTCGAGATTTTCTGCTTCATCTAAAGAAACCTGGATGGATAAGAGTCTGACCAGGATCTCCGCTCTGCTGCGGCTGTGAAAACCATTCCTGATGACCTGGGCTCATCGGGTCGTGACCTGGGCTCATCGGGTCGTGACCTGGGCTCATCGGGAATGGTTTCCTCATCAGTGCTTTGAAGTGAGCGTCAGAGTGGAAGAGACACGGAAGATCTGAGGCAGCATGTTGCTCAGCTGGTAGAACATCTCCTCTGAAATGCTCTGCAACACAAAGAAAGATGGCGGCCGGTCAGAGGACACCTTTACGACCTCCACAGTTTGACCTTTAGGACCTTGACAGCTCCCTCTGCTTGGTCTGGAGAAACGTCTCCAGACCAAGCTCACTGGGATCAGTGGAAACAGATCAGCTCTTCATGGCAAAGGGTGGGAATACTTATGCACGTGTCTTTTCTTAGTTTTCCATTTTGAATCCATTTGCCAAAGTAAACTTGGTCCCACATTGTCAGAATGAGGCATCAGAGATCAAGTTAAGAAGATCTGGAAAAAGGCTGGAACGAAGCCAGATGTGGACAAAGTGAAGTAATCTAAAATATCTTGTGAGAGTAAGAGTTATGTCATCCTGTGTTTGATGTTGAGATAAATAAACCAAATTGTGCCACATTTTCACTTGAAGCCGTTGGGATTCAAAAGTTGAAAATAAATCATTTCAATCTAAAATGCAGATGAATGAGAGTTTGGGAAGAAAGAACATTAAAGCTAATCTATCAGCAGCTGTGACCTTTGCCCTGGAAGCAGAAAAATCACAGGTCAGCTGGTTAAACACGGAACTAAAGGTCAAAGGTCACCTAGAAATACTAGAAGCTCCTTGCTGCGGCGACATGAAGAGCAACCTGGCTGAGTGATGATAAACGCAGCACTCAGTCAGGTTGCCATGGTGACGGCAAACAGCCGCCGGCCTCACCTTCGGCACCAGGAACTGAACGGTGCGGGAGATCCCTCCGTCCCACGAAGCCATTTCCATCATAAAACCTGGAAGCAGAAAACAAGAACAGAAGATTACGTTTACCTCCAAACACGATTAAACACCTGGAACATTACCCAGCATGCACTGCAGCCTGCGCGGTTACACAACAATTCAGGGGAAATTTATTTATATCTTCATATTTACTGACACACTTGGTGAAGATGCATGAACAACCTAGCAATACATTTATTTATTTTGCTTTTTTTAAAATCTCATTTTAATGTTTCAGAAATTTGACTTCATAATTTAACGTCTTGAAATTGGGCCTCTGTCTCTTTAACCCTTTCATGCATAGAGGTCACTACAGTGGACAGCCATGTTCTTGTGGATTTTTATGTTATAAATAAACGCAGACCACTGAAGTGAACACTAATGCATCATAAATTACATCAACTACTGGTCATCAGCTGCAAATGCAAGGAATTATTTTTGTTGAATCCAATTTGGCTGACAGACATAAAAAGCAACCGACCCGGTTCCTCCTTCTACCGACTCTTGCAGGTAAAAAACGTACTGCGACACCAGAAAACCCCTATGGAACAACACTACTGATGTGCTTTTCAAATAACAAATTTGTATTTGGAGAAAATTACAATTGATCACCTAAAACAAATGAAATAAACAGTTTTTACAACATTTTTTCATGCTGTAGGGACATAAAAGAAAATGAACGGGGCGTGCTGTGGTGGCGCAGGGGTTAGCACGTCCCATGTTTGGAGGACTCAGTCCTCGACGTGGACGTTGTGGGTTCGACTCCCGGTCCCGGCGACCTTTGCCGTATGTCTTCCCCTCTCCTCGCCCTCCTTCCTGTCAGTCTACTGTCTAAAATGTGAGCCTCTAGCGTCACAAAAACTCTTCAGAGGAATAAAATAAAATAAAATAAAAGAAAATGAAAGAAAATCCTGATACAAAGGATCATAATTCATGGATGAAAGGGTTAACAGGCTCCTGCTGTTTCTGAAGCTCCGCCTCCAGGAAGCCGTCCCAAAATGGCACCTCTTTAACCCTTTAATGTTTTTACCAGTGTTGCTCTGAGCAGCAGCTCCTATAATGAGCTCAGCAGCTGTTTGCTAATTGCTGCTGGCTAGTCTGAAGGAGCTGAGCGGGGAGGCGGTGAATCTTGAAGGCGGGGCTAAGGCCATCAGGCGTTTAACAGCTGTGACTAAAAGATTTCTAAACCATGACAGAATGAAAGCAACACTGCAGGGAAATACAATAAAACATGATTTAAAATAAAAAAGTGCATTTTCATAATCCTGTCATCCCTTCACCAGACAGCAGGGGGCAGTCCTGGTACAGGCAGGGGTCGAAGGTCACGGTTACCTTTGACACATTTGAAGACCAACTCTGCTCTCTTCAGGCACCAGGGGATGGTCATCTCCTGTAGGGAGGAGAGGAAGAAGAGAGGAAAAGCAGAGGAAGAGGAGAGGAAGAGAAAAAGAAGAGGAGAGGAAGAGGAGAGTGTGACTAAACCAGGAATCTGATTATGGTTCACAGTTACAGAGAAACTTGAGATAAAGTTCCAGTTTTGAACTGAATCCTGAATAAATGAACTTTTCTGTGAGCTGAACACCAAGTGGATCCTAAAAGCTCCAAGCAGAGGATGAGGATGAGGAAGAGGATGAGGAAGAGGAAGATGATGAGGATGAGGAAGAGGATGAGGATGAGGAAGAGGATGAGGAAGAGGCTGACCCGTCTGGTTCTGCCCTCTGAACAGCAGCCGGACCTTCGTCTCTCAAAATAGTTTCTCTGCTTTCCTCCCATCCAAAGACAAAAACATCTAAAAATAATCAGCCAGCGGTTCTGTCTGCGCTGCGGTCCGGCTTCCTCTGAATGGGCTCCAGAACCGGGCCGCAAAACCAGTCGGATCCGTCCCACAGCAAGAGGAGCCAACATGGAGCGGCAGACGGAAAAACTGCAGCGAATACGGAAGCTGCAGACTTTAGATTCTAGAAGTTGCAGAGACTTTAGATTCTAGAAGCTGCAGAGACTTTAGATTCTAGAAGCTGCAGAGACTTTAGATTCTAGAAGCTGCAGCAACTTTAGATTCTAGAAGCTGCAGACTTTAGATTCTAGAAGCTGCAGAGACTTTAGATTCTAGAAGCTGCAGAGACTTTAGATTCTAGAAGTTGCAGACTTTAGATTCTAGAAGCTGCAGAGACTTTAGATTCTAGAAGTTGCAGAGACTTTAGATTCTAGAAGTTGCAGACTTTAGATTCTAGAAGCTGCAGAGACTTTAGATTCTAGAAGTTGCAGAGACTTTAGATTCTAGAAGTTGCAGAGACTTTAGATTCTAGAAGTTGCAGAGACTTTAGATTCTAGAAGTTGCAGACTTTAGATTCTAGAAGCTGCAGAGACTTTAGATTCTAGAAGTTGCAGAGACTTTAGATTCTAGAAGTTGCAGAGACTTTAGATTCTAGAAGCTGCAGAGACTTTAGATTCTAGAAGCAGCAGAGACTTTAGATTCTAGAAGCTGCAGAGACTTTAGATTCTAGAAGTTGCAAACTTTAGATTCTAGAAGTTGCAGAGACTTTAGATTCTAGAAGTTGCAGAGACTTTAGATTCTAGAAGCTGCAGAGACTTTAGATTCTAGAAGTTGCAGAGACTTTAGATTCTAGAAGTTGCAGAGACTTTAGATTCTAGAAGTTGCAGAGACTTTAGATTCTAGAAGTTGCAGAGACTTTAGATTCTAGAAGTTGCAGACTTTAGATTCTAGAAGCTGCAGAGACTTTAGATTCTAGAAGTTGCAGAGACTTTAGATTCTAGAAGTTGCAGAGACTTTAGATTCTAGAAGTTGCAGACTTTAGATTCTAGAAGCTGCAGAGACTTTAGATTCTAGAAGTTGCAGAGACTTTAGATTCTAGAAGTTGCAGAGACTTTAGATTCTAGAAGCTGCAGAGACTTTAGATTCTAGAAGTTGCAAACTTTAGATTCTAGAAGCTGCAGAG
The DNA here is from genome assembly GCA_911649635.1 of Poeciliopsis gracilis. Classification (NCBI taxonomy): domain Eukaryota; kingdom Metazoa; phylum Chordata; class Actinopteri; order Cyprinodontiformes; family Poeciliidae; genus Poeciliopsis; species Poeciliopsis gracilis. The sequence continues at coordinate 52,044 of CAJVRI010001535.1, forward strand.
ACTTTAGATTCTAGAAGTTGCAGACTTTAGATTCTAGAAGTTGCAGACTTTAGATTCTAGAAGCTGCAGACTTTAGATTCTAGAAGTTGCAGAGACTTTAGATTCTAGAAGTTGCAGAGACTTTAGATAGAAGTTGCAGACTTTAGATTCTAGAAGCAGCAGAGACTTTAGATTCTAGAAGTTGCAGACTTTAGATTCTAGAAGTTGCAGACTTTAGATTCTAGAAGCTGCAGAGACTTTAGATTCTAGAAGTTGCAGACTTTAGATTCTAGAAGCTGCAGAGACTTTAGATTCTAGAAGTTGCAGCAACTTTAGAGTCTAGAAGCTGCAGAGACTTTAGATTCTAGAAGCAGCAGAGACTTTAGATTCTAGAAGTTGCAGAGACTTTAGATTCTATATGGACAAGCTTGCTGTCATCGGGCTTAGCGTGTTTTCTGGGGGAAACCCTGATTAGCAATACCATGAGTATGGCCTAGTTAAAGTTCCATGTGTAAAACCAATAAATGTGTGGAGAAAAATGACAAGTGCACAACGATGGATGGCTCTGATGTACTACTGCTACTGCTGCCGCTCACGTTCAGACCATGATGCTGGTCAGAACGGGAGCAGAGCTGACCAGCCAATCAGAGACCGGGTCAGGTTGCTGCTTCCTGTGTGTGCGGGCCGGGCCGGGCTGGGCTGGGCTGGGCCGGGCTGGGCTGGGCTGGGCCGGGCTGGGCCGGGCTGGGCCGTACCTCGGACATGTCGTGGACCAGCAGCAGCGGCACGGTGACGGTGGTGACGTCATGCGTGCAGCAGACCTTCAGGATGTTCCTCAGGCCCATGATGGCCGGGTCGCGGGCCGTGATGCTTCCCGACCGCAGGTTGTCGTCCACACAGAGGTGGAAGACGACGTGGACCTCCGACAGGTTGGAGTGTCTGGAGATGTAGAACTCACCTGAAGGAAAATACGGAGCAAGTCAGAAGAACCGACTCAAACTGAGAGCATCTCCACGTGTTCAACATCAATACCTGGGAGAATATTTGAGGGATTTCTTTCAGCTGTTTTGCTCTTATCATCTCCTGCATTCTTCTGATTTTCTGTAGAAAAACAGAAACAAAACTGACGGATGCAGAACTTGGAGTGATGAGCGTCTCTGGACGGATCCAGAGAAGAAAAAATGTTTCCGTTTCTGTTCTTCCTCTTTCCTTTCACCGTTGAGGTAGAGGAGAAATAAACGACACACTCTGAGCGCCGCTGATCCTGAGGAGAAACCACCTGGCAGAGAAGATGCTAAAGACGCCAGGTACTCACAGTTACACCACTGAAATAAAAGAATAAGGACTTTTGGTTTATTATTTATCAAATCCTTAAACGCAGTCAGCTGGATACATAAAGAGCCTAGACTTCAAGTCCTTCATTTAGATTAATTACAGAAATTTCAACGTGTTGGAAATTTTAACGGGACGAATCACACTCGTTCTTTACATGTGAAAGTCCAGAACCGGAACCTCAGCATTCCTGTGTTTCTGGTACGGCAGCAAATCACAATGTGATGAAATGATGGCAGAAACTGAGCTTCATATGAGCAAACATTTTCACAAGAAATACTTCAAAAATCTAATTCTTGAAATAAAAATGGACAAATTAGGCGGCTCAGTTAGAAGCCAGTTTAAACTAAGCAGAGCTTGTGATCAGAGGGACTCACCTGCCGGCTGCTTCTGCTTGCTGCAGCGCTGCACCCGCGCATACAGCACCGCCTGCTGCACCTCCTCCAGCTGCTGCTCCAGGCTCAGGAAGTGGAAGTCGGTGCATTCCTTCGCCACCGTGGCAAAGTCTGGAGATCAGCAAAGAAAAAGCCTGAACCCAACTGTGAGTCGCTGCTGCATCACATGCTGCGGACCGGAGCTGCAGCAGCAGGAAGAGCACAGTTTCCTGAGCTGCTGCAGCTGCAGCACACCTGCTGCCGCATTCTGAAACCGGACGGGACGGGAGCCCCCCGCTGTGCATTGTTTTGGAGGAACAGCGTTAATCTTTACAAAAAGAAGAAATCTATTAAACTACATTTAGCTTCTTTCATTTGTAGCCCTGACCAGGACATAATTGAAATAATTCAGTTAAAAAATGAGAACCAATCATGTAACAAAGTTTCTAAATGTTTCACTTCAAATCAATCCCTTCATGTTTTAAATCGCTGAATAATTTCTAGCTTCACTGATAAATAAAAGCCTTCCTGTAAATGGTCCAACAGGTTCTGATAAGCACAAGATGTTCAGCTTGTGGGAGAAATCAGGCCAGGAGGTGAAATGATGAGCAGAGTCTGGTTTGGGACTTTTCACAGTGTTTCACAGTAACGAGGGTAAGATAGCCGACCTCTCTTGATGCCGCTGTAGGAGTTGACCCGGTTGTCCACCAGCAGCACCAGGCCGCAGAGCGAGGACGAGTAGAGCGACAGCGCCGTCTGCAAGCGCCGCAGCTTAGCGCCGCTGCTGCTGTGGCGCCGGTGCTTGCAGAAGTCCAACACGTCGGCGCGGACCAGCCGCAGGTTGTGCATCGTCTTGAGCTGCGCTCCTGCGTGAACAGAGAACAGCTTGAGGTGCCGCCATACTTTCCACCTGCAGAGGGCGCCATCAGGCTGCAGGAGGAGCAGAGGCACCTAGGTGGATGGTGAAGCTCTCCTCCAGCAGCGGCTGCTCCTCGAACGGCCTGCAGTCGCCGTCTGCAGCCTCCGCCAGCCGGCCCGGCTGCACCTTGATCTCCTCGCTGCAAAACACAAATCAGACCAAATCCAGCTTCACCGTCGCTCGCCATCCAAGATGGAGGAGAAACGTTTTCTCACATGGCGTCCTGTCCCACTGCAGGCCTCGGCTTATTTCACCAGAGAGCTGCCTCACGCTGCTGTTGACAGACTCACTTGATTTTGCTGCTGTTGTTGGATTTCTGCAGATCCTGGTGCAGCTTGATGACCCAGTCCTGGTACTCCTGCTTCTGGATGGCCGTCACCTGCTTCAGCTCGCTCGCCCACCTGTTCTCCAGCACCTGCAGAGAGAAAGGGCAGGACGACGTGTCCTCAGAGTGGACGTCTCTGCAGGACGACGTGTCCTCAGAGTGGACGTGTCTCTGCTGCCGTTTACCTGCTGAGCATCAAAGTGTTGCGAAGCCACAGCGTTGACATCGTGGTCGCTCAGCGTGTTTCCCAGCTCATGCATCACTTTGTCCATCTCTGCTGCTTGCCTGGAGACGGAGGACAGAGGGAGGGACAAACAGAAGGAGGGAGGGACAGACGGGGTACAGAAGCAGCAGTCAGACTGGCAGCTTCGCCTCAGGAGGAAACCAGTTGCTGCCAGTTGGACGGAAAACCTTCAGGATTTTATCTTGATCAGGAAAATGGGGGATTTACAACGGAAAACAAAAATAACATATAAATAATGAAACTAAGAAGAAACAGTTGAATTAATTTACACTAAATCTGATGGTCATTATGTATCAAATGATTAATAATCGGATGCTGATTGATTTTTCAGAAGGGAACCAGCTGAAGCTGATTCAACACGAGTCCAAAGACGTGTTAGAAGAGGAACCTGTTGATGTTTGCTTTGCTGCAGGTGATCCAACATTTACTGAAGGAATGCTGCTATTGACTTTGAAAATGGTTATTTTTTTAATTAAAAAAAAAAATTATTTGGTTATTTGCATCTTTTAATACCTTTCTAATATTGCATGAAAACGGTAAAAATGATTGAATGAAACATCAGCAGGATCTGATCTTTTAATGTGACTAATGGTCAGAGCAATGACCGTTAGCAATTGTTCTGGCCGGCGGCGCTGGCGACGGCGCGGGCGACGGCGTTACCTCTCCTGCAGCTTGCTGAGCTCCACGTCTCGCTCGCTGATCAGCTCCGACACGCTGACGAAGTAGCTGTGCTCCAGGTTCAGCAGCGTTTCGGAGGCAGGCGAGTGGATCAGCTCGTGGTAAACGTCGGCGAAGTCTTCATCCCAGCTGGGCTCCTCTGGCCGAGCGTGCTCCAGGCTGGTCTGAGGAACACAAACAGTGACCCCTGCTGGAGGGTTGGGGAATCACAACCACATCAATCACAAAACAATAACTCGTTTTTAACAGGTTAGGTTTCAAAGACATTTAAATAATTTTTTGGAGGTAATACTCCAATCAGCTATTTTTCTTTTCATGAACATAAAGTCCTCCTGGATCACAATAATAATAACCATTATTAATCTTTGAAGAAATCTGGCATTTTCCATGTAGACGAGTGATTGAATATTTATTTTATCAACTGTTTCAGAGAGATTTTTAAATGTGGCCTGAAACCGGGTCAGAACCCTGCAGGTTCAGTGTGAATGTTTGAACAGGAGAGGAACTCAGAGAAAGTCTGATTGTTGGTTCATTGTGACGTTTGTATGCAGAGCGCCGCAATAATCGCAGAGAACAATCAAAGTCCAGGAGCCTCATGGATAAAGTACAAAAAATGTGCAGCGCCATATTTTACAAATCGGCATGTATAGAAATGAACTTTACGTCAAAGTTTGTGTAAATATTTTCACACTTCTCTGCCGTGAAAATGTGCAGCAGCAAACAACAATAAACTAAAAAGAGTCAAAACTCACATAAATACTCTGAAACCGGACTTGTATCAAAGACGTAACACATCGTCTGAATGCATCTACGGCTCATTTATTCTCACTGCAGAGAAACCAGGGCTGATCAATAGGTTTGATTATTGAAGGTGATCAGGCGTGCAGACAGTCTCAGGTACATCAGTGGCTGCATCCAGGTGAGCTGCTACCTGAGGATCTGTGGCTCTGATGGAGAACATGGAGCCATTGATCAGAGATCATATTGATCCGCTGGTTTATTAGCGTTTAGAGAATCCAGACTGATAATCCTGGAGCTGTGAGCAGAACTTAAAGCAGGAGCCAAGCGGTACCGGTACCGCTCCAGAACACGTCCACATTCCCTCTCAGAGACTCTCTGAGTCTTTAAACCCGGCTGAAGGCTCTGCTGCTCCAACAGCCATCTGCACTGGGAGATCTTTAATATTTATCTGGATTTCTTTAAAATGCATTATTTTTACTTTTTGCGGTGACCTTATGTGCCCTGACAGCACCTTTTAAATAAACTATATTATTGTTATTATAGATCCTTATACTGGTACAGACAAGGTTGTTGCCATGGTTACTGCTTCATCTGTCAGCAGACTTCTGCATATTTATACTAATTTACATTCAGATGTATTTATGGAGGCGACAGGTGGAGCAGCAGCTGCTGCGTTTCTTGCAAATTGGTTCTATGAAGGAAAGTTGGCAGGTATCTGTGCGCGCAGGACTTCATACATCCAGATTTTTTTCGTCCATACGCCAAGTTTTAGTGTGAAACTGCGTGGCGTTTTAAACATGAGGCCCCAGAGCCGTTCATGCAGCAGCAGTGGCTGCAGGCGTTTGTACCTGAGCGTAGGATGCGGCCCACGCGCTGGTCAGCTGGTTGTGTCCAAGCCACGGCGCCGCAGGCCAGGCGCTGCAGGGCCAGCTCCGCCTCACGGTCAAAGTCCAGGCCGCTCTGCTCCTCCATGAAGGCGGAGAGGGCGGCTTTCAGCTCTGCACAGGTGAAGCATTTCAGGTTAAAGGTCATGTTTTCATTACCTGAAACTGGAAAAATCATCACAATCAGCAGAAATAGAAACTTTCTAACCGACTGGTCGGTCTCCAATCTTTAAAATGTCCGACCTGCCGATTATGATTTTGGTCGACACTGAATTATTTTGTCTGAAATGCTGCTTAATAAACCCAGAAAGTGGCTGAGATGGAGACAGTCTGGTGACCAGGTGACCTGGAGGCGGGGTCAACCTGGTGGGCGGGGCCTACAGTCAAACCTCCCACAGCACAGGTGTCAAACTCCAGTCCTGCAGGTTTTAGATGAGCCACAGGTAAAAACCCTGGAATGAAACGGCTTCATGACCTTAGGGTTAGGATCGGTCCTCCAGAGTCTTCATGACCCCATCATAGCGTTCAGGTGCTGCAGCAGAGGCTCATCTAAACGCTGCAGGCCAGCGACCCTCCATCTGGAGTTTGACACCCTGTCAACAGAGGCTGATGTCTGCTGAGGAAGACAAGATCTCTGGATGAGATCGCCTGATCACCGCAATAAATCGGGACTAATTTACCGCCTGATTTATCGCTGCAGCTCTCATAATGTGTTTCACTTACTGACTCAATAATACTGTAAACACCCTAATTTATTGTGTGGGTGTAGACATGTATATTTTCCCTGCAGTGTCTGGCCAAGAGATTTCTGGCAGCGTCACTGCAGGTGAAGGACAGAAACTCAGCGGACCGGATGCAGCCTGCAGACAGGCCGCTGGAGCTGCGGTATTATCCGTGTTCATTAGCTCAGAGCTGCAGCCTCACCATCTTCTATGTAGCAGGGGATGTTGTGCAGCAGCATGAGCCTCCCGTGCAGGTCCCGGATGTTCAGCTGGACCGGAAGCTGCAGCGGAACTCTGAGCACGCAGGTGTTCTTCCCGGCCTTGAACTCGAACACGAACTCCCTGCCAGCGGTTCCGCTCGCTTTGCTTCTGCTCATGGTGTCCGGAGCTGGAAACGGCTGGAGCGACATGGCGGCGCCTCGCGAAGACACTAAATCACAACATTCCTCAAGTTTACCTGACAATAAATGAACAGAGGCGTTAATTCTGCTGCTGGAGAAGGTCAGCTGACCGGTTCGCCACTGTGCGTCTTCTCCTTCTTCCACGTCCTTGTTTATGCGGTTTACAGGGCGTTGGTGCAACAGCGCCACCTACTGGTGCGGAGTGTGAACCGGGACTTCACTGAAGGATTATATTCCGTTATCAAACTGTTAATTTGAGATGAAATATTATCTAACAACTATTGCTTTTTGAGTTAGATTTAACAAATCAACCAAATCTAGTTTTACTTTAATTTTATTTAACTATTGGATCAGCTGTTGTCTTTCTTCCTAGTAATTTGGACAGTATCACATGTTTTATTATCTCATCAACTCCACAGTATTCAAACTTTTCTGAATGCATCAGCTTTTCTTTGCTACTAATTCCTTAATTGATACAGGTTTTGACATGATATGCCCCTGGTTTTGAAGATCTGCGACTAATATTTACCCTATTATATTTGTACTTAAGTCCTAATTTAGAAACATAAATGTACTTCTAATGGTAATTTTAAATTAAAAGACAGTACATTTCAGATAAAGTAATTAAAACTCTCAATTTCCTTCACGGGACAGTATGATCTATTTTCCAGGCACATTGCATAATTTATAACCCAATCAAGTAACTACCTTCAACTGTCATGGAAAATATGAATAATTGCAAGTGGGATAAATAAAGTATTTGGATGAGATCGGCTGATCACCGATCGGCCTGGTAATAAATCTGCAGCGATAAATCAGGCGGAAAATTTAAACTGAATTGAATTTGGGAAAAAAGAAAATAAAAAGTGTAACAATAATTAATTTCCCTGCGCTTCACAAGTATGCAGTACTTTGTGCTGTTGTCGTATAAAATACGTACATTTAGTGTCTGGAAGGAAGAAAATGTTTTTGTTACCATAAAAATGCTAGTTTCATATTCTATAAATGCGACAGACTGGCGACCTGTCCAGGTGACCCCACCTCTCGCCCGGAACGCAGCTGGAGAGGCACCAGCACCTCCCGCCCCCGTTGGGGAGAAGGGTGACCGGAAAATGGATGGATGGATGGATGGATGGATGGATGGATGGATGGATGGATGGATGGATGGATGGATGGATGGATGGATGGATGGATGGATGGATGGATATAAATAGCCCTGCCAGTCTGACATTATTTTGCAGATCTGCGCATGCGTGCTTTTTAATACGTTGTGCGTCCAACTGGAGTTTCTTCAAGTTTTAGTGAATAAGGGTTCGCGGTAAACTCTAAAACTCTACAAGGACGAAGAATGCACTTTTTCTACTCATAAAAAATAATCTTCAAATCTGTTCAGTTTCATGGGTATTTTATGTCATAAAACCATATTTTTAGAGAAGCATTTGTATTTATTCCGAAATTTCCCGTTGTTCAGCTCCACGCTTTTAGCTGGGTGGAAGTATTGGCAGTCGGCCCCCAGCGGAGAGAAGCGTCCCGTCATTCCTCGCGTGGCCAACGGCTCTCTGCCGACTGTTCATTGAATTACCGTCCGCGGCTCGTTCGGCACAGTTTTACGGAGTAATCCGCGGAGATCCGGGTCATACCGACCCAACAAACACCGCTACACCGTCCGGGCTCTGCTTGTCGTCCGGCCTGCCGCTCCTGGGCTCGCTGGCTGAATTTTGCCAGGGGAGAACGGCGGAGCTAGTAGCCAGCGATGATGGAGCTGGAGTCGGCCTGTAGCCGAGGCGACCCGGGGACTCCCGGGGACTCGCTGCAGCCGCAGACGCCGAGCCGGCACGAGAAGAGCCTGGGCCTGCTCACCACCAAGTTTGTGACCCTGCTGCAGGAGGCGAAGGACGGGGTCCTGGACCTGAAGGCGGTGGGTCTTTGTCAGTTAGCACATGTCACAAGCTTAGCATTAGCTGCAGCTAGCTGCAGGCTGCTTTTAGTGAATTATACACTTTAGCGCATAGCTTTCAGCTTTAGCTGCGGTTTTTTGTTTCTCGTTTGAGCCAAACCGGCGCGGTTCCGCGGGGCTGTCGGTGCTTTCCGGGCCGGAATCCGGGTGTTAGCCCGGAGTGAAGTTTGAAAACACCGGGTAACTTGTCAGGCTCTGCCCCCTGCAGATTCAAAGTGTGGAAAGTGGGTCAGCTTTTGTCTCCTCAGCCAAAGCTGCAGCAGCAATCTTCCTCTTCCTCAGGGATGAAGGCTTTGTCTCTGGACGTCTTCAGTCGTTATTCTTCACTAATTACTCAGAAGCATAGCAACTAAGAGAGTTAAAGCCCTGAAAGCTCTGGTTGGTGGTCAGACTCCGGGATAAAGCAGGCAGCTGCTGCTGTCAGGCTGCGGGGTTAAGAACAAAACGCTCCCCTTTGACCTTTAAGTAACATTTTGGTCAGAGATCTTCTTCCTGTTCCTGTGCCGTCTGCAGGCTGATGTGAAGCTATGACTTCCAGGAAAAATACAGTTTTAGTTGTTTGTTTTTATACATGATTAAATTTCACTTAAAAAATAAATTCTCATTTTCATACAGACCTGATCACTGGGAAAGAACAGCAGAAATCCCTGAATATTACAGTTACGCTGTTCTGCAAACTGTGACCCTTTAATAATTTTGACTAAAGCATTTTGAATGAACTTTAAATATAGATTAAAATTTATGACCATCACTTTTTCCAGCAATAATTAGTTGTTTACATATTCATGTATATCTTGCAAACTTTTACTTTCCAAATTATTTTGTTAAATCAGTTGCTGTTTTTCAATAATTGCATACTTATTTTTCTTATGCTGTAAATGTGTCCTTACTGGTCAGCAGCTTATTATTATTAGTATTATTTGTGTTACTAATGATACTTATATTTATTTATTGTTGGTTTGATTTTCACACTCAGATCTAGACAAACTTGTAGATTAATCATTACTAAACATTGTTGTTTATTTTTATTTTATGAAATGAGATTTTCTGCAACTTCATGCTGAGTAGATGGCCTGGTCCTCTGACTGTCCCCTGTCTATCCCCTAACTGTCCCCTGTCTATCCTCTGACTGTCCCCTGTCTATCCTCTGACTGTCCCCTGTCTATCCCCTGACTGTCCCCTGTCTATCCCCTAACTGTCCCCTGTCTATCCCCTGACTGTCCCCTGTCTATCCCCTACTGTCCCCTGTCTATCCCCTGACTGTCCCCTGTCTATCCCCTGACTGTCCCCTGTCTATCCCCTGACTGTCCCCTGTCTATCCTCTAACTGTCCCCTGTCTATCCCCTGACTGTCCCCTGTCTATCCCCTGACTGTCCCCTGTCTATCCCCTAACTGTCCCCTGTCTATCCCCTAACTGTCCCCTGTCTATCCCCTGACTGTCCCCTGTCTATCCCCTGACTGTCCCCTGTCTATCCCCTGACTGTCCCCTGTCTATCCCCTGACTGTCCCCTGTCTATCCTCTAACTGTCCCCTGTCTATCCCTGACTGTCCCCTGTCTATCCCCTGACTGTCCCCTGTCTATCCTCTAACTGTCCCCTGTCTATCCCCTAACTGTCCCCTGTCTATCCTCTGACTGTCCCCTGTCTATCCCCTAACTGTCCCCTGTCTATCCCCTGACTGTCCCCTGTCTATCCTCTGACTGTCCCCTGTCTATCCCCTAACTGTCCCCTGTCTATCCTCTGACTGTCCCCTGTCTATCCCCTGACTGTCCCCTGTCTATCCTCTGACTGTCCCCTGTCTATCCCCTGACTGTCCCCTGTCTATCCCTGACTGTCCCCTGTCTATCCCCTGACTGTCCCCTGTCTATCCCCTAACTGTCCCCCGTCTATCCCCTGACTGTCCCCTGTCTATCCCCTGACTGTCCCCTGTCTATCCCCTGACTGTCCCCTGTCTATCCCCTGACTGTCCCCTGTCTATCCTCTGACTGTCCCCTGTCTATCCCCTGACTGTCCCCTGTCTATCCCCTGACTGTCCCCTGTCTATCCCCTGACTGTCCCCTGTCTATCCCCTAACTGTCCCGTCTAACCTCTGACTGTTCTATGTCTATCCTCTGACTGTCCCCTGTCTATCCCCCCTAACTGTCCCGTCTAACCTCTGACTGTTCTATGAATAGAAGTGACGGAGAGATGTAGCCAGCTGGCTGGCAGTGCACAGCAGCGTTCTCTCACTTTCAGCAGAAATTTCTCCTCAGCTGAATCCTTTATGATGAAACTGAATTAGCAGAGAAGAACTTTCACTTCTGGCTTCTGAAAGATGGAGGAGGAGAAACATGACTCTAATCGTAACGTTTGCAATAAACCTGGTTTGATCTCAGGGTCCCGGTTCAGGAAGCTATTGGCTCGGTCTGCTGGTTCTGGTCGATTCAGAACAGAATCGTGTGAAACTCTGTAGCTGCACAGGCTCGTCGTCTCTATCAGTGAAGGAAGGAAGTGGGAGCCCCAGCATGATGCTGCCTTTGCATCCCATTTCCTCCGCAGGCTGCAGACACTCTGGCCGTACGGCAGAAACGACGCATCTATGACATCACTAACGTCCTGGAGGGAATCGGTCTGATTGAAAAGAAGTCCAAGAACAGCATCCAGTGGAAGTAAGTTCCCTTCATTTCTCCTCTGAATGAATCTGCAGCGCCCCCTGGAACTGAACAATGATATTACATTGTCATTTAAAAGAATAAAATGTTTCAGTTAACAAGCAGTCCATAGCTGCCAGCAGGGAACATGGTTAATGTTTTTATGGCTTTTCAAGGGAAAAGTTGAAGCAAGATTAAAATTAATTAAAGTAGTGCTGTGAAAACATCAGTAATTTCATGTAATTATTCTTATTTATTCTTCTACTCATTCTGTAATAAACAATAAAAACTTAGATCAGAACTAAAGCTGACAAATGAGACAATAACGTTAAAGCAGAAATACAAAGCGTTTTTAATAATAATATTAATAGATTAGATGGTAAAATTTGACGCTGACGTCTCTGCATGGCCACGCTCTGATGGTGCGTTCAAGGGGCGTGGGACCAGGCTGCAACACCAGGGAGATCGCAGACAAACTGATGGAGCTGAAGGCCGAGCTGGACGATCTGGCGCTGCGGGAGAACGAGCTGGACCAGCAGAAGGTCTGGGTCCAGCAGAGCATCAAGAACGTCACCGACGACTCCAGCAACAGCCCATATCCTTCTGGACCCAACCAGAACCACCAAAACCGGCCTCAAGTTCAGGTTCTGTTCCTGGTCAGAACACGGTTAATCTTCCCGAATGGTTTTAGCCGTGAGCGTCGCTCCGTCTCCATGGAAACACTTCCTGTAGTGGATTATCAGTTCCATATTTCTATAATTGGGGATTTTCTTGATGTGTTTTTATTAAACTCGTCAAGCTGTGACATTCATCCAGCCAGAAAATTAAACTGCTGGGAAATTTAACCAGCAACCTCAAGATGGCCCTTCAGTCCATCCAGAAAGTTTTCACAGGCTTTTGTTTCCAGACTGAATTAAATCAAACTCTATACATTAAATACCTCATTATGACAATGTGGGGAAAAGCTTGAGATTCTTGCAAATGTATTCAAAATACAAAGCCATTGATCACGTTTACATAAGCATTCGCTCCCTTGTTGTCAGTTTGATTATTTTCTTCATCTGAGCTTCTACTAAGTTTAACTAAACCTCCAATCAGCTGGTTTTGCTGATAAACTGTCTGAAATCGACATTTAGTTTTATCTTTCTTTCTGATGGAGTTTTTGCATTTTAGTTCTGTACCCTAAAACTGTCTCAGTGCTGCCCTCTGTGTTGATCGGTGGTGCTGCAGTGTCGGTGCTGCCCTCTGTGTTGATCGGTGGTACTGCAGTGTCTCAGTGCTGCCCTCTTTGTTGATCAGTGGTACTGCAGTGTCGGTGCTGCCCTCTGTGTTGATCAGTGGTGCTGCAGTGTCGGTGCTGAAAGCTGTGTTGATCGGTTGTACTACAGAATAAAAGCTGAAAGGTTTATTAAATGTATTATTGGACCAACCTTAACTCTTTCAAACGATGGCCTACGTAAAGCACGAAGACCTCTGTGGAGCGTTTAAAGGTAAAACTGTTAAAGAACATTTAGGTTGATTGTGGCTGAACCTGGCTGTTTCTCATGACCTTTGGCCCTGCAGGGGACACTCTGCTGGCCATCCGGGCCCCCATTGGGACGCAGCTGGAGGTTCCTGTGCCAGAACTCGTAAGTAGCTATGATTATGATGGGTCAGAGTCCAGGTCGCTCCATGAGCCAGGGTAACTGTGTGTGTGTGTGTGTGTGTGTGTGTGTGTGTGTGTGTGTGTGTGTGTGTGTGTGTGTGTGTGTGTGTGTGTGTGTGTGTGTGTGTGTGTGTGTGTGTGCCTGCACGTAGGTCCTTAATGGACAGAGGAAGTACCAGATCCGTCTGAAGAGTGCCTCTGGACCCATCGAGGTTCTCCTGGTCAATAAGGACCCGTCCAGCGCCGCTCCGGTGGTTCTGCCCGTCCCGCCTCCAGATGACATCCTGCACAGCCTGCCAGCGCCGACGGCGACCCAGACGACCCCCCATGCTCCAAAGGTCCTCACCTCATATTGGACAGGAAATAAAGTAGTAAGGTCTTTACAGTCCCTCGGTGGACCGATCCGGGTCAGCCTTCCAGGGGAATCGGATTGTTCTCAGGCTGCAGGCCGAACGTCGCGTTTTATCTGACATGCAGATGAAAGAGTCAGTGAACACATCACATCCCAACCCCACCACTGGGTCAAAACCTGCAGTTGATGCTCCACTAAGGGCCGCTGCTGTGAGCTGTTCAGTAAAATACATGTCTGGTGGAAGGTCTGCTGGTGAATCCTGCTGGGGGAAACATGGCGCCATGTTGGATTCCGAGCTGCTTCTGGTTCAGAGACAAAATGATGGAAATGTTTCTGTTAGATCTTATCCATCTGCAGCAGCACGACATGACATTTCCTCTCGCCTGCAGCTCTGCAAGCCGCATCCAGCCATAAAACCAGCCACAAGAACGCCGGGCGCCACAGCAACGCCGGGCGCCGCAGCAACGCCGGGCGCCGCAGCAACGCCGGGCGCCGCAGTTGCAGGTAACTAGAACTTGAACTGGAGTGTTTGCATGTTTGCCTCATGTAGAGAAAGTCTGTTGTCAGAAACAGGATTTGGGTCATCAGGTTTAATAAAATAATGAAATGCAGGTTTGAGTGAATTAAAACTGCTTTATAGTCAGTTATTATGATGTTAACAGTGCATACAGGCTAGCTATTAAAAGACGAATATTTTGTTTTGTGTCTCTTATTTGCTTTTAATAAAACTTGGGCTGTCACTTCATGCAGCCGTGCCTCATTTGTCTCCTCCTTGAATTGAAGTTGGGGCCAGAAATGGCCCCCGGACCGCTCTTTGGACACCGCTGGTTTAAAGTTCAACTAACACCACTGAGAAGCATGTTTCAGATTTCACCTGTTTTCCATATTTCTCCCTCTGTGTGTTTGGCCTCAGATGTGAGTGCTCAGCTTGGAGCTGCAGCACAGTCTGCTGCAGCACAGTCTGCTGCAGCACAGTCTGCTGCAGCACAGTCTGCTGCAGCACAGTCTGCTGCAGCGGTTCCGCAGCAGCTGCAGTCCTCCGCCTCCCTGGACGGTTCTGCCTCCTCGGCCGGGTTCCAGCCCGTCAAGTCGGACCCATCTGAGCGTGAGTCTCTGGGATAATTCTTCATAATGAATGCTGATTAATGTGCTGATTAATGTGCTGATTAATGTGCTGATTAATGTGCTGAAATGTGCAGCTGACGTGAGCTCTGATGTTTCTCCAGTTTTGGATTTTCCCAAAGAGCTTTCTGAAATGTTTGACCCGACTAAAGGCGAGTTCAGCTCTGCTGCCTGATAAACTGAATGTCTGACATTGATAGCATCTGTAAATGTTTGATATTAACAGCCTTCTGCTGGTTTTCTGCCTGCAGAGATGATGCCCGGAGACCTGCTGGAGGACCTGATGTCGTCAGAAGGTATCCTGACGTCCATCGAGCTCTTTGTTTTTTCTTTCAGTCGTAAAACGGAAACTAGAAATCGGGTCGTCTTTTCCATCATCAACAGAAAAATGACGATTAAAACAGACCATCGGTAGCAGGTTGCCATGGTAACAGCTGTGTCAGTTTGGTGGTTTAATCTTTTGCAGCCTGAACCCAACAGGAAACGTTTTTCAAAATAAAATGAAAACTGGGAGAATTTCAAACATCAGGAGACAAAATTTGATCCAAACTGAAAAATGTATTCCATTCTGCATCAAGATGAACTTTGACCTCTGATAAGATCCAATTAGAAACATTCAGCTGGGAGAAGATCAGGAGCGGCACTGAGAAGACTGGGAACCCAGGTGGGGTAATTTGGGTCGGTTCGGGTCGAGTCCGGCTGCGTGTTCCGGAGGCTAACCCGGTCCAGTCCTGCAGAACCTGAACCCACGGGAGGGATCCAGCTGCCGGCAACCTGTAGCAGTGGAAGTAGAACCTGGACGTACGAATGCCTTCGGGCGGTTCTGAGACGATGCGTTGCCATGGCAACCCGGCCCGTGAAGCAGAACTCTGATTGGCTGTTCGTCTCTGTTTTCTGGGTTTCATTTCCTTCTAAAGAACGTTTCAGGATTCTGGACGTAAAAACGTTTTCGCTTCTCTGTGAGATGCTGTATTCTGATTTTAGATGGTTCTGACCTCTGGCTCCTTTAACCGTTCTCCCGTTCCCCCTCAGTGTTCTCGCCTCTCCTCCGACTGTCGCCTCCACCCAGCGACCACGACTACATCTACAACCTGGACGAGACCGAGGGCCTCTGTGACCTCTTCGATGTTCCCATCCTTAACCTCTGACCCCGTCTGGCCCGCCTGCAGCCTCCTGCGGCGCTGCTGCAGCCTCCATCAGCGCCTCCTTCAGCTCCATGTACAGAAAACAGCCGGAAACTTTGAGCTTTTCCAAGGAAAAAAGTCAAAACTATATTTTTTTGCATTGTTGTGTACAAAGACGTGTGTGTGTGTGTGTGTGTGTGTGTGTGTGTGTGTGTGTGTGTGTGTGTGTGTGTGTGTGTGTGTGTGTGTGTGTGTGTGTGTGGCCCTTTTGTACTGAAGAATCTCAGAGCGTCTCTTGAGAACCAGAAGAACCGGGTTCTGGGTCCTCCTTGTACATAGAGAATATATATTTTGTGATAGCGGCGAACGATGCTTTATCATTTCTGCAGCTGGAACTTAGAAAGTGACAAACTGTTCCCAGGAATCATGCAGCTTGGTCTCAGTCCAGTCCTCCCAGTCTTCCCATTTTAACCAGTCTAATGTTAGCTGCAAGTCAAACAAGAGATTCATGTAAAGATGTGATCAGATTAAAACGACTTGGTTTTAAGGTTCTGTAAGGGATTTTAAAACAGATTTTTTTAGAGCCTCCGGGGTTTTGTTGAGCAGAATAATGATAAATATAAAGTTTTAACGCTGCCCACAGATCCTCTGTATGTTTCTGTCTTGTCCATAAACTTTGAAATCTGGCCTCCGGTTCTTCCCAAATGATTCGGTTCCCATACTGCTGGATGAAAGTGCTGGCCGGGTTCTGGGTTGTAATGGACCCGGGTTCCGGCCACTGCTGGGGGCAGAGCACAAAAACTGCTCGAGTGAGAATCACATTCCCAAATCTTGATCAAAACATCAAGATTTAAATCATCAGATGGACCAAAATACAAAGTTATGTGGAATTTTTGGTATTTTAACAATTTGTATAAAAATAGTTAATATAAATAATTACAAAAGAAAGTTTTCTGAACCATTTTTTAAAATATGCAACTAAAACAAACTGCAGGTCTGGTGACTTTTAGAACAAGTTTGTTCTTCTGGCAGTAAAAATGCTCCTAACAGTAACTACGGTACTTCTGGTTCGGACTGGGTCCTGGGTTGCAATGGATCCAGCTTCTGATCATCAGTTCATCCCAGTGAAGCAGCTGGACTGTTTTCCTTTATTTACGGAATAAAGTTCATATAAACATGGGGAAACATGCAGGGAGGTTTCTATGGAAACCCGTTTATTGAAAACACCATTAAGCTTTTTCTTGCATCGTTTTTAACTCGGATTGTTTTGTTTTTATTTTCCTGATTTTTTAAAAAGAAAGAATAAATAAATGCCAGCAGGGGGCAGCAGTGATCAAGCTAAAGCTGTTCTCTAAATGCGTTAATATCAGCATAAATGACTAGAATAATGTTTAATTTGCTTCTTTTTCCTCCTCTTAAAAGCTGCTTTATACCTTTTAATAGGACAGCGCAAACTTATGTGAACCGCATATTTGTTGCATTTTTACCATCTCAGTATTCTAATAAACCTCTAGTGATTTAAATGCATTTCATCCAGGGGTCGGTAGAAACGAGTTACATTTATTGAATAAATGTCAATCATTTAATCAAAAGCCCGGTGTTGAGGGACACCTTAAAAATACTTTCAAGACTAATATAACAGTAATAAATCTGACCAGTCGCCTTTTTGCCAGATACTTTTTGGTGTTGTTACTCCATCAGTAACAGCTGATGGAGTAGTTTTACTCTAACTGGTGCAATATTTGTCTTCTCTGATTTTATTATTGAACTTAAACATTAATAAATAATAAAATCAATTTATTGTTATAAGCTCAGCAAATCAAAGCATGCAGGCCTTGTTCGGTGAGTCAATAATCGGACCGATTATCCGTTTTTATCCAGGTTTAAATCCTGAGGTTGTCCACTTTTATTGTGAAAACGCCGAACCGGAAAGGCACCGTAATCCTGCCGTTAACACCCAGACCGAGCCAAAGTGAAGTACTCGCCTGCTGCCAACCCGGAACTTTTTGACCCGTTAGTAATCCCAGAACACGGGGGTTCTGGAGCTTCCCGTCGGTTCCGTGTTGGTTCGGCAGGCAGGTCCAGCTCTCCGGACAGTCTGGTTCCGCCCAGGGGAGAAGCCGAGCGGCGGCTCCGATGTTCTCCGAGTGACCGCGGCAAGAGTTTTCACAGCAGGTAAGAGGAGCCGAACCGAGCCACCAGAACCCGGTTCTGCTCGCTGCTGGGGCGGCAATAAAGTTCTGGACAGAAACATGGAGGAGGGCAGAGAGGTGAAAGGTCACAATCTGCTAACTTTCAACTGAGTTTGGTTCTTCCAGCTCCTGTCTGAGTGAAAAGCTCTGGTTTGTGTGTGTGTGTGAGTGTGAGTGTGAGTGTGTGAGAGAGTGTGTGTGAGTGCGTGTGTGTGTGTGTGTGTGTGTGAGTGTGTGAGAGAGTGTGTGTGAGTGTGTGCGTGCGTGCGTGTGTGTGTGTGTGTGTGTGAGTGTGAGTGAGTGAGTGAGTGAGTGAGTGAGTGAGTGAGTGAGTGAGAGTGAGTGAGTGTGTGTGTGTGTGTGTGTGTGAGTGTGTGTCAGGTTAGGAATGTCAGGCAGCCCCAACCCTCCTGCTCCGGGGGGAGGAAGGGGTCCAAGTCCTACAGAACCGGCCCAGATTCTGCTGAGGTTCTGGGTTTAATGAAGCAGAACCTCCAGGTTTAAACTGAGATCCAGTTCATCCCAGTTCTTTGGTCTGGTTCTTTCCTCAGCAAGCATGTGGCAACAGTGGAAAGGAACAACTTGAAACCCATCAGAACCAGAACCTGGATCAGGTGTGATAGAGGAGAACCCGGGAACCTGAGTCTGATCACGTTCCGACTGAAAGTGATGTCAAGAAACGATTCAATGTTTACAAATATCTGCGGGTGGGACACTTTCAACATCCAGGGTCGACTGGGGGCGTGGCTACAGCGGGGGGCGTGGCTACAGCGGGGGGCGTGGCTACAGCGGGGGGCGTGGCTACAGCGGGGGGCGTGGCTACAGCGGGGGGCGTGGCTACAGCGGGGGGCGAGGCTACAGCGGGGGGCGTGGCTACAGCGGGGGGCGGGGCTACAGCGGGGGGCGTGGCTACAGCAGGGGGCGTGGCTGCAGCGGGGGGCGAGGCTGCAGCGGGGGGCGTGGCTACAGCGGGGGGCGAGGCTGCAGCGGGGGGCGAGGCTACAGCGGGGGCTCCGTCCTCAAAGAAGATTGCCTTCCTGAACAAATAAAATGTTCTTAAAGTTTTCTTCTTTAATCAAGATATGAACATAAAATCCAACAAATGATTACATAAACAAATAATAAATATGTCAAACATATCAAATGTTCTAGAGTTCACTCTTATTTGACCCAAAATATAATTTACCTGAACAGAAAATGGATCAGAGTCCGAATATTTTCACCTGAAAGAACCAAGATCCTTTCTACAGTCGGTGGGCCGAGTTCAGATTCATCTGGTTAATGATCAGCTTGGCGGAAGTTGAGCTTCTGGTTGGCTCTGACTTCAGCAGGAGGCGGAGCTTCAGCTGCTGCTCTGCTGCATGTTTCAGCAACATGGAGGACAAGCCTGGACCGGCGGCGGTGGCACGCCGAGAAACACCCTGCAGACCCATTGGTTCTGGTTCTGGTCCTGCTCTGGTTTTGGACTCAAGCAGAGAAGATTCTAGTGGATGAATTTTCTCCTCTTTAGAGGACTGGAGGAGAGAGAGAGTGTCAGAGTGAGAGGGTGAGAGTAATAGAGAGAGAGACCATGTTCTCAGTTTTACTCACAGAACCAGAAATGGAGAAAAACAGGAACTGGTTCTGAAAGTGATAGCCAACTCTAGTGAGGTGCTACTGGGTCGGTTCTGACTGCTGAGTTGGTCCCAATAGAACCAGCAGAACCAGTGGCTGACTCTGTGCGCAGTGGGTCCAGTTAGATCCTGTGTGGTTCACAGTCAGCAGGTTAGAAATTGGGATGCACCAATTGCAGTTTTCTGACCGATATCAATTTTTCTTGCCTGAAATGTTGCTCAACATAGTAAGTTGTTGAGTTGACAACACTGTGGTCATGATTGTTAATTGTAAACGTGCAGACAACAACTTGGAGCGACGCTCTGAGTCAAACCCTTCTGATCACAGAGCATCAGAGGACAGTGGTTGATTCTTAGACCTTTGCCAAGCTAGATAGGATCAGTAAATAAGATCGGCTTCACACGTAGAAATCGGCCCATCATCGATCTCCCAGATTTAAGGAAATTGGAACCGATAAATCGGTGGACTCCTAGATAGAAGTCCAAGCCAGAAATGGTTCTCACAACAACAGCAAGCTCATACACACACACAGCGGTCCGGATGGTGCGGTTTGAGCAGACCCAGGGATGATGGACCGGGTCGGGTCCACACACACACACACACACACACACACACACACACACACACACACACACACACACACACAGCCAGCTGGAATCCCCCTGGCAGGCTGTGTTGTCTCATCATGTCGTTGCGTCTCCGTTTCTCCTCCAGGTTGCGAGGCGTGCAGAGCGCAGCGGCCATCATGCCGCAGCAGAAGGACATCGTGAGGATCGCCATCCAGATGCCCGGGGCGTACCCGCAGCTCATCCAGCTGGACCAGGTAGCCTCCGTCCGCCATATTGGCGTCTCACCAGCCCAGCCAAGTTCACAGGGTGTGAATACTTTCTGCTGTAGAGCTTTGACCAGCAGGTCAGAGTCTGCTGTCTCCTGATTGGCTGCTAGACCAGGACTCACTTCCAGGCCTCTAGACCTCATGATGTCATCAGTCAGGTTGTGATGCCATCGGTCATTGAGCCGTTTGGTTCTGCTGTGTTGGAGCAGATATCAAGAACCTGCAGGACAGAACCGCCGGTCCACATGAGGTCCGATTCAGCTCTAATCCAGAGTTATCTGGACGGGCCGTAATGAGCAGCAGCTCAGTCTGGGTTTGTTTCGTCCAAGCCGGTTCTGAGTAGAATGGGTCGGGCCGTGTGAGGTTCTCTTCCGGTGGCGGTGAAGTTTTATATGCTGAAGGTCATGACCAGTGTTGTATAGTAACGAAGTAAAAATACTTCACTACTTTACTTAAGTATATTTTGGAGTACTTTATACTTTCCTCAAGTAAGAAAATTTTTGATAACTTTCACTTTTACTTCACTACATTTCCGAACTGAATTGCATACTTTTACTCCGATACATTTTCAATGTGTGGTTTAGTTACTCGTTACTGTGACGGAGGAGCGTCACGAGTTACGACCTAATTAAAGAGTCGCGTTAACACGCACAAACACACGCCAACACACACAAACACACACAATCGCTAACTTACGTTTTGTTGCAGTTTAAACTGGCGCGGTTCATCGTGGGTCCCACGCGGTGTTCCCGCTTCACTTCACATTAATAATTATCTGTCATTTTCAAACATTTTCCCGGCTTTATTTTCAATTAGCTTTATTGTTTCCGGATCGTGACGCACCGAGAGAGAGTTGCGCAATGTGGTGACGTCATCAGAACGTACTGAGAGTTGGCTGTTTCATGAATTATTGTATTTTTTGGATTACAAGTTTATTTATTTTTTTCTCTTATTAATTATTTAAACCTTGTGGTTTAGGTAAAGCTCCTAATTTTCATAACTAAATGATGCTGCAGGTTTATCTATTAGCAGGTTTCATTTTGCCTGCACTTGGTTGTGTTCATTATTTTAAGTGTATTTAACAAGTTTACCAAAATATAAAAAAATGTCATTCAAACTGCATTTGCCTTATTTTACTTTTTACTGATACTTTTCATTACATTACTTGAGTTCATCCATTTTTACAGTACTTTCCATACTTAAGTACAAGACATTTCAGATACTTTAATACTTTAACTCAAGTAACATTTCAGTCAATGACTTTTACTTTTACCAAAGTCATATTTTGGAGCGGTACAGATACTTTTACTTGACTCCGAGATTTCAGTACTTTATACAACACTGGTCATGACTGGTTCTGTTGTGCTTGCAGAAAAAGCCTCTGTCTGCAGTCATCAAGGAGGTCTGTGACGGGTAAGTTCTGTTCTGGTCCGGTTAACCTCTTTGACTTTGAATAATAATAAAAATCCAGATATTCTAAAGCAGATGTCACCCGACTGAAACCTGCATCTAGTTTTTAACTGGAAAATGTCGAAACATTGCGAGACACAGACGGAGGACTAACCTATTACTTCAGAGACTTCAGTAATCTGGACATGCAGATTTGGAAATATCTAGATTTATATCTACATATAGATCTAGATTCATTCCTGGAAGTCAGTGATGATGGTTTACAGTTTGGGGTACCACAAGGGTCAGTGCTGGAACCTTTGCTGTTCAGCTCATTGGTTAATGATGTAGCAGATGGAACTAGCCAGATGCTTGATCAACTTTTGTTATTGCATATAATAAACAAGCTTTGTAAATTATAATAAATTCTATCTGCAGGTATCTATAGAAGCATCTAACTGCCAAAACCAGAAAATAAAATCAGAAGTGGTAACAAGAAAGTTTCCTCGTTATAGCGAGTTTTATATCTCGTTAAAACAAGAAAACTTTCTTGTTTATAAAGTAAAAAATGCTTTAATATGCAGGGTTTCCCCCACTGTAACCAAAGCCTGGCGGCCCGCCATGCTTTACTAGCTGCGTTAGCTCTGATTGTGCAGCTCTAGGAACCGCAGGAATAACCTGGAGTCTTTCTTTCAGAGGAGCGTTGAGGAGCGCTGAGAATGATTTATATTTGTGAACAACTTATGTGGGTCGTTTCAATCTCAACTCGCTGCCCAGTGGGTGGCGCTGTCTGCCCTGTAAACTTCATGTGTGTGTTCCCAGTTGGTCGGTTAGCGAACGGCGCTAGCGGTTAGCGAACGGCGCTAGCGGTTAGCGAACGGCGCTAGCGGTTAGCGAACGGCGCTAGCGGTTAGCGAACGGCGCTAGCGGTTAGCGAACGGCGCTAGCGGTTAGCGAACGGCGCTAGCGGTTAGCTGAACGGCGCTAGCGGTTAGCGAACGGCGCTAGCGGTTAGCGAACGGCGCTAGCGGTTAGCGAAAGCGGCGCTGACCTCATCGTGCAGGTTCAGCCAGTGAGGAGCTTTCACTCGTATTCACGCATCACGCTGCTTCTATATTATTTTATCATTATTTTCCTGTTTACGAAGCATCAAACCATCTCAAATGTTTTGTCCACTTAGAGTTAATGAGCGCAGAGACCTGGAAATGTCGTCCCATAAACTGGACCAACCAGAACAGTTTCTGTCCGCTGGTTAAAAACTCGACACACAGAAATGTTAGAGCTGCTAAAGCCACATTACAGGCATTGAATTAAATCAACGTTTGTTGCTGATCTCTGCAGAGCTGCAGGTTGAACTCATCCTGCAGGGCCGGTCCAAGGCTGCATGAGGCCTGGGGCAGAACCTGACTCAGGGGCCCCTCTTGCTGCTAAAGCATCAGAACCTCTAGCAGGTTCTGTTGGATTTAATCTGGGGTGGAGAGTAGATTAACTGGCCAACCAAAAAAACAATGAGTTATAATTACAGTTTATTCATTTGTATTTGTGAACAAACAGCTCAAACTCAAAGATTAAACTTAAAAGCATCAGATTGTTGCTAATAAAACAGTTTAACTTGTTATTTTAACTTTTACAAAGTAAACTTGCTAGCTCCTTAAAACCTATTAAGACTAGTTCTGGGTTTAAATAGTTTGAGTGGTGATGTTTTCCTGTAGCATACAATAACCCAGTAATAGTTTTACATTTAACATCTTTTAATTCAAAAACACGGCGGGCCGCCGGCCAGGCTGAGCAGCTTTACTGGAGGAAAACTTGTCATTTTAACGTAAAAGTTTCAGTTTAAAGATTCGTCTGTTTTAATCAGTCCTTTCTTGCTCTAACATGTTACAGCATAACTGAATAACAGGAAAATTTCTCATTAAATGAGAAACTTGTTTTATGCTGTTGTGAGGTGTAGATGTTCTTGTTTCAGTGGTTTCTGGTATCTGTAGCTCAAGCTGCTGACATTGTGTTTGTCCTCAGATGGAACCTCCCGGGTCCCGATAACTACGCCCTGCAGTACGCCGACGGAGTCCAGATGTACATCACAGAGTCGGTCAGTCTCACCGCAGCGCCAACATGGCCGCTTCCTCAGACTGACGACGGTCTCCTCTTCATCATCATCATCAGACTGGATAACACTGACGGTGTGAGATGATGATGATGATGATGATGATGATGATGATGATGCAGCTGGAGGAAGAAGCAGGTTTCTGCTGGCAGATGTTCCTGGTTCTGGGCTGAATCTGTGGATCCGACCAGAAGTTTCGGTTCTGGAGCCTCTGGAACATCTGCAGTGAAGAAACTTCCTGATTTCTCTCTTCTGAGATTTTGCTGTTATTTCACTGTAAGAATAATTTTAGTGACTGAATGAAGTGAGGTGGACCAGCATGTGGACTCTGCAGCTGACCTCTTGACCTCTGCTGCTGGTAAACGCTGAGCTCTGTGCTTCCAGAACCGCCTGGACATCAAGAACGGCTGCATCCTGCGTCTGACCAAAGCCCCGGTGAGTCTGGGGGTCACCTGACCCGACAAGAGTCTGACCGATGATCTGGAACGGTGATCAGTGATCTGAAGAACCGGATTGGTCATGTTCTGGAGGTTCTGATGGTCCCGGGTGGTTCTGTTCTCCTCTCAGAACTCGGTTTTGGTCAGGGAAAGTCGGATTTTCTAATCAGTTTAATCCGATGTGAAGATCTGGTCCAGAATTCGACCCAGAATCTCCAAGAAGAATGACGGATTAGGAGGCCCGGCATTCAGAACCTCCTGTGAACGGATCAGAACCGTAGCTGCGCAGCGTTAGAACCGGAACCTGATGATCCAGGTGTGGAGGCACATCTGGTACACGCTGACCTCTATCCCTGCGTTTGACCCCAGGGTCGCTGTGCCGATGACCTTCACAAGGGCATCCAGAGCTCGGACGGCGGCGTGCGCTGCGACTCGCTGAAGGAGCTGGCGAGCGTCTCGCGGGACGTGACCTTCGCTCAGGAGTTCATCAACCTGGACGGACACAACCTGCTGGTCCAGATAGTGGAGGACTCCAGAGAGTGAGTATGAACGTAGCCTCACCCATTGAGCCTCTAGTCCAGAACCGTCTCACCTGGACCAGAATCACTCCAACAGAACACCAACAACAGGCGGCCCAGAAGAATCAGAACCAGGCCAGAGGTTGGGGTTCAAGACAGGAACCACCGCTGACCCCGAGGAAAACAAAACCCACCTCAGACGGACCTAAGGCTTCCTGATAATCCCAAAGACTTCTGGGAAATATTCTGAGGACTGATGAGACAGAACTGGATCTGAAGGCCGGTTCTGAACCCGTTCCATCTGGTTCTGAGAACCGATTATACCTCACTGGACTGAACAGCGCCTGTTAGCCACTATAGCTACAGCTAGCTTGTAAGCCACTATAGCTACCCTGTTAGCTGCTACAGCTAGTCTGTTAGCCACTACAGCTAGCCTGTTAGCCGCTACAGCTAGCCTGTTAGCCGCTACAGCTAGCCTGTTAGCCGCTACAGCTAGCCTGTTAGCTGCTACAGCTAGCCTGTTAGCTGCTACAGCTAGCCTGTTAGCCGCTACAGCTAGTCTGTTAGCCACTACAGCTAGCCTGTTAGCCGCTACAGCTAGTCTGTTAGCTGCTACAGCTAGCCTGTTAGCCACTACAGCTAGATTGTTAGCTATCATGACCAAAGGTTCTGCAGCAGGATGAGATCCAACACAGGCATAAAGTTGTTCTATTTCCTGATGGAAAAACTCTCAAATGAAATCAGCTCAGAAGGTCAAAGGTCATACACAGTGACCTTAGAGACTCATGAAGTCCTGATGTCACAGGAAGCAGGAAGTGATGTAACCAGTGGCTTTGTTTGTTGCAGGAGCAACCAGATCATGACTCACACGCTGACCGGCTTCATGGAGTTGATGGATCATGGCATCGTTTCCTGGGAGAATCTCTCCGCCGTCTTCATCAAGAAGGTTCCTCCTCCTTCTCTTCTTCCTCCTCCTTTTCCTTTTCCTCCTCCTCTTTTCTTCCTCCTCCTTTTCTTCTTCCTCCTCCTCCTCCTTCTCTCCTCCTTCCCCTCCTCCTTTTCTTCCTCCTCCTTTTCTTCCTCCTCCTCCTCCTGATTGTCTCTCATCCCGTCAGATTGCTGGTTTCGTCAACTCCTCGTCCACAGACGTGTCGATGCAGCAGGTGTCCCTGGACATCCTGGAGAACATGGTTCTGAGCAGCCGCCAGCTGTTCCTGCAGGTCAAGCAGGAGGTCACCATGGAGAGGCTGGTCGCCCACCTGCAAGTGTAAGTGGAACCGGGCCGGTTCTGACCCGGCAGGAGGCCCTGCCCTTGACTCTCTCTCTCTGGTGTTTCAGGGCGAACCAGCAGATCCAGACCAAAGCCATGGCTCTGCTCATGGCCTTACTGCAGGCGGCTGAGGACGCAGACAGACAGGTACTGGTACTGGTACTGGTACTGGTACTGGTACTGGTACCGGTGTTGATGTGTGATCCGGATCAGAGTGAAGTTCATACAGATTAATAATCCAAGTGACGTTCATGTAAAAGTTAATGATACATTCGGATGATATAACATGAATAAGTTTCTTCCTACCACAAGTTTTCCCTCCACTCAACTTTCCTTTAATCTGCTGGGTGGAGGCAGCAGGTAGAGTGAACAGAACATTTCATGACCAAAAGCGATCATCTCCGATTTTCAGAATTGAATTTCTGAAGTATAAAAAACTTTTATTGTTGAAATGAAAAGTGTTGATAGGACTTCCTGGTTCTGATCCGTTTGATGCTGCAGTAAATGCTGCTGATTGGCTGGATGGTTTCCCTCCAGGTTGACTCGGGCTTTCTGCTGAGAAACGGAGCGTTTTGGACCCGGTCGGCCCGTCTCTGCCGGCCTTCTGTCCCCCGTTGTCCCCAGGCAACAGTAGCTCCTTTCATTGCTCTGGATGTCTCTGTTCAGAGGCTGCCGCCCCCTGCTGGCAGGAGGCGTCTCTGCGCCGCAGTTACATGTCTCTTCTTCTTCTGTTACAGGAAATGTTCGCCTTCCTGAACAAGAAGAACGTCCGTCAGTACATCTATAAGGTGAGATGCTCCGCTGTCCCCAGATGGCGTCCCTCACACAAGGACGCGATGCCAGGGTCCCCCAGCATCCCGTCCTCCAGTGTCCCGTCCTCCAGCGTCCCATCCCCCAGCGTCCCGTCCCCCAGTGTCCCGTCCCCCAGTGTCCCCCTAAAGCGTCCCGTCCTAAAGCGTCCCGTCCTCCAGCGTCCCGTCCCCCAGCGTCCCGTCCTCAAGCGTCCCGTCCTCCAGCGTCCCGTCCTAAAGCGTCCCGTCTGTGTTTGTGTCCAGGACATCATCCTGAGCTCCAGTCCGGTCCAGGATGAGATGGCCCACTACCTGTATGTCCTGCAGTCGGTCACACTGAACCACCTGGAGGCGCGCATGAGGACGCCGCTGGACTGCTACAGCCAGGTGGGACACCGCCGTCTGTCCATAAATTCATGCTGAATGTCTTCATTTTTGTTTTGACAAAAAGACCCAAAATTGGCAGAAAAAGTGAATTTATCGTGCTTTTTTTGTTTAGAACTAAAACTGTTTAAAGTCTCCATGCAGAACTTTTCAGAACCGGTCCGCTTCCTGTCTCTGTGGTCTGTGTGTTCAGGAGCAGCGGGACGCGCTGCACGGCCTGCGGCAGGCGGCGTTCGAGACGGACAGCGAGAACAGCCTGAGCCACGAGCGCCGCCGCTCGCTCTGCGCCAAGGAGTTCAAGAAGCTGGGCTTCTCTGTAAGGACCCGCTTCTGTTCTGACCCGGTTCTGACCCGGTTCTATTATCTCATTACGTCCCGTTTGTTCCAGAACAACAGCAACCCGGGTCAGGACCTGGTGCGGACGCCTCCTGGTCTGCTGGCTCTGGACACCATGTTTTACTTTGCGACTCGCTATCCGGACGCCTACAGCCGGGTGAGCGCCGCAAGGATGAGGATGATGATGATGATGTCATAGCTGTTAATTTGCTGCGTTCGTTCCTGATGTGTTGCAGTTCGTCCTGGAGAACAGCAGCAGGGAGGACAAACACGAGTGTCCCTTTGCCCGCAGCAGCATCCAGCTCACACTCATCCTCTGTGAGATCCTGCGCATCGGAGACCCACGTAAGCCGCGAGCCGCCGCGCCGCGAGCCGCCGAGCCGCGAGCCGCCCGAGCCGAGCCGCGAGCCGCCCGAGCCCCGCGAGCCGCCCGAGCCGCGCGCCGCCGAGCCGCGAGCCGCCCGAGCCGCGAGCCGCCGCGAGCGCGCGAGCCGATGCAGCTCTGTCTGTCTGTCCTAAACTCCGGCCCGTTGTGTCCACAGCCTCGGAGACGGGCTCCAGCTTCCACCCCATCTTCTTCAGCCAGGACCGGCTGCTGGAAGAGCTGTTCTGCGTCTGCATCCAGCTGCTCAACAAGACCTGGAAGGAGATGCGCGCCACGCAGGAAGACTTCGACAAGGTCAGACACGCAGTTGCAGACCTGATATTCAACTCCAGGCTGTCTGCTTAGAAACTCCGGTTTGTGTGGCGAGGTCCGAATGCTAAGCTAATTCTGGTCCTCGGTTAACGTGAACTCTAGTTCTGTTGGAACGCCAAGCGGACCACAGACCGCTCCACAAGCAGGAAGTGGACTACAGCAGGGCATTCTGGGTACATCCAGCCAAAGCTAACATGCTAGCCTAGCGCTAGCAGCAGAAATGGCTCCTGGTCTTCAGCCAAAGACTAAAGAGAAATCCTCCAACATAAACTCTGATGCCTCCATCTTGTTCCATCTGGTGAAACAGGAAGTTGCTCTCAGCGTCTTCAGAGGTTTTAGTGTCGTTTCCTGCAGTGGTTGTTGGTGCAGCGCCCCCACAGGCCAGGAGGGGAACAGGCTGGTTTGGGTCAGAACCACAGCAGCTGCAGGTGGAGCAAAGAGGATAAAGCAGCTTTATGCTTTATGGAAAACATGCAGAGGGGGAGAAAGAATCTGGGAATCAACAGTGAACCAGCAGGTCACAGCTGGAAGAGCCTGTAAATCTGGAAAAGAAAATGGATAAAGGAGAAAATGATGACCTTCAGAGTTTATTCCCGTCTAAAACGTTGGTCCATCCGCCAGCGGTTCGTCCAGGTTCCCCATCTGAACCTCTGCAAAGTTCCTCCACACATCAGCTATAAACTACTGACCTTCAGGATGAACTGAAACAGAAAATGAGTTGGAACCAAGAGATTGTATCGAAAACCAGAAGATAAATAACTTTTCATTAGCAGAAATGAAAATGAAATCAAGACTTTACATTTGAAAAAATTACTAGAATTAAGTGCTCAGTGGATCCAGACCGCTCAGGTCCGGTCCGGTCCGGTACTCCGCCCCTTCTGGAGGTCGGATCAGATCTGACCTCTGATCAGACTGGGCTGATCCAGGCTGAACGGTTCTGGTCGGGTTCTGATGGTGAACAGCAGACTGGAGATCACTGATTCTGTTCTGAGTTCAGCTGATGGTCAGAGATTTGAAATGTCAGAACCAGAACCAGACCTGCAACCTTCTCTGGGCTTTTAAAGAGGATTTGTTTTATTGGGATGTTCAGGAAACTCCTGCAGCTTGGTACCTGGTTCCTATTAGAAAAGTTTGGTTTAAACAATAAAATTGAAAATAATTATGTTATCTTGAGGGGATTTCTGGCTTTTCAAATGGAAACATATTTACTGAAGTTCCCACTGCTGGTCAAATCCTTACCAGAGGCACCAAACTCTACTTCCTGTTTGTGACTTCCTGTTTACCGCAGCCATGCGAAGCGGCAACATCCTTCTGGTTTATTGGCTCCATCTAGAACCGGTCCGGTCGGGACCAGCTCCAGATCTGGGAGATTTATTTAAATCAACCGATATATTTGTTTCTGAAATCAGATGGATTTTTCTCTAAAGATAATAAAAAACATCAAATTATTATTATAATAATTTCATAATGATAAAAATTTCATAAATAATTTGCCATGCACAAGTCCGTACTTTAACTGGACCGCTGCAGAACATGGTGTGCCCTGTTTGTCTGTCCAGGTGATGCAGGTGGTGAAGGAGCAGATCACCCGGACGCTGGGCAGCAAGCCCACATCGCTGGAGCTGTTCAAGAACAAAGTCAACGCGCTGAACTACAGCGAGATCCTGAAGCTGCGGCAGACGGAGCGGCTGCACCAGGAGGAGACGCTGGCGCCGCCTGTCCTGTCAGTCCCCGCGGCATCACACTGCGGCATCACACTGCAGCATCACACTGCAGCATCACACTGCACCATCACACTGCGGCATCGCACTGCAGCGTCACACTGCGGCATCACACTGCGCAGTCACACTGCGGCATCGCACTGCACCATCACACTGCGGCATCGCACTGCGGCATCGCACTGCAGCGTCACACTGCAGCATCACACTGCGCCGTCACACTGCGCCATCACACAGCGCCGTCACATAGCGGGATCACACCGCGGCATCACACCGTGTTAAAGCTATTTCGTGCTGCGTTTTGTGCTGCAGAGAGCTGAAGGAGCGCCTGAAGCCGGAGCTGCTGGAGCTGATCCGACAGCAGAGACTCAACCGGCTCTGCCAGGGAACCATGTTCAGGAAGCTCAGCAGCCGGCGGCGGCAGGGTGGGTGGAGCCTGCTGCGGCACCGCCTGGCCTTTCAGTCGAATTGTACTAATGAGCGTTTCCTCTGCTGCGCTCAGACAAACTGTGGTACTGCCGCCTCTCGCCCAATCACAAGATGCTGCACTACGGCGACGTGGAGGAAGACGCAGAGAACCCGGCCATCGAGACGCTGCAGGACAAGAGTGAGTCCAGCTGCTGCCGTGAGCCGCAGCAGGTCAGGATGCGGCTGCAGGATGATCACCAGCTGCTGCCTACTGCCAGAGCTACACATAAAATATGACTGAGCCACAAGTTTACATACACCGGCTTGAAGTTCAAGCACAACCAAACTTCTCACCAGATGATTGGTGTCTGATGATCCGGCCTCTTGCATCATAATAAGGTCCAGGAATCAAAATGCCAATCGTTTCTCTGGAGATTTTCCACCCACTCACTATGAAAAACAGACACTTTTCCTTTCCTATAAAAATAACAGAAATATTCTTCGGGCTGACTTCATACAAAAATTGAAATATAAACATAAATTTTATGGTAGAAAAACAGTTTTATTCCTTCACTAAACCAATCGTCAACCAACAGAAGCGACCCAGAAAACGGCAAGAGCTCCGCCGTTAGCATAACCTTAGATCAATAACATGAATTATTTAGCACATAATAAATTCATCTAATTCTTAATAGGTTGCAACACTCCCTGTTTAACCAATGAGGGACAGCCAAGATGATGATGTCACAGCTTTGGAAGCTTTTTTGCTATTCTGAAATTCTAGATTTAAGAACCTATTTACTGGATTGAATTGATCGGTTTGATGCAGCGCATCATGTGACGCCCTGCAGGCCGTTTCATTGGCTGTTTCCTCTGCCTCTCCCTGCAGTCCCAGTGGCGGATATCAAAGGTTTGCTGACCGGGAAGGACTGTCCTCACATGAAGGAGAACAAGGGCAAGCAGACCAAGGTCAGTCTGCGTCTTCTTCTCTGGTTTCCCTGCCGTCAGACGGTGCGTTAAAGCCGTCGTCTTCTTCTGCTGCAGGAAGTCCTGGATTTGGCCTTCAGCATCACCTATGATGTGGAGGAATGCAGCCTGAACTTCATCGCCCCCTCCAGGACAGACGTGAGTATGACCCATCCTCGTTGCGCCGCCCGCGCCCCCTGCTGGTCCTGACCTATCCGTTCTGTCAGTTCTGCCTGTGGACGGACGGACTGAGCGTCCTGCTGGGCCGGGACATGAGCAGCGAGTCGATGCGCAGCGAGCTGGAGATCCTGCTGTCCATGGAGATCAAGCTCCGCCTCCTGGACCTGGAGAACGTCCCCATCCCCGACAGCGCCCCCGCCGTGCCCAAACCGCCCAGCAACTACAACTTCTGCTACGACTTCAGCCAGACGGAGCAGTAGGCCGGCTCTGGACGGGTTCTGGCTCTGGACGGGTTCTGGCTCTGGACGGGTTCTGGCTCTGGACGGGTTCTGGCTCTGGACGGGTTCTGGCTCGTCCATCCCAGCTCTTCTTCTTATCTGACAAATTTTAGTACTTTATTCAGGGCGGTTCTGTTGAACCGATCCAGATCTTCCTGCAGAACCAGTTTTAATTCAGAAAGCAGCAGCTGACCCGTTTCCAGCTGCCAGGAACTCTGGTACTTCCTAGTTATTCCTGGTTTTCCTAGTTATTCCTGGTTTTCCTAGTTATTCCTGGTACTTGAGCGGTGCGGCTGCTTGTGTGACGGTGCAGTTAAAGTGCCTTCTCATTCAGAGAGTCGCTGCGTTGCTCCAGTTCAGCCCCAGACTTTTAGAAATGGGTTCTGGTGCTGCAGTAATGAAAGCGTTGTGATTCTGTGCGGTTCAGTGACTGTGGAGCTTTTCTGCATCGGTTTCAACATATTTTGTACCAAATCTGATCCTGTATGATGCTGACGGCGTGTTGTGACTCTAAGCGAGGCGTTTGTTCGGTACGTGTGACTGAGGCCTTCGGTCGGTTCGGTTCATTTCAGCTGATTTCACTTTAATGCTTTTTATGAATTTACACCAATAAACAGTTTGCATTAGAAACCTACTTTATTTTTCATCTTTTAGTCTGGACATCAGTAAAGCTGAAGAAACAAAAGAAAAGTAGAAAAAGCATCAAAGGAAATTTGATCAAATCCAGTAAAAATTTTATCTGAAGCTGCAGTTTTACTGGATTTTCTTCATTTCACCAAAAGTTTATCAATGAAACTGAAACCATGTTCCTGCTGATTCCTGCAGACGGATCAGAACCAGAACCTTTCCTTCATTTATCCAGCAATTCACAATCACTTTAAATAAATCTTCACATTATTTTCTCTGGTTTTAAATAAGCAATAAAAACTCATCAGTGCATCTGAAGCTCCAGTTGCAGCTTCAGTCAGTCAGCATCGGGTCTGCCGCACCAATCAGCTTGCGATGGACGTTTTCCAGAAACGGCAGCTGTGATTGGAGGAGGTCCACCGTCGTCATGGAGATGTTTTTACATCTGGACACGTCCAGCGTCTTCAGGCGTCCGCAGTGCTGCATGAGCAGGTGCAGCGTCCTGCAGGGCGTACGGCAGGCCATTTAGCATGAAATCAGCTTCACTACATTTACGCTGTGAAACCGGGTCACATCTGAAGTTACATCCTGACAGGTATGAATGTCATCAGATTTGCATATGGAGGCTTTAATTCATCACATCTGCAATTAACTACTGAAAAATATTTCAGATTAATTATGACTAGTAAGGAAGTAAATGTTTGTTCTTACTAAATGTATTTTTAGACAGCAGATACATAAGATTCAACTGAAGCAAAAATAAATGGTAAATATTAGGTTTGTATTCACTGCACAAGACTCCACTGCTGAAGGAAAATCACGATGAATTAGAACTTTGACTTTCTCCAAATGAATCTGACATTTAATTTCTATTTCTGCATTTGACTCGACATTCTGACAGATTCATCTCTGACATGGAGTAATTATTCTGTGAAAACGTCACACATTTATTTAACATTCTAAAATGGAGATGAAAGGATTTTTGCATCGCTTCGTTTCCAGCAGGTCGACAGGTTTTACCTCTTGGTAATCTTTGTCAGAAGAGAAGAAACAAGAAATTGTTTCCAGATTTTTGACACAATTTTTCAATATTTTGTTCAGGAAACCCAAAATTCTGCAGGCAGCTGTTTGGGCAGCTCAGTGGGGGGCCTGACGATAAAAGTCATAATTAATTTCTCATAATTGCGTTCTAGATATTTTTGATGTAATTACAGACACTTCAGGGAATCTGGTGCCGTGATTTCTTGAATTCTTCGGCTCTGTCAGACAGCTGGAACTGGCCTGCCATAGAGGCAGAGCCTGCAGGAGGTCAGGGGTCATGTGAAGAGGACTGCCCCCTACCTGTCGGTGATGTTGCTGCAGCAGACGAGCTGCAGGTGCTGCAGGCGCTGCAGGAAGGGCACGGCCCGCGCCACGCCGCCGTCGCTGATGCCGGGCAGTGGCTGAGCGCCGGGGGCGGCCGACCGCAGCCAGGCCGGCGTCGCTGAGCTCCGGCAGCATGCACAGCGACAGACGCTGCAGCTCCGGGAAGCGGACCACCTGGGACAGGAAACGGGAAGTACCGGCTGAAGGTCATAAGTCACAGATCTAACTTTGTAACTATAGAAAACAGGAATATTCTACAGGAAAAACCGCAGAGTCTGGTTCTGGTTCTGCTCTGCCTCAGAACCAGAACCAACATGGAGCTTCTATTCTCCTAGAATCTGGAACAAACTTGCAGAAACAACGACTTCCTTAAATCCTGACGGCATTCGTACTGAAACTGCACAGGAATATAATTATGTTAATAGTTTAAAATGATGTTTAGCTGGTTCAACCTAAAGAAAAAAAAAAAAAAAAAAAAAAAAAAAAAAAAAAAAAAAAAAAAAAAAAAAAAAAAAAAAAAAAAAAAAAAAAAAAAAAAAAAAAAAAAAAAAAAAAAAAGTCAAATGGACTGGGTCAAATGGACTGGGGTCAAATGGACGGGGTCAAATGGACGGGTCAAATGGATTGGGTCAAATGGACGGGTCAAATGGACTGGGTCAAATGGACGGGTCAAATGGACTGGGTCAAATGGACTGGGTCAAATGGACTGGGTCAAATGGACTGGGTCAAATGGACTGGGTCAAATGGACTGGGTCAAATGGATTGGGTCAAATGGACTGGGTCAAATGGACGGGTCAAATGGATTGGGTCAAATGGACGGGTCAAATGGACGGGTCAAATGGATTGGGTCAAATGGATTGGGTCAAATGGACGGGGTCAAATGGACTGGGTCAAATGGATTGGGTCAAATGGACGGGGTCAAATGGACGGGTCAAATGGACATACATTGCAGAGTTTAGCCACCTTTCAATTCTCCTACTAAAAATGCAGGAAGCAGCAAGTTATATTGATATTTTATTGCCTAACTTTTATAAAATGAAACTGAATGTTTTGCTGCGTTTTGACCAGGACTCTGGAGAAACTGGATTTTCATTTCTCTGGGATTTGAAATCAGATGAAATGTTTGTTTGGGAGTTTCTAAAGTTTAAAGTCTAAACCGATTGATTCTGGATCAGTTTAGCCTCCAGGCTGGTTCCTGTGATCATGTGACCATGCTAGCCCAACCATGCTAGCCCAACCATGCTAGCCCAACCATGCTAGCCCAACCATGCTAGCCCAACCATGCTAGCCCAACCATGCTAGCCTTCCTGCTCTCCTCTCACCTGTGTGATGCTGCAGTCGGTGAGCCTGGCGCAGGCCGACAGGTCCAGCTCCTGCAGCCTCTGCAGCTGCAGCAGCGATGCTCCGGCCCGTTCTTGCTGCAGCTGCTGCAGCTGGTTCAGTGTCACCAGCTTGGGGCGCTCTTCAAACGGCATGCGAGGCGGCTGGAAGAAGCCCATGTTTCCGAACGTCCGGGTGAAGCTGGGGCCGCCGTCTCCCTGAGAAACCCACAGCAGCAGCGATCAGAAGCCCTGCGCGCTGCGGGAGTCTGCGTCCTGCGCGCTGCGGGAGTCTGCGTCCTGCGCGCCGCGGGAGTCTGCGTCCTGCGCGCCGCGGGAGTCTCACCGTCTCGTCACGCGGCTCACTTCGGCTCTCCTGCGCCACGCCCAGCAGACCCCAGTCGCTGACCTCCTTGCACCAGCCTAGCCGCAGCACCTGCAGCCGCTGCAGGTAGGTGGCGATGGCGCACACTGACAGATCCGTCACGTTGACGCAGGACGTCAGGTCCAGCTCCAGCAGGGAGTCCGCCAGGAGCTGCGAGAGGGACAACACCGCCGCATCCTGCAGAGAGAGCGGCTGATTGGTCGGTTCCCCGCAGAAGGAAGCAGAACCTTTGACCCACTGACCCTGAGGTAGGTGCAGCTCCTCAGGTTGAGAACCCTGAGCCGGGCCCGGGTGGCGCTGGGCGGAGTCAGGCCGCTGATAAGCTCCGCCCCGCTGACCTGGAGACACTCAGACAGATCCAGAGACTGGAGGGAGGGCAGAGACAGCAGCTCGGCCAGACCTGATCAGAACCAATCAGAACCCATAAAGGCCGGATTAGAACCAATCAGAACCGAACCAGGCCTTCCTGGGTGACGACCTTCTGACCTCTCTCTGTGATCCTCCAGTCCCGGGACAGGGACAGCTGCGTCAGCGCCCGCAGGCTCCGCGCCGCCGCCTGCACCGAGCGGCTGCTGAGCTCCGTGCAGCCGCCGACGTCCAGCCGCCGCAGGCCGCGCTGCTGCTGCAGCAGAACCTCCACCGAGCGGTCCGACAACTCGCGGCAGCCCTGCAGCCGCAGCTCCTCCAGAACCAAACCGTCAACCTGCAACACACTCTGACCAGTGAGCATACTGGTTCTGCACCAGTCAGCAAACTGGAGCATTTCTGACACATAAACGTCACGTTAGTCAATCATCCTGACAGAAACTAAACTCACAGAAACATCCAAATGATTCATTTCACTTGTTGAAATTCAGAAAAATCAACATTTTTTGCTTAAAAGTCAACAACAGCATTAACGACCGATCATTATTGATGATTATTAGGACAATTATTGATTAACTAATATCTGGGTGCTAAAGATGAGTCATGTGAGAAGTTTTTTTTTTAGGTTCTTATTTTAGCTGTTTCTGAGTTTCTGTGCTTCAGTGATTGATTGATTGATTGATTGATTGATTGACCGACCGACCCCTGACCCGACCTCTGACCCCAGGCTCACCTGAGCGATGACCCGCAGAGACTCTGGCGTGACGGCGGTCCTGCTGAGGTCCAGCTCCCGCAGCGTGGCGCGCTGCTCCACCAGCAGGCGCCGCAGGTTGCGCAGCGACAGCAGGGCGGATGAATCCTCCCCGGCGCCGGTCGGCCGGCCGCCGTACGGGTCGAACTCGAAGGCGATGTGGCAGCCGGCCAGCGCCAGGCGGCGCAGGCGCGGCGTGCAGCCGGTCAGCCGGGTGAAGGTGAGGTCGGACAGGTAGCGCAGGTCGGACAGGTCCAGCTCCTCCAGGCCGCTCAGAGCCGAGCGGACCTGCAGCAGAACCGGCACAGGAAACCCAAACATCAAGAGTCTGAAAAGCGTTCAGATGAGTTTGAAATATTGTTCCTGCTGCTTATTGATATTTATTCTGACTGCAGAAACATCTGCTATGCATTTTTATCAGGTTTTTAATCTGTAAAATGAGGGAGCTGAGGAGCTGCAGTTAGCGGCTCCAGCCAGCAGGGGCGCCACAGAGCAAACAGCTTCAAGTCTCCAAAGCAGAAGAAGAAATGTATTTCATCAACGCATAAAGAAATATTTAAATATGAAGCAGAGACGGTAAAACCAGACTGATGCTGACACTGACAGTATGAAACAGAAATATTTATTTTGACATGTTAAAGATAAATAAAATTTTTAAATGAATATAAAATATTCTACTATGTTCCTGTTATATTCTCTGAGTCTGCGCTTCATACAGTCAACATAAAATAATGTTAAAATTTAAGGATTCAACATGAAAGATGAAGTATAAAATGTAGCCTTCATGTTGTGGAGACAAATCAGGTTTTAAGAAAACTGCCACTTATCAATCAATCACCAAAGATTGATAAGTTTAGATGAACTCATAATCAATAACGGCTTTGATTTTAGGTTGGATTATTTATACCTGCTGCTCAGAGCCACATGGAAACTAAATGTGGTGAAAAGTACTAAATGGTTTAATAAACCAAACTTTAATATAACTCATGTATTTAATCCTAACCCTTAAAATGTTGAACTAAATACATGAATTTAGTGCTAATATTAAAATGTTTCAGTATTTGCATAAAGGTGTTGTGATATCAGACGAAGGAAACTTCATTTCTCATGTCGAATTTAGTTTTATTTTCTAACATCAAGTTTATTCATATTTTGTATGGTTTCAAACTGCATGGAGTTCAGCAGCTGTAACCGCTGGGAGGCGCTGGGGGCGTGGCCAGCCGGCCTCCAACATGGCCGCCGTACCTGCCGCCGGTGCTCCTCCCTGGACAGGAAGGCTCCGGACATAAAGAGGCTGTCCAGGCCGCGCAGGTCGAGGCGGCGCAGCGCGGTGAGGCGCGGCAGCAGCGCCAGCAGCGACGCCTCCGTGATGCTGCTGCCAGGCAGCGCCAAGCCCTCCAACCGCGGGCCGACACACTCGCCCACCTGAGGAAGAGCAGCGAGGAAGAGCAACGCCTTCACACACATGAGGATTGAACTGTTCCACAGAGCCAAGAAAAACAGGTCAGAGGTCAAGGGAAGGCAGCAGAGCTGAGCAAGCTGACTCGGATATTATGGGCCCCAACTGGAGGCCTGGGGGCTCAACTGGGGCCCAACTGGGGTCCAACTGGAGGCCTGGGGGCCCAACTGGGGCCCAATGGGGTCCAACTGGAGGCCTGGGGGCTCAACTGGAGCCCAACTGGGGTCCAACTGGAGGCCTGGGGGCTCAACTGGGGTCCAACTGGAGGCCTGGGGGCCCAACTGGAGGCCTGGGGGTCCAACTGGAGGCCTGGGGGGCCTTTCATCTAATTTATTGAACCTGGATGTATGTAGAGAATTTGGTTAATAAATTTGTTCTGTTGAGCCCAGAAACGGTGAAACCAGATTTATTTTCTACCAGGAATAAAAACGTTGGCGTTTTTGTTTTCTCGCTTTTGTTTCGACTTGTGGTTTAGACCGAAACTGATTCGCAGGATAGAATGGCCTAGTCAAAGTCCAGGTGTTTCCACGTTGACATTGCCATGATGATGATGACATCATCAGTAGATTGATCTTTAACCTCATCAGTCCAACTGCAGGTTTTACAGCAGATGGATCATACCAGCCGTTGATAGGTGGGTCAGCCGCTCAGCCTGGGGTCAGAGGTCACCTGGCAGCGAGACCAGTAGATCTTACCTGCAGCAGCAGCGACCTGGAGACGCTGAATCCGTCCAGCTGGCTGATCCTCAGGTTGCAGCGCCGCCGCTGTGCCAGGCCGCCCAGCAACGCCAGCGCCGCCGCTGAGGCCGGGAAGCTGAAGGTCACGTCCTTCTGCACACAGACAGCGGCGGTTAGAGGAGGCCGCAGCTTCCCACTTCACCTGCAGGGGGCGGGGTCACCTGGAAGCGCAGGTCCTGGCTGGCAGCGTACCAGCTGCGGCACACCAGCGACGCTTCCTTCCTGTCTGCGAAGTGGAGAAAACTCAGGACGTAAACTAGAACCTGCAGCGACACAGACATGGATTTATCGCCTTCAGACCAGGAAGCTAAATTAGCTCCAGTGCTAACCTGGCCGTTGGACGACAGGAAGCAACATCTGCTCTGGTCCCAAATATGTAAACATTGAGAGCTTCCTGTTCCCTGAACACATCGTCCCTACGGTGAAACACGGTGGTGGCAGCGTCATGCTGTGGGAAAACCTTCCTTTATTCCCTCTGGTCCTGGATGCTGAGCAGCTGGAAGGAGTTTTTCTCCTTTACTTTAGGACAATTGTCATAATGTGTAACTTTGGCAACAAGATATGGTTTTACAACTAGGAGCAGCTGATTAGCGTCTCAAAACGCAAATAGAATGTGAACTTTGACCCCAAATCCCACAAGAGTAGAAAAGGAGGCTACATGTCCAGCGCGTCTCTGACTGTAGGCCAGGCAGAGGGTTAAAAGGCAGCAGCTAACGCAAAGGATCTGGATTAGCAGAGGTGCTAATTGCTGATGACGTCATCACGTTGCTGTGGAATGCGTCTCTGCTGCTGAGTTGTTAGCTTGTTAGCATGAGACTGTCCGGCAGCAGCCTTCAGTCAGAGGCATATTCCGATTCGCTGGAAGACTGACTGCTACTGGAGCTGCTTCCTGCACACAGCGGCGCCCACAAAGACTCTCTGATGATATGAGTGATTAAAACGTTACATTTCTTTAATTTGGGATGAATAAATGATTTCTGAGCTGCAGGTGGAAACTGGTCACTGTTACCTGTATGGACTCACCTCCAGCGGAAGCTCCGGTGTGACGTCACTCTCCTCCACCGTCTCCATGTTGGCAAACTCACATCATCTCCGCTCTTCTCTGACTTCTGCTCTGAAGATAGTTCCCTCAGATAGCAGGAATCATGGCGGCTCCTCTCATGTTTTAACTAAGCCTGCCGGTTTCCGCCTGACGTCACAATAACAGCTGAGTTTCACCTTTAGCCGCAAGAAGCCGCTTCGCCTCGCTTTGGTCAGCTGACCACAAAGAGGCGGGGCTTCGCGCCACGTGAGGGAATCTCTTCTGTGATTGGCTGAGCTGATCCGCCGACGTCATGGTATGGCAGGCCGTTTTATCATAAGATCTAAGCTGACCACCTTCCCTGAAATATAGAAACTGCCTAACTAGTTTCATGTTTTTGAGTGTAATTAAATGTAGATTTCTGTAAAGGGAACCTTCACAGAGAACTTTATTTAATTTCATCATAAGAGTCATAACAGAAATGAAAAGAAACTGGTTGTCAGTGCAATACTTTATATGCAATTACAGTTCACAAATAAAACAAACATTGACAGCAGCAATATCATAAAGCTCTAATATCTCAGGATATGCAGCTTATTGTATAATTAAGTAAATATGTTTATTCTAAAATTCTGAGTGAAACATTTATACAAAATAAAAATAAACCATTAAAAGTAAAAACGTAGATAAAATATTGAGGCAATAATCAGAAAGATTGATGATAGTTATTTTATATTCACAGATCATTTTACAGAATAAAATGCAATGTTGACATCACTGATATTATGATTGTTCTAGTTTCAATAGAGTGTCTCAGGTTGAGCTAAAGCTGCAGCAGTGACTCCACTGATAAGGCCAGTTATTATGAACAACAACAAAACAAAGATCAGTCTTTCATTTCTGGAGAACCAACTATGAAAAGAGCTTCATCACCTCTCCATCTTCCCTCCTCCTGCTCCATCCCACTCATCCTCACTCTCATCCCATCCCGCAGCGCCGTGCTGCAGCTGCGCGGGAGGAAAATCTGCAGGGTTGCAGCTCCCAGAAGCTGAGCGAAGCGTCATGGAGCTGGCAGAGGGGGACGTGTCCGGGTCCGGTCCGGGGCTGAGGACGGGGTCCGGAGGACGCAGCGAGACGGAGAGGGACCGCTGGAGGAGATGGCGGACAGGAAAGTTACAGGAAGTCCATCACTAGCATGCTTCATGCTCTATTCCAGCAGCTCTGAACATAACTTTCCTCACACGTTCTCTGCTGAATTCAAGTATGGGCTTTGACTAGGCCATTCTAATCCATGAATCTGCTCCAATATAAACCATACATTATAGCTCTGGTTGCAAAACTTCCCAGCTCTGCTCTACTTTGTGTTCCATAAATCCCAATGAAACAGTTCAACATGGTTAGTGGAAGAGACTGTCAGCTAGCGGAGAGCTAACTAGCAGGTGGATCTCTGAGCTGTTTACCTGCAGTGAGATGCTGGACTTGCTGCTCCTCTCTTGGACCCGAGCCAGAGCTCCTTTCAGCCCAGACGACCTCTCCGTCATCTGCAGAGCCGCTCGCAGCAGCCTGGGCGTCTCGGGCCTGAGAGAAGCCGCCGGTACCGGAGCCAGTTCCTTAGCTTCTGCTTTGGGTTCAGGCTTTTTGCCCTTATTGAGCATCTTCCTGTGGGGAAAAGGTGTCACAGAAAGAGGTGAAGCAGGAATGCAGCAGGCGTCGGAAGACAATCTGGATGCTAACCTGGCCTTCTTGCGCAGCAGCTTCTTGGACTCGGGGTAGTGGACCAGGATCTCGTTCAGGTCTTTCTTGTCCAGGATGAACAGGTTGGCGAAGCCGTGAGCGATCACGTTGGCCGTGCGCCGGTTGACTCCGCCCACCGCTAGCAAACTGAGAACCAGACAGCTTGATCATGACGACGGCCCATCAGAAACTCAGGACGCCGGTCCAAACAGGAGGAAGTGACGGAGATTTGGTGGAAGCTCCAGCCTGTCAGGCTGCGTTCAGGGCAACGAAGGAACTAAACACAATCTGAACGGTGCCACACCCACCGACTCTCTACAGGTTGTTTCCTACTTCTTATTATTGAAGGTTTTTCACTTTTCCACTTGTCCTTATTAGGAAGCTCAGGTGAAACTGAAGAGTCAGAGGAATTAAAGATATAAACTAAATAAATAAAGAACTCCTCCAACACCCCAAGCAGAGCCGGGTCAGGCAGAACCGGGTCAAGCAGAACCGGGTCAAGCAGAACCGGGTCAGGCAGAATCGGGTCAGGCAGAACCGGGTCAGGCAGAACCGGGTCAAGCAGAACCGGGTCAGGCAGAACCGGGTCAGGCAGAACCGGGTCAAGCAGAATCGGGTCAGGCAGAATCGGGTCAGGCAGAACCGGGGGGTCAGGCAGAACCGGGTCCTCAGCTTCAGTCCGACTCCACGCAGAAACATTTGTCAGAGTCACTCTGACTGCATTCTGATTTACGATTTTATGAAATTTGCAGATTTCTATACCTTATCTCTCCAAACACGGATCCTGCTCTCAGCGTAGCGAACACCGTCCTCTCATCAGGACCTCCAACCACCTGCACCTCCCCTGCTTTGATGATGTACATCTCCCGACCTACTTCTCCCTGGGGGGCAGGAAGCAAGCACACGGTCAGGCATGACGCTAGCTGCTCATGCTAGCTTTGAGAGGGGAGGTTTACCTTCTTGCAGACGTAATCTCCAGGCAGGTAGACGACCGAGCGCAGACTCTTCAGCATGTCAAAGATCATCTGCCTGTCACAGCCCTG
Organism: Poeciliopsis gracilis; assembly: GCA_911649635.1. Taxonomy (NCBI): domain Eukaryota; kingdom Metazoa; phylum Chordata; class Actinopteri; order Cyprinodontiformes; family Poeciliidae; genus Poeciliopsis; species Poeciliopsis gracilis. Next base: position 94,399 of record CAJVRI010001535.1, read on the forward strand.
GGAAGCAGGAACACACTTTGGTTCTTCACCAGCATGAGCAGACCCAGCTTAACACCCTGCAGGTGACTTTAGCGCTTCCTCACCTGGAACAGAGGGACTTTGCTCACGATGGAGTAGTTGACGTCCACAGCGATGTCCAGACGCATTTTATCTGGCAGCTGGGTCAGAAGCTCCTGCTCATCTGGAGGCAGACATACAGATGTGAAGCATTAACAGCAGCTCAGGTCACCAACCACCAACAGGTGGCGCTCTCCTTACCCAGCATGCCTTGTGACTGCCAGGTGTAGTTGTACCAGGTCTTGACGCGGTTCTGGACGTCTTTGGGTATGCGGTAGGATGTCATGTATTTGATGGTGTTGTCCATGCAGGTGCGGTAGTAAGTCTGAGCCGCAGTGGCCGCACCGACAACGTCACGCATCTGACATACAATGACACAGAAGCAAGGCAGCAGTTGCTGGTTTGACATCTCAAGTGCAGCTAAGCGGCGACACCTACCTGACCAATCATGATGGAGAAGGCGAAGACTCCAACAAAGTAGTTGATGAGCTGGAAGACGATCTCAAACAGGGAGGTGGGATCCGGCAGGCCGCCGATGGTGATCAGAGTTTTCACCGCAAAGTAGTAACAGCGAATATAACTGAGGGAAGCAGAAGGAGAAGAAGAAGAGCGTCAGAACGGGAAACGCAAAATATTTACTAGCTGGATATTTAGCTAAAATTTTTAGCGAGGAGCTAGATAAATATTGTGTTTATAAGCTAAGTGTTTAGCTAGCTCAGAGCTAACTAGTTTGGAGCTAAATCATTAGCTAGCTGACTAAATATTATGTAGCCAAAAATGTAGTTTACCGTTGAGTTTAAATATTTAGCTTGATGCTAAATATTTAATTAGTACGCTAAACATTTAGCTACTAAATATTTAGTTCCAATAAAAAATAAATATTTTCTATGTCAACTAAGTATGTAGCTTGTGTTGGAGAAATTGTGATGTTATTAATCAAATATTTGTTATTCTCATTCATCTTTATAGTGTATCTTTTCTTATCTGCTTTTAGTGTTTAATTTCATCTTAGAATGAAGAATGTGTCTGTATTGTTGCATTACTCTGATTCCTTTCCCAGAAGGCCTCAGTGAAGGAAAGCAGTGTCAGCAGGTTTCTGCAGGTTTATCTCTCAGAGGGAAGCTAAGGCCTCTGACCGCCTGGATGCTATAAAACTGACCGTGAAGATGAACAACTTGCTCTGTTCAACCCTGTGTCTGGATCAAGACTATCAACATACGTTGTGTTTTAGTTAGTGACTGTTGTTGGCGCTGCAGCTATGTGATGAAGTGTTTTCCCTCCCTTAGAGTTACAGCGTTCTTTGTGATTAGGGATCCTGAAAACAATAAAAGGAGGAGCAGGAAATGTGGCTTCAGAGCAGCAGGAGATTGTAACTGAAAGCATCTCTGTCTGTTCTCCTGGCGAGCAGAAAGAATCGAACTCTCTTGTCTTTCCTGTGTTTGTTTAATCTGTGTTCAATAGGTGTTAAACCTGACAGCTTGCTAAGAGCTAACTAATTTGGAGCTAAATAGTTAGCTTTATCAATAAATTTTTATGGAGCTAATTTTTTAGTTTACCACCTAAATAATTACCAACTTATATAAATATTAACTCAAAAGATTTAGTTAGCAAGCTCAGATTTAGCTTCAGTCCAAACTGCATGTTGACCTCTGAGCTAGCTCAACATTTAGTTTGCAAAGTATGACCTTCCCCGACCTGTTGCCGACCCCGTTGTAGACCCACTGCGTGGCCCCCAGTCCGATGTAGGAGGACGCCCAGTGGTAGAGGCAGGCGTTGCAGTGAAGACAGTAGAGAAGATACGTGGTGGTTCGGATCACCCTGAACACAGAACCACCTTCCATTTTACTAACACACTCATCAAAGTTCGTCTCCCAGCATGCATTGTGCCAGACGTCACCCTAACCCTACCCAGTTCACCTGAAGAGACCCTAACTTTATCAATAATAAATCATTATTATTAAAGAGATGAACCAAATATTAATGCCAGTTTTGCTTCCCAGCAGCGGCATGAATGTAACGAGTTGGTACTTCGATTTGTCTTTGTTTGTTTTGCAGCTGGGAGAGCGTTTCCCGAGGCTGACCTGTAGATGTAGGCTTTGGTCAGGATGGCCTCCAGTCGCTCATTAAACTCAAAGAACGAGTTGATCTGCAGAGACAACAGAAACCTCTCAGCTTCGCTTCTAATGTTTGGAGAAGAGGAGAATCTCCGCGTCACTTCAGTTCAGCAGCCGACCTTCAGCAGGCGAGGTAACCGCAGCAGAGGGTTGATGCCCGTCTTAAAGTACAGCAGCTCCAAAGGAACGAGGCTGGCAACGTCGAACTGCAAACAAACCAGGAGTCAGGAAGCATTCAGGAAAAATTCATGGAAAAACAGTCAAAATTTCCCTTCTGGTCCTGATCTGTTACCTTAAAGCGTTTGGTTTTCATGTAATTCTTCCTCATTTCCTTCTTGTCACACTGTCACAATAAAACAAAACGAGGAAGCAGAGAAATGAGACATTGCTCGTTGTGGAACTGCACAGTAATCACATAATCTCAGATTATTTCCAAATTGTTCCCAGATTATCTCCGATTATTCTGAGGTTGCCTCACCACGATGTCTCCTCCACGGACGAACTGCAGGCGCGGCTGAAACACGGCGATGTCCAGGATGTAGATGAGGTCGCAGGCATAGTCGGCCAGCAGCCAGTAGGGGGCGTTTTGGGGCGTCTGGTAGGGGAACGCCCAGCGGACCGGGATCAGCCACACGTTCCAGTTCCAGGCCACAGAAACCAGGAACATCCACAGAACGTACAGGATGTCTGGGCACAGATTACAGAGGCGCAGGATGAAGAGGAGGAGGAGCAGGCGGTGGCAGCGGGTACTGCGGGATTCTCACTGGTGAAAGGGTCGATGCTGGCGGGGAATCGGATTGGCCAGCAGGCCCGGATGCACCGAGTCTCCTTTCGTCCAGACGCCTCCGCCCCGCTTCCTGCCCCGCTTCCTGCCCCGCCGACACAATGACCTCCTGACCTGCCTTCCTCCTCCTCCTCCTCACCCTGGGGGGCGGCTGCAGGCTGAGGGGGAGCTGAGGAAGAAACGATAGAGAAACGTCATCAAGCAGAGAAACGGAACTGACTGGACCCGACCGGAACTGGGTTCTACTGGTAGGTAGATGGCAGTCAGTGGAGGTTCTGGTTCTGGTTTGGTGTGGACCAGAACTTCCCTGTAGTCTGAAATGAGACCCTGCTGCTGACCTGTGACCTCCATTGGTTGTTTTACCTCTACGGTGGCCCTGAGGGCCAAACCACTTCAATATTAACAAGCACAGTTACAAATTCAGCAACACAACGACATCAACGAAACGGAAAGTTTGTGTCCCAGTGAGAGAGCTGAGAGATCGCTGATTGGACAACAGGCCTGAATACCAACACGCCGAGTCCTGCTTCCGTCGCCGCCATCTTGAAAGTGGCAGTGGAGGAAACGTGCTGCGTGGACGAGTTTCAGCGGTTTTACAGCACAAAGTGGAGCCGCTGCCTTTACCTTTGGGTAACTGTTAGGGTTTTAGATAAATACAAATATAAATATTCAAGATTAAGAGACTATAAGGGTTGAGAATCCTTTGTTTCCCCCTGGGATCTGTGAAGGAAGCAGAATGCCTGCAGTCACAATTGCCCTGACAGGAGGACAAAGGGCTCACAGATGCAAACCAGGGGGAAAGAGTTGACACCTAGCAGGAGAGCGGATCAAAGGCTAGATGTCCCAAGAAACTCTAGTTTTATGGTCCAGAGAGACAAGAAACAACTGTAACCTGAGGAGATGCAAAGGCAGAACCTTGAGAATGTGTATTCTGTTGGCCACTCCTTCTATGCAAATGTTTGTAATTAAGCTACGCCTCAATGTCATAAAATATGCAGTTGCAGAGAAGCACGTTAGAACTGGTCCGGAGACAGAGGTAACGGGATGTCTCTGGACAGAGTTCTCCGTTCAATTGGAAGATTGCATAAGAAAATGTAACCGTCTCCCTGTGTCCTTATTAATGTCCAGCAAGAGCGTTAGGTAATGAATCCAACAGTAACAATTAAAGATAATAATAACGTACATTTAGGAGCAGAATGTCTTGACTTTGGGCCAGTTCTGCACATTTAGTGGCGAAACAAACAGAGAAATATTTCCTTTCTAACTTAATTTCAGTTAACGGCTCTGATTATTGTCTTAACTAAGCTAACTTTTTTATATTGTGTAGTTTTTCCAGTGAGGGAGAAGCAATGAGAAACCTGTAACGGGTGTGATTATTGTTGCCATGGTTACCGAGAAGCTCGCAGTTTGAGGTCAAACATGGCGACCATAAGGTTCATCAGGGTCTGTCAGATGATTCCTCTAGTTTATGCAGATTAAAATGATTAGTTTGATATAACAGACTGACAGTCCATTAATCCAGAGAGCAGCGCGGCGACAGAACCGAACAGAACCGAACCGAACCGGGGACTCGGTCCGGACCAGGGACTCGGTCCGAACCGGGGACTCGGTCCGAACCGGGGACTCGGTCCGGTCCGGTCCGGTCCATAGAGATCAGAGCTGGATCTGGTTTCATTCAGACTCTGATTCCCAGCTCATCTCTACAACATATCTCCACCATATCAACGTGTGTGTGTGTGTGTGTGTGTGTGTGTGTGTGTGTGTGTGTGTGGGGGGGGGGACTCACCGGTGATGACGCTCTCTTCGTCAGAGCTCTCCGGGTCGATCAGCTTCTCTTTGGCTTTCTCCGTTCTCTCTTTGAACATCCTGACCAGTTCCTGGAGTCGCTCACTGACCACTGCACTGGTTTGACTGGTCTGACTGGCAGCAGACGCTGGACGCTCCCTCAGCCTGGAGGACAAGAGGAAAACCAGCACGGGATGGAGGGATGAGCAGATGAATGGATGAACAGATGAGCAGATGAATGGATGAACGGATGAGCAGATGAATGGATGAATGGATGGATGAGCAGATGAATGGATGAATGGATGGATGAGCAGATGAATGGATGAACAGATGGATGAGCAGATGAATGGATGAATGGATGGATGTGTCGCCGCCCGTTCGCTCCAGGTGTTTCCTGCTCGCTGCTTCTTGCTGCTTTGCCTGAATCCAGGAATAATTCCTGATCTCGGTTTTATTCAGAATTCTGCAGAAGGAAATTCATCCTCTTTTCCCGCCGTTAGCCCAGCAGCTAACTGTTCGCTACAACTAGCTGACCTGGCAGATGAAATACCTCAGGATGAACAACTTTGCTGTTTGTTTATTATGCAATAGTTTATTGGTTTAATCATTCTTTCTTCTTTTTATCACTGGCTTAACAAGTTTGTTGAATAAAATATTAAAAGAAATTATTGTGGTTAATAAATAAACTGTGTTTATTCCAAACACATAGCATCCAGATCATGTGTCAAACTCAAGGCCCAGGGGCCAAATCTGGCCCGCAGGAGCTTTTTATGTGGCCCTCTAGACTCCAAGTTACATCAAAAAGTTCCTGCAAAATTCACGCAAAATCAAAACCTCACATTTTTTCTGTAATTACTGCAGATTTGTCTTAAAATTGACCAGAAAACATTGGGCGATTAAATAAATGTGAAATTTAACATTACATAACTTAAGACTGCAGAAACAATCACAAAATCCTGGATGGACTGATCAGTGAAAAGAAGTTTAATATCATTTCATTTTAAGAGAAAAACAGATGTTTACTGATATTTTAACAAGTTTTATCAATAGATTCTGGTTCAAACGACGCCAAAGTTTAATTTTTATTAAACCTAAAGCTCGTCAGGCTGAGAAACGATAACTCAGACTCAGCTGTAAGATATTGATTATCAGGTGGAGCTCAGTCAATTAAAATGACGAGTTTTATTGGTAACTGCTCTCAGCAACTATTTCTAGTTATTAACAGCCAAACCTCTGCTGGCCGCCGAGCGGTTGGTTGGATGAACCGGGGCTGAATGCTCTTACATGCCGTCGGCGCTGTGCAGACTGGACTCACTGGGCCAGGCTCGGACCGGTACGCTGACGTCTTCATCATCATCTTCGCTCTGGGGCTGCAGGTTTCTGCTGGTGACGTTCAGGATACAACAGGTGAGTCCTGATCCTCACCTCACGGCTCAGGTAAGAGTGTGGAACAGCCTTAGATTTGCCTGTTGCCATTGGCAACATAATTAGGTTGATATTAAGGAAGGGAAATCCCTCCTAACTAAACTGATGGTGTGATGCTCCCATCCAAACAGATCATGGGTCACATTTCAGCAGAACCAGAACATCTGGATCATCACCAGGACTTGAACACATTAGATTAATTCATTACATAGATGAATACGTTAAAGATTTCAACACAATTAATCACGTCTTGTTTTACATACAGAAGTCCTGGATTATGTTTCTAGTACGGCGATAAATCTGACGCACAGCTACATTTGCTAACAGCTAACAGCTAACAGCAGCCGGTGCTACTGGCTTCATTTCTGCTTCTGAAGAACCTCAGACTGATGTTCTGTTCAAGTTGTGCTAAAAGGAGCTAGCCTATCAGAAGCTAAGCTAGCCTAAAATAATGCTAAACATGTTTCAGCTAACGCTAATGTAGCATCTACAGTCCGGATTTTTAAAGATCCATGAACGATCAGAGAAACTCTAGAAAGATGAACTTTGCTCCGATCTGATGAAAAGCATGGAGATTAAAAACTATAAATAATTTGCTGCTGAACTCAGAACGACATTTATTCAATAATTTAGCAGCAAAAAGTGTTTTTAAATTGAAAAAGCTGCTTGTTTTGTTGGCATTTGATGAAAACGCAATTAGCCTCAGCGCTAATCTGGACCATCAACAGATTAAATCTGCCTCCTTCCGTCATGTCTCTGAGCAAACCCTGAGCTGAAGACGGAACGACACGAACCAGGCACTGTCTAGCGAAAGGCCAAAGGTCACTGCATGCTCCAACAGTGACAACAGTCCACTGGCAACAATACAACGCTAACTTAGGAGTTTCTTCAATCTGTGAATTCATTGAGTTCAAAGGATTTATTTTTTAAAACCTTCAGTGAGAAACAGAATCCTAACTAGAATGAAATGAATTCATTCACAACTTCATTCAAATACAAACAGCACAGGAAGTGGCTGTTGGGCTTACGTCTTGGTCCAGACATTCCGGCGCTTCCTCCCACCGCTGTGGACGAACAAGGGTCAAAGGTCAGAGTGGATCAGAGGTCAGAGTGAGGTCCAAGAACATAGAGTGAATCACTCAGAGCCATGCACCAGGCAGATCATGCACCAGACACAGAGAGGATGCACAGCGTGTCATGCAGGTTTTATTGATGATGATGATGAAGATGAGCTTACAGGAGGAAGAAGCAGAAAGCCGGACAGAGACGTCGCCGCAGCAACAAGCATCAGTTCTGCATCAACTCGGCACTGCGCTGCTTGTGCGCATCGTTTTGTCCAGATTAGATCAGATGGAATCAAAACATTGTTTCTGCAGAATGAAACCGCAGAGCCAGAAGACGGACAGCAGGGGGCAGCGCAGGACGTTTCTGTCCAAAATCACACATTTTATTTTTATTAGAGAATGCTTTGGAGGTGGTTTTCTGGAATAAACTCATCTCTGTTTGGATCAAAATGTTTCACTTCCATCAACGTTTATGTAACGTTGATGGAAATCTAACTGCTGGACAGAGTGAGCTCCCATGCAGCTTCCTTACTCTTTATCTCCTCTATTGCGAGCGCAAGCATGCAGGGAGAGAAAGAACACAGCGTTTCAGTGAAGATCCACATTCAGCTGCATAGAAAACAGATGAAACTGATCAGAAAAACTGATCCAGAGTCCTGCTGAACTCCAGAAGAGGAAGAGCGGCTTTCTTCCAAATCTAGAAATGAACGAGTCAAACCCGGGGAAATCCGCCTGCAGGCGCCTCACCTCTGGCGGCCTCCTGCCGGCGCCACGGGGACCGTCAGGGTGCTGAGCTTCGGGTCCAGGGCCGGGCCGCTGCTCTCCTCATCTCCTCCTCTTCCTCCTCCTCCCTCCTGGTCAGCATCCTCCACGCTCACCGCGGGCCGGAGGCCGAGGCCCGGCTCTGCTGGACACACAGACTTTCAGCTGAAGCTGAAATATTGTTAAAAATAAATTTCTTTCTGTCTGCTGATATAGTTTAACTTTTTAGCATGAATGAATGAATGAATGAATGAACTTTGTAATGAGTGATGTCACTCAGATGCTCCTCCATCATGTCTTCCTGATGAACACATGAAGGATTTGTGCAGCGACCCGGTTCTGCCGGGTCATCCAGGCTGATCCGACCAACATGGTTCTGGTTCCATACAGAGAGTCGGCACCTGACCCAGACCCGGTTCTGGTCGGGTTTTTAACAAACCCAAATAAACATTTCAGACTGAAAATACATTCATTCGCTCATCTAATCCAGGTGGCGTCAAAACGCAGCTTTTTCTAAGTTTTCAGTTAAAATGTGATGCAGAGCCTGAACTCCAGGAAACATTTTAATCCCGTTAAAAATCCCGTTTATTTATATTTAAGTTTATTTTTATTTATTTAATGTCTTGTGTGGTTTTTTTTTGTTTTTTTTTCCTTCTGTTGGCTGAGAGGGGGGACAGGGGAAGATTGGGAGGGGTTCAGGGGAGGAAATGTTAAAACCAAGTCCTATTATGTATAAATAACCAATGCTATATACTTTAAAGTACTGATATTGTTAATGTTGTCTTTATTGTAAATTTCACTGTTGAAGGACTCAATAAACATTGAAAAAAGAAAAAAAAAAAAAAATCCTGTTAATCCTGAACTGACCTCAAGCTGCTTTAGATTATCATGAAGGCCAAACTTCTGCTGTGTCTCTATAGAACAACTAAAAAGAAATATCTGTAACTTTTTTCTAAAAATGTTTCTGCTTCGTTTTTCTACTTCAGGGTGTCCAAACTGTGGCCCGAGGGCCATTCATGGCCTGCAAATGATTTTGTTTGGCCCCTCAAAGGAATAAAGGATGGTAAAAACTTGGCCAATAAAACAGAGAACAAATGATGACATAAAAACAGTTTTTGTTTATAATCAGGCAGCAACCCTGTTCATGTTTAGGATCTTTAATGATTCATTTGAAGGATTCTTTGACCTTCCAGTACTTTAAATTTGCCAGTTCGGACATCCTGCTGTAGCTTCTGAGGTTTGACATTTTTCAGTTGATTTGCTCTTTTGCTCCTCAGTTTTTTCAGCAGAAGCCGAGCCGACCTCTAACCCTGTGCTGCAGTTACACCTGAACCTCAGAGCCAATCACCTGCAGGACCTTGTGAGTCATCCTCGATGAAGAAGGCGGGGTTCGCGAGGCCGGAGAGCGGGCGCGGCGGGCGCGGCGGGCTGGCGATGGGCGGCAGGCGGGGGTAGGACGGCACGTTGGGCAGGGTGGGGGGGGAGGGGCAGGGGGAGGGCGGCTGAGGATGAGGACGGGGGGCCGGGGGCTGCTGCAGGAAGTGGGTGAGTTCTAAGTCCGGCTGCTTCCTGTTCTGGTTCTTAGGCATCTTGTGGCATGAGGCTGTTGAGACGGTTCCGGATGTTCAAGAAGCTCTGCTGGGTTCTGCTGGGCAGCTGGGCCAGCTTCTCCGGGACAGAGGACAGCCTTTGGGCCAAGCCAGAGAGGCCAGGGCCCCCCGGGCCCCCCGGGGCCTCCGGGTCCCCCGCGGCCCCGCCGGGCAGCAGCTGGGTGAGGCTCTGTGCGACGCTCCGCGGGACCTGGGTCAGCCGGATCTGGGAGAACTCGTGGCGCAGCTCCGGGGGCAGAGAGGGCAGTGGGGGCAGGTAGCTGGTCAGGTCAGAGAGCCGGGTCGGGGGGCGGGGCATGGAGGGCAGCTGGGGGGGGGAGATGCCGTTCTCTTTGAAGAACGCGTTGATGTTGCCAAAGCACTCAGAGGTCGGCGGGAAACGCATCAGACAGTTCTTAAACGCATCACAGCTGACTGGCGCTGCAGGGAGACAGGAAGAGCCAATCAGAGCACAGAGAGACGGGAAGAGCCAATCAGAGCACAGAGAGACGGGAAGAGCCAATCAGAGCACAGAGAGACGGGAAGAGCCAATCAGAGCACAGAGAGACGGGAAGAGCCAATCAGAGCACAGCATTGGGTTCTGGTTCTACTCTTGATCTTCTATGTCCCAAATGTCGTTTACCTCCACAGCCGTCTCCAGAAGCATCTTCATCCTGCAGGAAGCAGAACGATCCAACAGGAAGTGAAAATAATAAATAAAACATCAGAGCAGTTCTTAGACATTGTTTGGAATCAAACCAGGAATGATCCCAGTTAACAGAGAACCATCCCAGTTAACGGAGAACCATCCCAGTTAACAGAGAACCATCCCAGTTAACGGAGAACCATCCCAGTTAACGGAGAACCATCCCAGTTAACGGAGAACCATCCCAGTTAACGGAGAACCATCCCAGTTAACGGAGAACCATCCCAGTTCGATGAACTAAACCATGGAGAGAAAAACTCGTTACCTTTTCTGTGTTGGAAGTCGGAGCGTCGTTTGCTTTCTGCGGCTGCTCCGTCACAGCTGCTGTACACACTTCCTGCTTCTCTGGTTCTGGTTCTGGTTCTGGTTCTGGTTCTGGTTCTGGCTCCTCCTGCTGCTCCTCAGCTGCGTCTCTACCTGCTTCCTGGTCGGCCGGTTCCTCGGCTTTCTCCTTGTCCTGGAGTCCGGACCCGTCCTTTCTGCAGAACAGAACCGCAGACGGAGGTTTCAGGGAACAGCTGGACACACTGGAACACAGGGGGTTCAAAGTGCGGCCCGGGGGCCCCTTGTGGTCCTGGGACTGATTTTTTTTGGGTCCCCAACTGCAGTTCAAGAACGATGCAGACTTTTATTTTTAATCAGGTTAAAATTATCACACAGAATTTTGTATTAACTGAAAATATTAAAAATATAAACTATTCTTGTTTTTATAACCCAGATGTCATAATAAGTACATCCTTGTGTATCCAGAGCTTTTTACTAAAAAGTCGACTTTGCTTTTATTTAATTGATGAAATATGGATAAAGTGTTTTGAACAAAACAAATCTAAGTCCAGTTTTAATAGCTGACAATATAAAAGTTTAATTGAATCCAAAACTATTTGAAAACTAGAAACTTTTCTCCTAAAATTGCAAACGTCCAGCTCCTTTAGCGCTGCAGCATGTACCTTTTTTAAGAAATATTTTTTTACATATTTGTTGGAACCGTGTCCATGTTGAGACAGATCAGCTCTGCCTTCTCTCAGCACTACCTAGAAACAACCAATCAGAGCCGGGAGGCGGGTCTAATCACTGTCAATGCCTGCTACGCTGCAGCTCTGCTACGCTGCAGCTAGCATAGCCTGTCACTAGTGCTAAGGCTAGTTAGCATGGTCACCTGTCACAGCAGATAAATGGTTTTGCTGTAATGGTAAGCTTTTTTCTGCCATTAACATTTTGAGCAGCGAGTGCATGAAGTGATTGACAGCACAAAGCCCCGCCTCCTGCATCCAGCTCAGGGAGGAGATCATCGATTGGTTCAATGATCTGTAGTAACAAACGCTTGGAACTAAAATGTAAAACATATTTTCTAGAAAAGTTACAGATTTTTATTGTTCCAACATTTGAAGCGTTTCTGATAATATTCAAATAATATTCACATTATTATTGACTTATTGACTCGAACTTGTCAGTTTCATTGAATTCATAACCAGGAAATTCACTTCAAAATAATTACTAGAATGGATCCAGCAAACACCTTTTTCAGCTAAAGAAAATAATTATTCAAACAATATTGTGGCGTTAAAATTAAGCTAAAATATGATCTTACTTTTGATTATTTTGATTCTATTTTATTTTCCATGGATCATCAGGAAACTAAACATTTTAATTCAAGGCTGGAAAGAACAGAAATATCTGACATGTTTTTCTTCCTTATCTCACTTCTTAGTTTGTTCTCTTCTGTTTTATTCTCTCTTGTATTTAGTCGATCATGAAGCCAGTCGGAACCGTTTGGGTTCGTTCATTTCATCTCCGTCTGGTTTCGGGTCCTGGAGGGAAATCATCGGGTCTCAGTACTCACTTCCTCCGACGGAGCTGTCAGTATTCCCGCCTCAAAATGTCCCCCGGCATCAGAACCACCAACTGGACCGAGGAGCGGGTCAGAACCTGCTCGGTTCGCTGCTGTTGACCAGACAGCAGCTGCAGGAGCGGCCGTTACCGGGGCAACCGTGGGGAGGGCGGGCGAGGAGGGACGGTTGCTAGGGGAAGCTGTGGTTGCCATGGCGAGGGATTGTGATGCTGCTGATGCAAACCTCGCGGGATTTCAAAATGTGCTGCGAGACCTCCTGAGAAATCTGCTTCAGAGCGGCGGCGTAATAATGTATCATTATTATTATTATTATTATTATTATTATTATTATTATTATTATTATTATTATTATTATTAATATTCATTTGACCTAGTATTTGGGTAAACTTTAAGATAAAAAGTTATCACAAGGAAATGGGTTTTATTTTGAGATCATCTGTAAATGAGAAAACATTGACCAATCACTAGCAGAACAGCAAAATATGCGTAAAAAGGCACTTAAAGTTTACATTCTATATATAGATATTAGATATTTATTTAGACTGTGGAAAAAGTGTAAATATCTGACTTTAAGTTTGACTACATTTTTCCAATATTCTACCAACTTTTACCAGAATAATAAGGCAACAAACTTGATGAAATATAAGTTCAGTGGAAGATAAACTCTGATCTAGAAGATCCAATCCTGGCCGTCACTTTCTGTCCAATTCCACTCAAATAAAAATCTCAGTCTGGGCTTTCTTCAATTCACTTGGATTCTCTCCTACAGCAGGCCAATCAGTGAACAGAGAGAGTTTTAGTTAAAACCGGTCAGTCTGTGTTGGCCACGCCCCCAAAAGTTGCATTAACATCAAAAGCCGCCTCATTCACTCAGCTCTTCTCTCTGTGCAGCGGAGGACGGTTTACAGTGCAGGTAAGCTTCACAGCGTCCAGCTGCTGCATTACATAAGTCACAGCAAACTTCAGTGACTGGGCAGAACTGAAACCCTCAGCACGGTCCTGATACTCACTCTGCATCGACTCCTGGCTCCAGCTTGCTGTCTTCTGGTGCTGCTGGCAATCTGGCAGCAGAAAACAGTCAGTCAGGTTAATGCAGTCAGTCAGTTTCCACATAATTTGGTCCTAAATGAAATCCTGAAGACGTTCTCACTTGGCCTCCAGTTCCTCCGGTTCCTCCGGTTCCTCCGGTTCCTCTGGTTCCTCCGGTTCCTCCGGCAGCTCCTGGCTCTCCAGGGAGAGCTTGATGGAGGTTCCCTCGCTGGCCATCTGCCTCACCGCCATCTCTGCCGTCTGCCGGGCCACCTCTTCGGCCAGGCGGGCCATCTCCAAGCGCTCCTGCAGCAGGCTGCAGCAGATGCATTGGATTACAGGGATGCGGTGTGCTGCAGAGGAATCCTCCTGGACCAGCGCCGGCTCACCGTTCCTCCATGGAGGCCAGCACCACGCCTTCAGCCTCCTTCTTGATGCTTTCGATGAATGGCGTCCAGCGGCCCGTCTGGGTCTCTGCATCTTCCTGAGATGTTTTTGTCCCGCTGTCTGAAGCCGGGGCCGCCATGGCCGCCGGGGCCACTGAGGTGGCGCAGCTCCCCAGGGCCTGTGCAGAGCCGGGCCTCCTGCTCTCCTGCTGGGCCGGGTCGCCCGCTGGACCCTGGGATCCTGCAGCTTCAGGGCGGTTCTGGCCCTCGTTGTCCGACTCCACGTCCTCCAGAACCATGTCGGGCTTCAGTTTGGAGGAAGCTGCAGCAGGAGGAGTCAGAGGTCAACGTTAGGCTTTGTGTCTGGTTGGAATCGTGTTACACTGATGCTGCTTTAATCTGCTGCAGGCTGCAGAAACACAAAGGTTTTAATTCACTAAATTAATCCATGAAATATAACTTGTTGAAAATATTTCTGCCTTGCATTGTCAACTGGTTGAACATGTTAACATGTCAAACGTGTGTTTGTCTGTCCTGTCTGTCTCTGTGTTGTCCTGGCAACCTGTCCAAAGACCCCGCCTCTCACACACACACACACACACACACACACACACACACACACACACACACACACACACAGCCACACACACACACGCACACACACACACACACACACACACACACACACACACACACACACACACACACACACACACACACACACACACACACACACACACACCCGCCACACACACACACACACCCACACACACACACACACGCACACACACACAGCCACACACACACACACACAGCACACACACACACACACACACACACGCACACACGCACACACACACACACACACACACACACACACACACACGCACACACACACACACACACACACAGCCACACACACACACACACACACACACACACACACACACACACACACACACCACACACACACACACACACACACACGCACACACAGCCACACACACACACACACACACACAGCCACACAGAATTTAGAGAGACCAGTGAACCTGACAGTCATGTTTTTGGACTGAGGGAGAATCTGGAGAACCAGCAGGCACAGGGAGAACATGCAGACAGAAAGACACCGGGCCGGGAATCGAACCCGGCTCTACCTGCTGCGCCACTGTGCAGACTGTCACACTTCATAAGACATTAAACGCTTACGTCTCTCAACGCAAATGATTCTCCAGGAATGTGCCTTAAAGTTCAAACTTTAATGCATTTATCTACAATAAATCAAGTACAAATACAGAAAAATGCATCCGGCTTCATCACACATCGTAGCTGCCACTCAATTCAACATGTCAAAGTTCACACAGTTATTAATTAATATATGTATTCAAGAAATCTACAATAATTTCAGATAAACAGTAAATTACTACATTTTTCTGTTGGACAAAAATTTGCAAATTTGAAATACAAATGCGAGCAAAAATAAATCTGGTGCTAAATGTTCAATCTTCAACTGGAGGACAGAAAGGAGAATCTAACAGCTGCCTCAATGGTCTGGGCTGAGCAGCTCCCAGTGAGCTCCCAGTGAGCTCCCGTGCTCCCGGAGCTTCCGTGCCCCCCTGAGCTCCCACTAGCTCCCAGTTAGCTCCCAGTTAGCTCCAGTGGGCTCCCAGTGAGCTCCCAGTTAGCTCCAGTGAGCTCCCAGTGAGCTCCCACTAAGCTCCCACTGAGCTCCCACTGAGCTCCCAGTGAGCTTCCAGTGAGCTCCAGTGAGCTCCAGTGAGCTCCAGTGGGCTCCCAGTTAGCTCCAGTGAGCTCCCAGTGAGCTGCCAGCATGTGAACTGGTTCTATGTGCTGGTCGGAGCGTCCCAGCCGTCTCCTCCTGCTGTTCAAGGGGCTCGCAGCGCCTTCCCCCCTGAAACAGAAGGAGAAGAGGGACTGAGTTAGGCTCCGGCCGTCCGACCAAAACGCCGCCTTTAAAACTCAAGAAGAAGAACAGGAAGACCCAGCCAGGAAGTGGACCTTTACAAACCGCGCATTGAAAACCGAGTCACTCGGCCCGCTAACGCTGAGGAAACGCCTGGCGTCTGTCCAAGTACTGGCCGCCTGATTCCCAAACTACAGACTGACTGTGAACTACAGCAGAGCTGCTGGACCTGGACTCACCTTTCTGCAGCACTTCCGCCGCTCCCTGGTGCAGCGTTAGGAAAGAAACACAGAGTGAGTCTCTGAGTGAGGAAGGAAATGATGATGATGAAGATGGAGAACCTCAGCTTCATCTTTGGGCGGCAGGACGAGCTGCGGCATCTTCAGACCCAACCCGGACACGAACCAGTCCACCACTCTGCAAGCAGACAGGATGACATCATGAAGCGTTTGACTCTCTCCTGATTCCTCCGGTCGACGCTTCGGGAGTTATCGAGTCCTCACTTCATGTTTCCGTTCTGACTCTACAAAAGACACCATGTTTACCCTAACATGTTGTTCAGAAATATGTTCAGAAGTGAGACTTCCAGCTGCTTCCATTCACTGATCTGCTGATTCTCTGTTTCCTGCAGCTGCTCTCAAAGTGAGGCTACTGGCCAGATTATTAGCATAGCCAGGTTATGACCTAGGTACAGATTATTGGTATAGCATTGCTCACATTAAGATAATAAATCTTCTACTGGAAAACACATCCAGAGGAAATAAAGAGAATCATATAAAAACATGAAACACGTCAAAACAACAAAAGGAGAAACGCAACCATCTCTAAAACTAAAACAGTTTAAGACATAATGACTTTCTCTGTTTGGAGTCATAAGCAAAATAAAGTCTGGTGCATTAACTTTTACCATCGGGCCACTCAGAATATTTCCCAGAAGTCTTTGTGGCGATTTTTCTCTTTGCTTTATTTGTTCCTTCAGAGCAAACAGATCAGACTGTGAGATGCAGGAGCAGCTGGGAAGCCATGTTGTTCCTGCACAGCTGCCCGGCGCTACAAGGTCAGCGCAGGTCAGTGAGGCCTGCAGTGACCTTGTGTGTGTTTTTCTTTGGGCGGGGTCACCAGGAGTTCACAGGAAGCTGAGTCGTTGCAGTGGTAAATAAACCCACCCAGCTCTGCTGTCGGTGTCCAGTGAAATCCCACTGAGAGACTCCGGCGGAGGCGACAGCACTGCAGCAGAAACAGAGAGAGTCGCATTAAAGGTCAGAAACCATCCTGAGCGCAGCGCCTGGAGCTGCTCCACCTTTATCTAGAGAGGAGCGAGAGACTTTTGGCGGCACTTCCACAGGTCCGCCACCAGGGGGCAGAATCACTGGCTGAGGGACTATCTGCTTTATCCAGTTCACCACCCTGCAGGTCAGAAGAAGATAGAATAGCTGTGACTCTGTCACCTGATGCTGCAGACAGAGGTCAGGGGTCAGGAGACCCCGCTTCTGATGGGGTCAGCTCTGGACCCGATCAGATCAGAGCTGCATCAGGCCGGCCCGCCGGCTCCGACTGCAGGGACCTGGACTCACTTTGGATGGAACTGAGGAGCCAAAGTCTCCACTTCCGACTCTTCCTCCTCCGACTCCACCTCCACCACGGGGATGTGAGGAAGAGGGTCATAATCTGGATTATAAAACATCCGATTATCAGGAAGAACTGCATCATTTCTGCCTGACTGAACAGGAAGAGGCGGGGTTTAGAGAGCCCACCTGGCATTGCTGCAGCCTCGAACACCTGCAACAGCAACAAGCATCAGAACAAAATTTTATTCTTTGATTAATCTCAGCAAGATAGACAATTGTTTTAATATGAAGCTGAATATTTAGCAAGCTATATACTGTTGCAGTTAGCTCTGAGCTAAATATTTGGCTAACATGCAAATTCATGTGCTGATAGCAGGAAGAGGACTATCAAAATAAAAGCAGTGTCTTCAAAGCTGTCAGAGACATTCAGCAGCAGTTATCAAAATCCAGCTTTTATTTTCACAATATTGAAATGTTTAGCTCTGTAGCCAACTAAACATTTAGTCTGGAGCTAAATAGCTAGCTTGCTAACTAAATATTTAGATTGCTATATATGTAAATGTTTGGCAGAACCGAACCGGTTCTCCAGACCCAGCATGTCCTCCCGGCTGGGGGCGGAGCCTCACCTCGGTGTTCTCCTCGGCGGCGATCTGGGCCTCAGCCGCTTCTCGGTACTTCTCATCTGGCTGAGGCAGAACCTTGGTCAGACCCTGAGCGACCCAGCTCATCACGCCGGTCCTGACAGACACACAGCTGTGAATTTCATCTCATCCTGTTAACCATCAGGTTTTATTCAACTTTAAATTACCGATCTGCATCCTCTGCAGGCTGGACAGCAGAACAAAACAAAGCAAATCATGTGACAAAGTTCAAATATCTGCTGAAATGAATCACATCTAAAGAGTTTAAGCACACAGAGCTGTTTCCAGTTTTTGGAAATGTGAATCAGTTTGGATCCTCTGATCGGGTCAGAACCTCTCCATGTCCTGGCTGTTTTACCAGCGAAGCAACCAGGAGAGGTTCTGGTTCTGGTACTGACCCTGCAGTCTGCATTGGACCCCTGGAGCAGAGGAGACCCCGGCGGCTGCGGCAGCGCGCTGACGAAGCCGTTGGACAGCCAGCCCATCACTCCTCCGTTGCTCTGGCTGCAGAGGCAGTTCCTCACAGGTCAGAGGTCAAACCTCTGAGGTGCATGAAGTTCACGCCATGCAGGAATACTTTACCTGTCCTCTGAGGCTTCCTCAGGACTCTTTGTTGAAGCATTCTTGGCTGCAAAGCATGAAATAATGATAAACGTGCAGCTCTCTCTACCAATCAGGGAACAGCTTACAGCAGCAGGTGGAGCCTCACCTTCACTCTTCCTCACCGACTCCTCCAGGAGCAGAGAGAGCGAGAGAGACACAGACTTCACTCATCCTCAGTCCAGACTAACTAACTAACTAACTAACTAACTAACTAACTAACTAACTAACTAACTAACTAACTAACTAACTAACTAACTAACTAACTAACCAACCAATGGTACGACTCCCTTTTCTCCTGACTGCTGCACACTGGAGGCTTTTCATTCTCCTCTTCAGAAAAACATTCGGTTTGGTTTGAACGTCTTGGTTGGTTTTTGTTTGGGTTGTTTTTGCTTATTTGTGGGTTTTCAGATATTCCCTTTTCGGGTTTTATGTCTTTAGTATAATTTGTGTGGTTTCCTGTAACTGAACCAGATGAGCCTAGCGGACGAAACTGCGACTGACTTTAGGAGCAGCGCCACCTGCCTTCACAAACAGGTGGATCGGACCGGACCGCAGGGCAACCAGGGTCACAGCAAGGTCACTGCAAAGTCACTGCAATGTCACTGCGGGGTCACTGGTGGGGTCACTGCGGGGTCACTGTGGGGTCACTTTAAGGTCACTGTGGGGTCACTGAAATGTCACTGCAAGGTCACTTCAAGGTCACTGTGGGGTCACTGCGGGGTCACTGTGGGGTCACTGTGAGGTCACTGCAAGTTCACTGCAAGGTCTGCCTCCTGCTCCTCCTTCATACCTCCAACCTGTTAACTCATCAGCTCAGGTTTCTGTTCATCCTCTCAGTATTTAAGCCTCTCATTCCCAGTCACTCCCTGCTGGATCCTCCAGTCGTTCTTCCTGTGAGCTCCCCATCAACTCCCAGATTTACCGTTCATGTTCCTTTTTGTTTACTCTGTAAGTTTGTTCATTCAGAAATCGCAAAGAAACGTTTTAAGCTGCTGGCAGACGCTTCATCTCCTGGTAGAATCTGGGAATCGTTTCTCTGTTTTACTTCATGAAATATTTGTGACATGAAAATGAGTAAAACTGTTTACAGCAGAACATTTTGAAACCATTTTAGTTTGTGTTGTTTTATTTCTGCTTCAGAAATTGGCTGCTGTGAAATTTGTTGGACAGGAATTCAAAGGATTCCTCCATCTGCCTGAGGCGATCTACTTCCTGTACGAACGCCAACGTAGCGTAGCGTAGCATTCAAACCACATGAGGACTGAAAACGAGAAAAGTTTAAAAAGAGACCTTCAGGAATCCTGAAAAACATCCAAATCATTCCAGAACCCAGAACTGTTTCTGCAGTAGAACCAGTCCTGGAACAGACGGGTTCTACTGGGGTCCAGTAGAACCCCAGTAGAACCCGTCTGTTCCAGGACTGGTTTAATACTTTTGCACATTGAGTGTTGTCTTACTGCAGCAGCCGGAGCTTCAACAGGCTGAGGAACGACCTTCACCACCCAGGAGAACATCCTGCAAGCAGACACACCAATCAGCAGGGTTACTGGTTCTACTGGTTCTACTGGTTCTACTGGTCGCTGTACTGGTTCTAGTACTGACAATAGTGTGAATGAATGAATGTTGTTAAAGCAACATTTAAAAATAGAACCTATGATAAATATTATAGTCTATATCAGGTTAATAAAGTGACTTAATGTCATTATTCACCTGAATTCTTCTATATTTATGCAAAATATTTTATTAGTTTATATTATAATATTTCCTGACCTATTAGCCATTAAATACCATCTTAGATAAAGATTGACCCAACGCCACCAAATCTTTGCAGTGTCCTAGTTAAAGCATACCCTTCACCTGTGTAGCAGAGCTTTGAGTGAAGAACGTAGTTTTTATGTTTAGCGACACATCCAGAAAAATAACGCGACAATTTTCATATTTCTAACTTGTGGGGCAGAAACGTCAGAGCGGCCACCAGGCGGCGCCACAGCTGCACTACCAGGAAACTCCACGTGGGGGAGACAGTCTCACTGCCTCAACGCAGAGACAACGTGACAATAGGACCCCCGCACTGACCGTCAGATCGGGGTCAGAGGTCAGAAGGTCACTGACCCTCCAGATCTCTTTAACTCAGCAGATCAGCCGGTCCAACAGAACCAGAGAAACAACAGGAAGTCACTTCCTCCAGTTGTTTGTGATTGGTGACCGGACCAGAACCAGAACCAAACTGGACCAAGCCAGAACTGGACCAGAACCAAACTGGTTGAAAACCAAACCAAACCAAAACAAAACGCAAACTGGAACAGAACCATGCCAGAACCAAGCCGGATACAAATCAGAAGCAGAGCCAAACCGGATCAGAACCAGGCCTTTCCTCAGCAGCTCTTCGTGAACTGGTTTCTGATGGAGCGGCTGTCTTACCTGCGACTCTACGGGAGGCTGAGCATGCCGAAACACAGAGACCCAGAGACCCAGAGAGCGGCGCAGATCTGCGGGGATTTCCTCTGCGGCAGCCTGGAGGGAGCTGATGGGATTAACCTGAAGGTCAGGCCTCAATCCCTCAGATTATTAACGTCAGAGGAGCAATATGGACAAACTACAGTGGCCTGACAAACAGCCAGGACCCCATTTGACGCCTTTCTGAATGAAAAAGTCCTTCAGCTTCTGAGAGCTGAGTGTGTTTCTACAGAAACCTGGGAGCAAACCCAGCTGAACTGGAGACGTGAGAACGCAGATTATTCCTGGTCTGGGCTGCAGGAGGAGAACCCAGAGAGAAGCCATGCAGGCAAACAGAGTGGTGCATGTAGAAAGCCCCAGTCTGGGACTCAAACCCACAACCGCTGCTCCCGGTGCAGCAGATCTCACGGCGCCCCCAGCAGGTCGATCAGAGGAGACGCACTTTGAGAAAGCAAAAGTGTCAATGAAAATAATAAAACTCCGTGGCGCCATATTGGACAATAATGAGATGTTCATGTTTCATTTTCTTTGCTCAAACTGTTGGTTTGAGTTTTGTTCTGCGATTCGTTTCAGGTCCAGGCGCGTCGGGTCTCCAAGCAGCTGTTTCAAATCAAACGTGTTTCCATGACCTGCTGAATCTATTATTCCTTTTTCTGGCTGAATAAATATTTAATGTGGGAAGTGTTTCTGTTTGCATCTGAAGCTGCTTCAGTTTTTCTCCTGGTCTGTTGATCAGATCACCGTCTGTAAAATGTTCCTAACAAAACAAGGCTGCATTCAAGCTGAGCTTCCGCCGCTCCGACAGGGACAAGGATGGAGTCTGGAAAGTTATGCTAAAACATTAGCAGGAATATTTTTGAGTTATTTAGCCTGTCAGAGAAAATAAAAAGGGTTTTTATATTTTTCATCATGTTTTCACTGAGTTATTTCTGCATTTATGAGGGTCATGGTTAATTAAATATTTAGCGAGCAAATGAAATATTTCATTAGAAAGCTAACTATTTTGTGCATTAACTACATATCTAGTTAACAAGCTAGTGTGCTAGGTAAATATTTAACTAGCAACATAATATTTATGGTAGCAGAAGTTTAGACAGCAAACTACATATTTAGTTTGAAACTGTGATATTGAATGAAAATGAACCACAGTTTGTTTTGTTTTTTTTACTATAAAAGGCTGAATAAACCAAAGTGTTGCTGCTAACATCTGAAAGGTCCTGACCGGCGGACAGAAAGCCAGAGACGATGTCAGAGATGATTAAGGAGGATTCAGGTTGAGCAACAGCTAAACAGCTCTTCAGGTAAATCTGCTGCTCGTTTCCAGGCGAGTCTGAGGATGAAAACATTTTAATCTTCCCTCTGGAACAACCTGAGCAGGAAGACGGTCAGGTCTACAAACAGTCCAGCGTTCCCGTCTCAGCCTGATTGTTTCCATGGGAGCGTTCCTGCTGGGCGACAGGAGGCGCCGGCACATCCCATTATCAGCTCAGGATTAGCTGGACAGGGCAGCGCCATGACACACGGCCATGACACACGGCTCTGTCCCGCCTCAAAGAAAGCCGCGCAGGCGTCCATCCTGACGGGACGTCTAGATGAGAGCCGGGGGCGGACGCAGGTCAGAGGTCGTCTCTGGGTTTCAGGCTGGGGCTGAGCTGCTCAGAGCGAATATGATCAATAACTGAGAGAGCAGCTGCAGATGATCTGTGATGGAGGCTAATCCTGATTAGCTCTGACACAAAGAGCAGCAGGACAAGGACAAGACAAAGACACAGAGGACAAAGACGTCCATCTCATCTCACACCTTTACTGTGATGTTTGATGCTTTCACAAAACCATCCTGATTCATTCTGGACAAGGAGCGGTCACATGTCTATAGATAACGGTTGTTTGTTCAATTGGACCATAATAATGATTCAAAAATGAATCTTAGAGCTCCAGCATTTCCTGAATCAGATGAAAACATCTGGTTTGGTCCATCTCTCTGTTTTCTCTCAAATCGTTCTGGTTTCCATCTTAAAGCCTCTCAGATTGTTTTCTGCACATTTTCTCATCATTCCCTGCTGGCTGGAAACAAGCCTCCGGTCACCAGGTGGCAGCACTGCTGCAAATTATCAACAGGCTGCCCGTTGAAGGCAGTAGAAGAAGAAGCCACCCAACACAAAACAAAATGGCGCCAGAGGCAAGTGAAGCTAATACAATGTCAGGGTCAGGCTAAGATAATTTCATTACAAAATGAAGTAATAATAATTGCAGGCTTTAGTCACAAAGATGTAAGATTGAATGAGGAAAAACCTTTGATGGTTATGAAGATGACTCAGCAAATCCACCTGGTTTTTCTCCCAGATAGATTCTGTTCTTGCTCAGAGTCCTGGCCTTCATAAACAGCTGATCTCCACTCAACAGTTTGACTTTAAAAGTCTTTATTTTTCCCATTTAAATCTGCAGCAGCAGCAGCAGCAGCACAAGGAGCAGCAGCACAAGCAGCAGCAGCAGCACAAGCAGCAGCAGCAGCACAAGCAGCAGCAGCAGCACAAGCAGCAGCAGCAGCACAAGCAGCAGCAGCAGCACAAGCAGCAGCAGCAGCACAAGCAGCAGCAGCAGCACAAGCAGCAGCAGCAGCAGCACAAGGAGCAGCAGCGCCCTCTTGTGGTGAAAAGTTGAATCAGGAACAGAAAGAAGCCAGGAAGACATCTTCATCTTTCAGCTGTGATTTTATTGTGAAACCTCATGTCCTCCACAGGCCTTTCAGAACATGACCTGCATGCAGTAACGTTGTTTCCGCTGCAGAAAAACTACAAAATAAAAGCCCCAAAAGGGGCTATTTGTTTTCATAGCAAAAAAACGATTTCTCTTCCCTCACACCGTTTGAACTTTTGCCTTGTCTTGATCCAGACACAAAGTGATTGAGCTGTTTTATTGGGACTTTATGGGACGAATCTCAGAGAAGCAGGAAAATGATTCATGGTTTTTATGTTCCTTTCCTCTGAAATCTTAAATCAGAGCTGTGTGGCACATCATGAAAAACCAACAGCTTTTAGGTTTCTCCCTGCAGTGTTGCTCTGACTCTTTCATGTTTTAAAAAATCCTTTAGTCTCCATGGTAACCATTCAGCTGCACAACACCTGAGTGGAACTAGCCCCGCCTTCAAGGCGCAGCTCCTCCCCATTCAGCTCCTTCAGACTAGCCAGCAGCAACTAGCAAACAGCAGGTGGAACTGCTGAGCTGCTGCTCAGAGCAGCGCAGGTAACAATGTTGAGGAGCCATGTTGGGATGACTTCCTGGAGGCGGAGCTTCAGGAAGAGCAGGAGCTTTTAAAGAGACAGAGGCCCAATTTAAAGACGTTAAATCAGGAAGCGGAATGTAGAGCATGATTATAACAACAGACCGTAACAGTCGATTGTACTGTAACATGGCACTCTATGGCTGGTCAACATATGATCCAACTGGAGCGGTTCTGGTTCTGGTCTCAGAGGTTCCAGAGATCCAGCAAGGTTCTCTGGATTTCTGGTTCTGTTTACAGCCAGGTTGGAATCAGCGACAACAACCCAGCTCTGAACAGCTGCAAGAGCTCAACCGCCTGTACTCTCCACCTCCAGGCTAAAGCATGGTGGTGGCAGCATGATGCTGTGGAAGCTCCTGGTCTTCTCCACATCATGATTGTTTGTCACATAAAATCAGAGATTTTCGTTGAATAAACAACACAAGGAGTTTGATATTCAGTGAAGCCATTGTGTCACGTTGCAGTGTCTCTGATCTATAAGCTCTAATGACACGTTCTGCATTTCTGCTGCGGCTGGACCTGCTGCAGCAAGTCCAGCCGCAGCAAGTCCAGCCGCAGCAGGTCCAGCCGCAGCAAGTCCAGCCGCAGCAGGTCCAGCCGCAGCGGGTCCAGCCGATTGGAGCTGCGACATTTTGAAACAAATTGGAGATGGAAGGAGGGCGGGGGGTGACAGTGTGGTGGTGACGGATCGGGGCGCCTGGTGGTACCAGCGGCACCAATACCCCCCCAGTACACCGGGGGTACTGGAGGTCCTGTCGGCCAGCGGACCGGGTCAGACCCAGTCCTGCAGAGAGCGCTTGCAGTGCACCAGGGCCCGGGGCGGCTCCTTGTTCTGCAGAGTCCGGAGGATGGCGTAGACCAGAACCAGGATGCACAGGATGAGCAGCAGCGGCGCCGTCACCATGACCAGGGTCATGACCTTTGACTCGTTGTCGGCCACAGTCACCACCATGTTGACTTCCTGGTCCAGGTCATCCTCTGTGCTGCCGGGCCTGAGCTCCCGGTCCGGCCCTCGGCCCGGTTCGGTCGGCCGCGGGGGTCGGTCCGGCTCGGTCCCCGGGTCCGGCTCGGTCCCCGGGTCCGGCTCGGGGACACCGACGCAGCCCATGAAGTCCTTCAGGATGGAGCGGGGGTAGCCGCGGTCCGCCTCCGTCCGGCGGTTATCGAACCTCCAGTAACTGGAGCCTTTGTAGAAATAGGTGGAGGCTGGAGGAGGAGAAGAACATCAGAACCGTCAGGATGCCGCAGAAGAAGAGAATGAAACGTCTTGTCATCGTCAGCATTGGAGCGAATCAACCAGCTGACACAGAAACGCTTCGTAAAGCTGCAATAAACAGGAAGTACAGGTTGTAGACAGGAAATAGAGGCTGGAAACAGGAAGTACAGGTTGGGACTAGCGTGGAGCAGAGAGCCCTCCATGCTGCAGGTCTGGGCTGGGAAAGTTGGCTACATCAGTAAACCTGTTTCCATCCACCTCAAGCAGGCGGAAGAACCATTTTGTGGCAGTGAGTTATTTCTAATTCCACGTTTCGCTTTTCTAATGGCAGTGAACAGCTGCTGATGGTGGGAGGGCCACAAGGGGGCGCTGTTCACAACAACCAGCAGCTATACTGGTTTATCAACGACTCAAGTCCCAAACACTCGTCAGGTCCGGCTCTGCAGTCAGAACCGCAGTCAGAACCGCAGTCAGAACCTCTGCTCCTCTAGCTGAAGTTTCCAGCTTCCTTCTCTGGTGGTTGAGGGCGGAGCTACAAACAGGAAGCAGTACCTCCGTCGTCGCTGAGGAAGGCTCCTCTGGGCGAGGCCGGGATCTTGCCCCACCTGCTGATGGGTTTGGGGAAGTCGTGGTCGGTGCTGCGCGTCTCTTCGTTGTAGCGCCAGTACCTGCAGACAAGCAGCGGCCGATGACTCAGGGCGGCAGGAGCGTCGGTGGGCGCCGCGCGGCGTACCTGTCGCCACTGAAGAAGTAGGTGAACTCGTTGGGCTCCCACCAGATGGCGGTGTCGATCCCACGGGCGGGGATTCCTCGGCCGTACTGATGCAGCGGCTGAGGATAGCCGGGCAGAACATCGGCCTCCCGGAACAGCCAGAACCTGTCGCCTGAAGGACAGGAGGACAGACAGGAGGACAGACAGGAGGACAGACAGGAGGACAGACAAGATCTTACAGTTGGCCAGAAATAAGGGGTCAAAGGGCGTCGCCCTGTGCTCGGTTTCTGCCAGCGGTGACCTGATGCTGCTCGTCATGTGACTCGTGACAAAAGAGTCTCTGTTCCCAATTTGCTTGAGTTTTTTTAAATTGTTGTCTTTCCATAAAGCAAATTTATTATTGCAACTTTAATTTCTGATTTCTGTGGTCAGTGCAGCAGAGGGAACTCGACCTCCATGCTGAGTCCCAGCACACCGGAGCCACACTGGGTCCCTCTCCTCATGTTGAGAAACCTGTGCAAGGTGAAAGGAAGCAGCAGAAAGTCTCTACCTTTAAAGAAGACAAATTTGCCGTCATGTCGTTCGTAGGCGGCGTCGATGTTGTCAGGGAGGCCGTTCCAAAAGACGGAGATGGGCATGGGGTAGTTCTCCAGGACCCGGTTCCTGCGGACCCGCCAGAACCAGCGGCCCTGCAAACACGTTACTGTTCAGGTTCTGGGTTCTGGTTCCGGGCTTTAGGGTCATCTCTCACCTTGAAGACGAACATCTCGCCCCGCAGCAACGTCACCGTGTCAAAGTCTCCATCACAGATGCTGGGCGGGCCGTCTCTCCTGACCGCCGGCGTGACCGGCTCCAGGTCCGGGTCCGGGTCCCGGTCCGGGTCCGGCTCCAGGTCCGGGTCCGGGTCCCGGTCCGGGTCCAGGTCCCGGTCCGGGTCCCGGTCCCGGTCCAGGTCCCGGTCCGGGTCCGGGTCCCGGTCCATCCCGGGCTGGGTGGTGAGGGGCGAAGCCAAATGAGGGGTAGGCGTGGCCAGACGGGGGGTGGGGCCTGGATCCGGCTGGGTTTGAGGATTCGGGTCGGTTTGGGTCGGGTTGGGGGGATCAGGCGTTGCCTGGGCGGGTGTGGTGATGATGTCATCATGCTGCATGGGAGGAGAAGTGGGCGGAGCATCAGAGGCTACGGGTGGACCTGAGGAAGAAGAGAGCAAAACAGAACCTGAGGGAAAGACGGCCAGAACCCGACCCAACAGAACCGAACGGGACGCCTGCAGCTGTCCAGACACGCCGCCGCTCTGAGCTGCTGGTCGCTAAGCAACCAGCTGGCGTCCTGCAGCTTCTCCTGCCTTTATTTCTGGTTCTGATCCGTTTCTGATCCAGGAACGTTCTCTGACCAGAGGAAGCTGAAGCTGCTGTCGTTCACTAGCGAATGGATTCCTTTGAACGGTCAGAACCGTTCTTTGTTTTTATGTCATTTAATTAGCTCTGCATCTCTAGGACAATGAAAAATTGATAAAAAATAATAAAGACGTTTTATTCTGCTTTAGAAATGCAATTAGATTACTTGTGTTACCTCCCCACGCCACTAGAGGCAGCATCAGGCCCGATCAAGAAGCAGATTTAGAAGAACATGCAAAGGTACAGAATTTGTTAGAAACTGTGATGAGAGGAAAATCCTTTCTAAAGGTGACCTCGTCCTGACCCGTTGACCTCCTGACCTCCTGCCTGCAGTGCCTCACCATACATGCGCTGGACTCCTGCGACGTCGTCGCCATGCAGGCTGAAGTTTTGCGCGTCGCTCCACTGGTAGAAAGGAGCCATGACGGCGGCGGGGTTCTCTGAATGCTCCAGCCCCAGAGCGTGGCCTAGTTCATGCACCGCCACCAGGAAGAGGTCGATACCTGCAGCACAGGTGACAGAAACAAATGTCGTCATGGAAACGTTACGGGACGGGCAGCCCGACGGCAACCGCCCAGAATCGGACCTTCCTGGTTCTGGGCGTCCAGCGTCCAGGGCTCGTCGGCGTCGAAGTGCGTGTCTCCGCCCGTTCCCGGCCCGGGGTAGAAGGCGTGGGCCAGCGACCCGCCCTCGCCGTCGAACAGAGACATGTCTCCATGGAAACCAGAGGCAAAGAGGAGCAGGATGTCGGCGGCGCCCCCTGCAGGTCGCTCCTGGAAGGACAGCGGCGTCACGCGGCTCCACACGCCAAAGGCCCGGCGGATTGCGTCGGAGGTCCGGTTCAGACCCAGCGAGGGCGGGATCCGCCGGTCCAGGATGCTGGCAGAGCGGGACAGATTCCATCAGAACCGGAGCCATCAGAACCGGAACCTTTGGGCTGAAAAGTGGCTTCGCCTCAGACTCAACCTGAAGGAGAGCCGCTCCTTATCCCAGCGCCGACCCGTCAGGGCGAAGCGTCTCGTCCTGACCCCGCCGGCCCCGCCCTCTGGCGTCCGGTCGGGGAGGGCGCAGCGAGGCCGCAGCATCGCCCTGCACCACACGCAGCTCAGCTCACATGTTTACATACACATCGCCGGCTGATGTGCTAACAAAGCCTGAACTCTGGTGACTTTAAAATGAAAAGTTTCACTGACTGAAACCCACACCACTTCTAATATTCATGAATATAAAAGCACACCACACTTTTCAGATTTTCCTTCAATCAGTACCTTCAGCCTCAAAGCTTTCCTCGGCTCTCTGCGGCTCGAACCCAATTTCATAAAACCAGTTAAAGTTTGCGGTCAGAAAAGGAAAAGTTTAAAAGATTAAAAGCCCTGTAGATAGTTGCCATGGTAACACAGCTTACGCCAGCGTGGCGGCGTCCAGGCGGCCGGTCGGATCCAGGCCGTAGACGCGCTGCATGTCGCCGACGGCTCTGGACAGAATCTGGGCCGAAAGCGGGCCGGACATCTGGAAACCGGACCGGGACAAGTAGCCGAAACGACGCAGCCACTCCTACAGAACACACACACACACACACACACACACAGAGACACACACAGAGACACAGACACACACACACACACACACAGAGACACACACACAGAGACACACACACACACACACACAGAGACACACACACACACACACACACACACACACACACACACACACACACACACACAGACTTTCAGTCCAGGCCCAACTGGACCCGGTTCCGGCAGCAGATGGTTCTCATCAACATTCCTGCTCTCACACAGGAGAAAAATTAAGTCAGCAATCGACGCCTTCAGAACCGGACCGGACCTGGAGGATCGGGTCAGGAGAACCGTCCTCAGATCAACTTCAGGACAGACGGAACCGGACGGTTCGGACTGGACCGCATGGTTCTGTATGAGGGAAGTTTGGGAAAAGGCCGGAAGTGGGAACGCAGCTCTCACCTCCGGGTTCAGGTTTTCCTCATCAGGCGCCTCTGCGCTGCAGGAGCCCAGCGGAACCAGCGGAACCAGCCAGACCGACATGATGATGATGATGATGCTCATCTTCCTCTCTGGCCGCAGCTGATGTGATGATGATGATGATGAAGAAACTTTGTCTAACGGACACAGCGCTTCCTCTTCCTCCGCAGGCCGTCCGGATTCCGAACTCTGGAGTTCTGTTCTGATGTTGGACCGCAGAACGGTTCGGAGCCTTCGGCCCGGTCCAATCCAGGGATGAGCTGCAGCAGGATTCACATACCCGAACTGAACCGAGTTCAGAGGAACCGGATCCTGGAAAGTTGAACAGTTCCTTTCGTCACCGCGTAGAAGTGGACCTGAAAGATCAGAACCAGTCAGAACCCATCCGCGGTTCTGCTCCCACCGCCGGGTCACATTTCAACACCTAAAGCTCCGTAGAAACGACGGAAATACCCGAATAAAGTCGAACCGTGATTTCAGAGCAGGTCTCCTCCTGGTATGGCAG
The DNA here is from genome assembly GCA_911649635.1 of Poeciliopsis gracilis. Classification (NCBI taxonomy): domain Eukaryota; kingdom Metazoa; phylum Chordata; class Actinopteri; order Cyprinodontiformes; family Poeciliidae; genus Poeciliopsis; species Poeciliopsis gracilis. The sequence continues at coordinate 124,249 of CAJVRI010001535.1, forward strand.
GTCATTACGTCACACAATAAAGGACCAGTCCTGTTTTTTTTTAAACTGCGTGGATTTGAAACGTACCGTCACCGGCCACTTTATTAGGTACACCCGGTCACAGAGTCATTGTTAAACCCGACATCTCCATCCTTTCTCCGAGGCGGTTCTGATGGTTCCTCCTCAGGTCCAAGTCCAACAACAAGTCCAAATATGCAACATTTCATTCTTTATTCCCAAATAAATGTCAATGTGAACAAACTGCTCAAAGCAAAGATCCAGGTCCGTTTATTTCATGTTCCATAAAGCAGTGCGGTACCAACGACCCGGGGAGTCTGTCGGTTCTGAACGAGTTTGACCATCATCATCATCATCATCATCATCACCTCCAGAGCTGCTGCTCTGTGATTGGCTGAGTCCATAGACTGTTCCAGATGGGGGCCCCACGGGGTCCGTGCCCCAGTAGAACCGGTTCTGGTTGATCACTGAGGGCTTCAAACTACAGGTAACCGGACCCTTAAGGGGCCTCCAAGCAGTTGAATCTGGGCCTGTTCTGAATGACCTTGATTATTCTCTAGTAGAACGGCTTGCCATACCTTCTGAAGAGAGCCGAGGCCGCCCCCTGCTGTTATTGTTGTAGAACTGCAGCTGCACAAACATTACTAAAAACCTGCAAGTTTCTTTCCAACCTTATTCTTTACCACTTGAATATTTTGTAGGTTATTAATCAGTTTTCTGTTGGCTAAATTAAAGTCTTTTTGATCGTCATGATGGCTGTAACAGCGTTGATCGGTTCCTCCGTCACAGCAGATTTATTTTTGGGCTTTCTGCATCATAAACATAATAAATCTTATTTGGGTTTTCTGCATCAGTTTCCGGCTCTAATGAATCACATCTCGAACTTGAAAGTATTTTCACTTTGATAAAAAGCTACTGGACCAGGAGAAAAAAACAGGAAGTGATGAAAGAGGGTTTATTGGAGCTTCCTGCCGTCAGGGGCCCTCGTGTTCGGGGACCCGCCTCCTGCCGGCCTTGGCGACGATGATGAGGAGGGTGAGGAAGAAGCCCAGCGTCCAGACTGCGGCCACAGGAAGAACCGCTGCCGTCAGAACATCTGGAACAGAGCAGACATGAAGAACAGAACCTGGAGATGATGACAGATGAGGAGCAGCAGCTCACTGGACTCGGGCCGGTCCGGAACCTCGACCCGGATCGGACCGTAGGACAGCAGACCACGGCTGGGAAGCGGCCTGACGGCTTCCCGCTTGCTGATGGCGCCACAGCTCTGAGGAGAAAACCTTTCTAAGTTCTGGAGGACCAGAGAAACCGGGTCGGGTCGGAACCGGGCTCACCGGCAGGCAGGACGGCTGGTCGTCCCGCTCGCACAGCTGCACGCTGCAGTGCAGGTAAAACTCGGAGGGTCCGGCGGAGAAGCGGAACATCTGGAAGCGGAACCGGATCCTGGAGCTCCGGCCGTTGGGCCCGGCCCGCCCATCAGCCAACGGGAGGAAGGTCACGGTGGGGTCGGCCACGCAGCTGAGGAAGAGGAGGAAGGGTGAGGAGCCGCTTCCTTCACACAGAGAGGAGCGGAACCGGTTCTGACCCGTTCTGGACCAGGCTGTGAAGCAGTCCGGTGGCGTTGGGCCGCGGGGACCGGCTGGCCCAGCAGTCATCGACCCGGAGCAGGAAGAAGTCTGCAGGCTCGGCCACGGAGACCTCCACGTGCACCTGCAACACGAGGGCCGGGGTCAAAGGTCAACACGGATAATGTGCTGGATTCACAACACGGCGACTTGGATTCATCTCAAAGCTGCAGGACGTAAATGATGCGCGTTAAAACCGTTTATCGCTGGTGTTGCTCCAGAAACATTTCAGTCTCAGCGATTTATTTCTAGACAGCAGCTGCAGAAACATCATTTACTGTCACCACATCAAAACAAACCGATTCAAACCCAAAAACAACGAGACTTGCTAATTACTCGTTTGTTTCTGCTGTCGCCTCCATTTAACTCACTGACATGCGCAGAAGAGTCTGGCTACATAAATCAGATATGGTGACGTGTGAATTCAGGTCCTACTTCTACAGTCACTTAGCGAAGACCGGAAAGCTAGCAAAGCTAGAGCTAGCAAAGCTAGAGCTAGCAAAGCTAAAGCTAGCAAAGCTAGAGCTAGCAAAGCTAAAGCTAGCTGCTCAGGGACAAACGGTACAAAACGCCGAGACTCACTGCTGACTGACAGGTTGCATTATGGGAGAAGCTGTGACCAAAGCCTGACGACCGGAACGAACCGATTCTTCTGAACGTCTCTCGGCTCAGAACGAGGACTGGATTCTCACCGACAGCCGTTCTTTGAATCGAACATCTTGCATTAAGATAAAACCTTTAAGTTTTAGCTTCACATTCTGGAATATCACATCACCTTTTTCCATCCAGTCATTAGTCGGTTAATCTAAATTAATCGGACCGGAACCGGGTCCGCTGCGTCTCCTCACCGGGTCCCGCAGCTCTATGGTCGGCGTGGCGCCGAAGGCCCGGCTGAAGCTGCTGTCGGTGAACAGCAACATCCGGATGGTGGCGTCCATCTCCTCCACCTGCATCACCGTCTGGCTGATCAGCCAGGAGACATAAATTACCGCCGGAGGTCCAAACCGTGGCGGGATGACTCAACCGGTCCGCTTTTCTCACCTGGAGATGGGTCGGACCGGGAACGGCAGGCTGACCCTGCGAAGGTTTGGGTAGGCGCAGGTGAAGTCCATCTTAATGGCCGGGTCTCTGACGATGTTCCCGCTGACCTGAGGTTCCGATCGGACCGTGAGGGAGTACAGGAGGTGGGTCGAGTTCTTCTGCAACAGAACAGAAGGAGTCAGTTTGGATCACGAGTGAGGAAGGTCTGAAGCAGTGGGACCGGACCGGGACCTGCAGCGGATTCCCTCCGCAGGCCAGGTACTTCTCCCTGGACGTCCGGAACATGAAGAACGGCGTCCCGCCGATCACCTCCCTCTGAGCCCGGCAGGACCGGTTCGGCAGGTGCAGCGACTCCAGCGGGACCTTCAGGTAGGAGAAGAAATCCTCTGCGGCCCGGATGCTCATGAAGTCTCTGCCGCACAGGACCTTCACCTGCGCGCCTGCAGGAGGAGACGGCGTCATGGCGACAGAAAGCCACAAAAAGAGCGTGAAAGAAAGCAAAAGGAAACGAGTCTGCAACTTTAAGCAAGCAGAAGCACCGCTCTGATTGATCTGAAGTAAAACTCGTTTCCATGGAAACAGCAGACGTCTCTCCGGCTAATGTGTTGCCCGCACAGAGAAACAACTTTCTCTGGCGTTAAACCCACAACCACTAGCGGAACAAGTCAGCGCGCCAGGGGCGGGGCTACTGACGGACCGGGGGCGGGGCTGATAACGGTCCAGACCCAGCACGAGGTCCAGACCCAGCACGAGGTCCAGAACCAGCACGAGGTCCAGACCCAGCACGAGGTCCAGTCCCAGCACGAGGTCCAGAACCAGCACGAGGTCCAGTCCCAGCACGAGGTCCAGAACCAGCACGAGGTCCAGAACCAGCACGAGGTCCAGACCCAGCACGAGGTCCAGACCCAGCACGAGGTCCAGACCCAGCACGAGGTCCAGACCCAGCACGAGGTCCAGACCCAGCACGAGGTCCAGACCCAGCACGAGGTCCAGACCCAGCACGAGGTCCAGTCCCAGCACGAGGTCCAGACCCAGCACGAGGTCCAGACCCAGCACGAGGTCCAGACCCAGCACGAGGTCCAGTCCGAGCACGTACTGTGTCCGCAGTTCGGGCCGTAGAGTCCCGCGGCGCAGCGGCAGCTCCTCCGGTCCGCGGACAGGACGCAGGTTCGGGGGTCGCTGCAGTTCTGCACGCTGCAGCTTCCTGCTCACACGGAGGACGGGATGAGTCCATCCGAAACGGAACCACACAAGAAAAACTTCTTCTGTCCTTACCTTCAACTCTGAGACACATGAAGCCGAAGAGGATCAGCTGAGGAGACAGCAGAACATTCAGCTCTTCACACCGCACAGATCAGCCGGTTCCGACGGTCCAAACACCCACCTTCAACCCGAGCGGCGCCATGGTCCGGGAATCAGTAGGTTCGGTTCTGTTTCTCTGTGCTGACAGAGGATCCGGACGCCGCTTCTCCTCCGCTCGTTTTCAGCAGCTGCAATCAGACACACCTGGTTTCACCTGCGGGCCGCGCATGCGCCGTAGACACCCGTTTGGCCCGTTAATTAGATATGATTATAAGAAAGAAGTTCAAATAAAAACATAGTTTGAGTTCAATAAAATGAAGGAAAATAAAACTAGATACACATTATTATAACCCCCAACAATCAATATTTTAGGATTATTTTCTTTATATATATAAAAACAACAACACAAGTTTGGACCTCCTTCATTTTTTCTCTGAGCTCCACCAGGTCCGGTTCTGGTCCCAGAACCCGACCAGAACCCCTCAATGTAAATACCTTGAGAAATGATCAAATATTACAAGCCATTCATGTAACCAAATGGATCAGAACCAGCGACATTCACCGTCCAGCGCCGGCCCACTGGGCTCAGCTGATGGACGGAACCAGGTGAGTTTAGCTTTTATTCTTCTCTGCAGTCTGTTACCTCACAGAAACAAGGTTATGTAAGCTGCAGTGTGTCTGTGTAAGCAGATAAAAGAGGCTAAAAGAGACAAAGGCAGAATCCATAACCCCCAGTAAAATCCATCCATCATCTGTTCACCCTTGACCCCAGTGGGGTCAGGAGCTGCTGCCTCTCCAGCTGCGTTCTGGGCGAGAGGCGGGTCACCTGGAGGTCACCTGGAGGTCACCTGCAGGTCACCTGGAGGTCACCAGTCTGTCGCAGACTCAGTAACATATTAAAAATAAATAATAAGTTGAGTTTATTTCTGATTTTTTTAAAGATATGTTCAACTAATCCAGATGAGCTTCAACGTTTCTGATCTCCACGAGAGTGGTGTAGTCAAAGCTCAGATGAATGGAAACGCCGTTTTCAGGTCAGACAGGAAATCTGCAGGGAAGAGACTAAAGTGGGTCAGAAATATTGAAACCAGCCAAGAGCCGCAGGACAGAACCAGAACCATCTGCTATCTGGGTCAGAACCAGAGCCATCTGCTATCTGGGTCAGAACCAGAACCATCTGCTATCTGGGTCAGAACCAGAACCATCTGCTGGTACTGGGTGGAGCTGCGGTCTGAACCGGTCCAGTTAACCAGAACCAGAGGTTCGGTTGTAAGTTGGTGACTTTCTGTGCACCGTTTCTAAAATGAACAGCAATAATTTTCTTTATTTAACCTTTCATGAAGGAAAATGAGGCTGTTAGTTTTCACTCATATTTTCTCCATATTGTTCATGAATAAATATCCAACATCCGCTGCTTTTAGTGAACAAACTAAATATTGAACATTCAAATTCAGTGTCTAGTCAGGAACTGAAATATTTCATTTGAAAGCAAAATATTATGACGTCATTTCTCCCTCTGACCAGAACCGAACCAGAACCCAGCCGTTTCCTCTGTTCCTGGAGTCTCAGTGTTAGAGCGCCTCACGCTGGCCAGGTCCTGTTACTGCAACACGTTGGGTCTTCGTGGGTTTGGATGAAAACATTTTCACAAAAAAACTTCATGTTCACGAGGAACTTAAAAACACAGACAAAACGTGCAGAAAGTGTCAAACCTACAGGTTTCACCTGAAAGCCGACTGGACGGCGGGCAGCCGCAGGTGGCCCGCGAGCCGCGGGTTGAGCCCCTCGGTGACGTGTGAGTGACGCGCGGCGGCCCTGATGTTGAGAAATGGCCGGATTCTGGCAGCGCGGCCATCGGCCTGATTCACAACACCAGCTGCAGCAGCACGTCCGGGGGAGGTTCGGCTCACGGTTCCGATGGATCCAACGGTTCCGATGGATCCAACGGTTCCGCTTCCTGTTGAAATGATTTCTGATCTGGTTGTTCATGAAATATTTCTGCCTTTCTGCCCTCAAGCTCCGAACCGGAACCGGAACCATCTGCCAACTTGTCCTCTGACATTCTGGATGATTTACTGTCAAAAACAAAACCATGATGAGAAATGATGATCTGAAGGTTTTTCTTCCTTTTTCAGGGAAATGATGACGTTGAAGTTTATTAAATTATCAGCCAATCAGCGACCAGATCTAAATCTGCTGCTTGGATCCAGAAAAATGATTTTTAACCCTAATAATTATCCAGCAGTTGATGAGATGGCCCTACAGCATCTGTGTTTGGGTCCGAGGAGGATTCAGGGTCAGGATGTTTCGTCTCCATGGAGACAGCCAGAGGTGCCCCTGTCCAAAGGGGACGAGTCCAACAGAACCGGCACCCTTTTGCACACTTAGAACTGATTTCAGTTTTTCATGATTTTTAAAATAAAAAAAATATGTTTCAGACGAAGGAAATAAAAGATCAACATCTGGAACACGTTCATTCAGTCACTCATTTCTGACCCCTGAACACATCCTGTCACTTTTTTCTTCCACTCAACTTTCCATGAATACACTTGGATACAAAAATGAATATGGAGAGAACTGAACAGACCTGCTTTATCATCCTTATGATTATTGTAACTATAAGCTCGATTTGGGGTTTTAATTGCTGGAAGCCAGAAAATAAACTTCTGAAATATTTTTGCTCCATCTGGACTGAAACTTTTTCTGTGGAAAAACTGGGAGAAATGAATTTTCGACCTCAATCTGAGGCAGCAAAATGTTATGGAGGACAAACAACAGCAAATATGAGGAAAGTGACAAAATGCCAAACAAAACAGGGACAACTGAAAAGCTTTTATTTTGAAGGTACAAACAAAAAGAAAAAAAACCTGTCAGGAAGTGGAAAAAATGAGGCATCAGAAAACGGAAGGTGGGGAAGTTCTGGTTCTGGTTCTGTGTCTGGTTCTGGTTTTGTGTCTGGTTCTGGTTCTGTGTCTGGTTCTGTGTCTGGTTCTGTGTCTGGTTCTGGTTTTGTGTCTGGTTTTGTGTCTGGTTCTGTGTCTGGTTCTGGTTCTGGTTCTGTGTCTGGTTCTGGTTCTGCCAGCTCCATCTGGACCAGCCTGGCGTTGGTGTCTCCGGCCATGTTGTAGGGAATCGTCCCGGCGAAGGTGATGAGCGCTCGGGCCTGAAGGCGCAGCTGCTGTTTGATCAACGAACCGATCGGATCAATTTTATCTCTTAATGCTTTCTGGGACCAAATAAGCTTTTATTCTGAAAGCGTCAACGGCATTTCCTCTCACCGTGCCTCGGTCCTCCACGGTTCTGGGTGAGCGGCCCGGTGTGCCCGCTGGCGCCCCCTTCAGGCGTTTGTACTGGGTGAACAAGATGTTCATGGTGGCCAGCAGGACTTCAGACAGATTGTGACGCACCTGAGGTCAGAAAGGTCAAACTATTTACTGATCGACTGGCAGAATAAAATGTGTTCGGCCAAAATGGAACCAAATCAACAGATTTGGTGATTTAACGTGAGAAACATGAAGTGTTTAGTTGCGGGGGGTTGAAGTCGACCCACCAGCTGGAGGACAAAACTATAAAACCATTTAAATCTGCAGAGCCGAGCAGAACATCCAACCATCCGCCATGATTCTGAGCCAGATTGTCTGTCGCCCCCTGTTGGCCTGCCTCTGCTGTGCAGGAAATCGACCTCCACCACGGATTCATCAGTGGGCGGAGCCAGAAAGAAGCCCCTCCCACCCCAAGAGTTAGGCCCCGCCCACCTCATCGCTGAAGTTCCTGAAGGCCGCCACTCGTTCTTCCACGCTGTCCTGGCTAAGAGGAAGCAGCTTCAGACGCTCCATCACCTGCAGGCAGACAGATGGACTGTTAACACTGGCAGACCTCTGAGCTTTGGGGTCAGAGGTCATTTCACTCACGTCGTAGGCTCGGTCCACGTGACCCGCGTGGTACTCATCGAAGAAGGTCATGAGGTCCAGCAGCAGGTAGAAGGTGCTGTTGATGGACTTCTCAGCAGCTGTGCCCTGAGAACGATACCTGCGCCGGGAGCAGAATATCGGCGTGGAACCGAGGTCAAGGGTCAAACCAACGCCTTAGACGTCAGCATTGTGATCCGAGTGTTGCCATGGTTACCTCTCAGCGATCACCACAGCCGTGTTCTTCAGCCTCTCCTTGTTGGACTGGGGAGCGCTGACCTGAGCGATGACCGGACTCAGCAACCTGTTCATCAGCTCCAGAACCTTATCTGGGTTCTGCGAGGCGTACAGTCAGCAGAACCACGTCAGCAGGTCCAGATGGACCCGATACAAACGGGTTCTGTGGTTCTGCTCACCTTGGCCAGCTCGTACAGCCTCACCGCCTCCTCAAACAGACCCTTGTTCTCGGCCTCCACAGCCACTTTGCTGATGATGGTTCTGGTGTCGCCTGCAAACTTATCGATGATGCCGGGCTGCAGAGGAGAGCACACAGTCAGAACCTGCAGCTCCGGCCAAACGGGTCGGAACCGTCTCAACATCGTCGGGAAGCAGCAGAGCTTCAGCAGCCTGAAGGCGAGGAAGAGGAGGAAGGGGAGGAAGAGGAGGACGTCTTACCTTCCTGCTGCCGTCTTTCTCCAGCTTTCCCAGCAGCATGTCAAACTGCAGGACGAAACACAAAGACCAGAACCTCAGAAACAAAAGCTGATCGTTGTTTTGATGTGATCACTCCTTAAAAAAGGTTCTTGTAATATCAAGTAATCAGTAAAGTAACAATGTTTGTTGCGTAGATCTGCTCATTAGTTCAGATGTGGGTGCAGGAATAGACATTTGTGTGTGCACACACACATACACACGTTGGTGTGCCACTCTGCAGCACTTCTCAGCAGGTGAAAGAAATCTGGCCCAATCAGCAGCACCTTCAACTCAGGTATATAAGGAATCACTAACCACTTTACTGGTTTTGCAACAGAGCTGAGGAAGGCAAACAGCCTCCAAAGCAGCATTTCATGGAAAAGGACTTATAAGGACGACCGGTAAGCCACTAACGGCTCAATTGGATGTAATTTCACTGTTTTACATTTGAGAAATGAAATGAAGAATTTATTGAAGTAACAGTTTGCACTGCGAGTTTATAGTTTGGTTCCACTATTTGTATGTTAAGATATCAATGTAAAAAACCTTATGTCCTAAGAAAAAGAAAAAAAAACTAATTCTAAAGTGTGTGGATTTGTTTGATTCAAACTCAACCAAACATGAAATTTAATGATTTAATACTGTGAATTTATGGTTAAAATTGTAAAAGAAATGTATGTTTAAGGTTAAAAATTAAATTAGTCATTAAGATAAATTATTAACTTTGAACCAAATGTCTAAAATGTATGTTAAAATATTTTGTATGTGTTTTGTAGGTTTTTCACCTGTTCTGTTCATCGGTTCTCACTCATTGGTGAAAATAAAAAAGATTGAGTGAATTCCTGAAGTCTTCAAGTGCAGGAAGCCATGAAATTATAGGACACTTGACAATGTTAGATTGAAAGTCCATTCAGCTGCTGCTGCCTCAAAATGAAAACAACAACAGCGTCTAAACGCAGCTGCTTCTGCAGATACTGATACTGTCCTGCAGCACAGAACCAACAGACTTCATGCAGCTGCTACGTGTTGATTCATCTTGGTTTATACAAGTTCTTTTAGTTCTTTTCATGTGCTAACGTTCGTGTCTGTCAGCAATCGGCTGGTCAGCCTGTTCTGGGATCGATTGGTCATGCCTCCATCCTCCTGTGGGTTGGCATCACCACCCACAGGATCGATAAGAAATGCTTCGGTTCTGTGCCGTCAGGAGCAGAACCTGAAGCAAACCTCAAATCGTTTCCGTATAATTAGAACAAGTGGAAGCTCAGCACAGGAAGCTTCCTGATCCGAGTCGCTCACCTCTCGACTCTCGATGACCAGCTCGCTGACGCAGCGCATGAACATGTTTTCCCCCTGGCTGTCCTTCTCGTTGCTGCAGGACAGACGGGCAGCGGCGGTTAGAGACGGGGGCTCGCCCAGCAGCCGAGACGCGACGGAGGACGTACCGCAGGAAGTAGAAGTACTGCAGGGCCTCCCGCGGGTCGGTGGACTCAAACTTGCGCGTGTAGAGCATCAGCAGGCGGATGAAGTTGAGGCGGCGGACCATGGGCGGGTCTCCAGGCTCCTGGCTCACTGCAGGGACACGGAGACGCTGTGACCACGCTCCCTGCAGCGCGGATCGCTGCAGTGGCAGAAAAACAACTCACGCAGCTGGGCGCTCTGACCCGACGACTTCAGCAGCAGCCGCAGCTCGTACAGCACCAGGGCCACGTGCACGGCGTGGCTGCGCAGCCGCTCCACCCGGAACAGGAAGGCCACGGCCGCCTCGAACTGAGCCGTCAGGAACAACACCTGGAAGTACAGGAACGGCTGCTGGCTGGCCGAGAAATGGGACTCTCCTATTGGACGAGAAGACGGGGAGGCGGAGACGTTAGCGGCAGGGCTGGAGGGTCAACGGCTCCAAGATGGAGGGATAAGATCATCCAAGATAAAAATAAACTTCCTCTGGGACCAGAGAGCTGCAGTCTCTTTTAAATACTGATAGCATCAGAGCATCAGGTCATCAGGTCATAAGGCCATCAGGTCATCAGGTCATCAGGCCATCAGGTCATAAGGCCATCAGGTCATCAGGCATCGGGCCATCAGGTCATCAGGCATCAGGTCATAAGGCCATCAGGCATCGGTCATCAGGCCATCAGGCCATCAGGCCATCAGGCCATCAGGCCATCAGGCCATCGGGCCATCGGGTCATCAGGCCATCAGGTCATCGGGCCATCGGGCCATCAGGCCATAAGGCCATCAGGTCATCAGGCCATCAGGCCATCAGGCCATCAGGTCATCAGGCCATAAGGCCATCAGGTCATCAGGTCATCAGGTCATTGTTTTAATTAGAAATATTTTAATCCTCTTCTGGCTGAGAGTCTGAGGAGCCGAGCAGGACGCAGCGTTTTGCCGCTTATCACTTATAAACACAACGTCGCATGACAGGAGGACCGAGGAGGCGGAGAGAGAAACAGAGAGACGGAGAAACAGAGAGACGGAGAAACAGAGAGACGGAGAAACAGATGCAGGGGAGGATGAGGAGGCAGCCCATCAGAAGGGATGAAGCAGCAAAGAGCCGACAGGATGGGAGAGGAGTGAAGAAGTTTCTGGGCTTCCAGTCGGATTCAGTGGAAATCCGACTGTCTTCAGCAGACAAAGAGCTGAACTGTTACAGCAGCAGCGGCAGCCATCTTTATGATGATGATGAAGATTAGTCAGAAAGATGATGAAGATAGCAGTACAGTCTTCCTCCAGTTGACCTCAGAGCAGCTCCTCTGATCTTTTCCTGCTGACTGCAGAGAATAGAGCCGCGTTAGCGTTAGCGATAGCGTTAGCGATAGCGAGGCGGGTACCGTAGTCTTCCAGCAGCTGCTTCTGCAGCTGCGGCAGCGTCAGTCTGTCCTGAGGAGAGCTGCTGCCGTCATCATCGAAGCAGACCTGGTTCAGCTACAGCAGAAGCACACAGGCATTAGAGAAGAAGGCCGACCCCACGCCTCCTCCCCACTGGCCCCACAGCGCCACCTTCAGCCACAGGTAGTCGTCCGTCTTGTCCGCCACCTCCCCGTGGCTGTCGCTGACGTCGCACTTGCCGATCAGGCAGTAGACGGCCCGCTTGTAAGGGTCGGCGCTGTTCCTCAGAGCTCTGCGGTAGTGGAGGCGGAGCTTGTTCTCCGACGCTGGAGAGAGGCTGAGAGCAGGAGAGGTGAAAGGTCAGCTTTATGTCCAGGTCCAAACCGATCTTCTGGACCGGGTCCTACCGTTTGTCCGGGCTGCTCATGTACTCCTGGAACCAGGACTTGAAGTCTCCCAGTTGATGCTGCGCCCGGCTCACCACCGTCATGGCGGCATTCAGGTCGCCGCAGCGCAGGCAGTAGTAGATGACGGCCCAGACCGGCTGGCCCTCCACCTCGCCGTCCTGCAGGAAGTGACACAGAGCCATCAGCTGCACGCACCGCCACTGGTTTCCTTACCACTTCCTGCTGGCAGATCGTTTTCTGGGGCGTCGCTCCCCCCGCTGGATGTCAAACCTCATTTCTGATGAAATGGGATTTTCTTTCTAATTATGAAATGTGACCAAAGTGTGTGCGAGCGTACCTGCATGCCCGGCAGCGGCCCCGGCAGCTTGATGTTCAGGAAGCTTCGGACCAGCTGGTAGGTGCCGGGCACGCCTCCCAGCTGTGCCTGATGCAGGTTGCCGAACACGGTTCCCATGGTGAAGCTCTTGTACCTGCAGACCAGGAGAAGCGCTCAGCTGAGACCAAAGATCAGAACCGGAGGCGTAAGTGTTTCCGGGTCGGTACCGGTTCTCCAGGAAGCCGAGCGCCTGCCGTACGAAGGCCATCTGCATCTCCACAGCGGTGCGGCTTTTCAGCGCGTCTCTGGCCGGAACCAGTAGCACATCGGTCATCTGCTTGACCATCATCCAGAGGTCCGACACGTTCTGCAGGAACCAGCCACAAATACTACTCAGAGACAGACATCTGCTGTTCTAGCAGGGTTTTCCCCAAGGTATTAAAGCCTGGCGGCCCGCCATGCTTTACTCGCCCCAGCCAGGCCAGTCGTTGCTTGCTTTTGTTATTAGGAAAATTGCATTTTCAATTTAATCCATATTGCAAACGTCTCTGCTGCTCTGAGCGTTTCACTGGCGGAGTGGATTTATTCCTAAAAGAGAAGTTGAACCAATCCCAGCGCTGGGCCTCGCGCTGCTTTGTTCCTTAAGTTCACCTTTCACTCCAACTGGACACAGGCTGACCTGTATGGATGTTTACATGTTCATGTTTCTTTGGAGAACGCCACATCAAGGGCAGCATTTAAACCCGCTGCGTTAGCTCTGATTGTGCAGCTCTAGGAACCGCAGGAATAACCTGGAGTCTTTCTTTCAGAGGAGCGTTGAGGAGCGCTGAGAATGATTTATATTTGTGAACAACTTATGTGGGTCGTTTCAATCTCAACTCGCTGCCCAGTGGGTGGCGCTGTCTGCCCTGTAAACTTCATGTGTGTGTTCCCAGTTGGTCGGTTAGCGAACGGCGCTAGCGGTTAGCGAACGGCGCTAGCGGTTAGCGAACGGCGCTAGCGGTTAGCGAACGGCGCTAGCGGTTAGCGAACGGCGCTAGCGGTTAGCGAACGGCGCTAGCGGTTAGCGAACGGCGCTAGCGGTTAGCGAACGGCGCTAGCGGTTAGCGAACGGCGCTAGCGGTTAGCAAACGGCGCTGACCTCATCGTGCAGGTTCAGCCAGTGAGGAGCTTTCACTCGTATTCACGCATCACGCTGCTTCTATATTATTTTATCATTATTTTCCTGTTTACGAAGCATCAAACCATCTCAAATGTTTTGTCCACTTAGAGTTAATGAGCGCAGAGACCTGGAAATGTCGTCCCATAAACTGGACCAACCAGAACAGTTTCTGTCCGCTGGTTAAAAACTCGACACACAGAAATGTTAGAGCTGCTAAAGAGCTGCTGACTTAACTTGGATTAAACAGATGTGCAAATAATTCATATTCATCTTAATTTTATTATTTATGTTTTTAATACTAGCTGTGGGTTTAAATAGTTCCACAGGCGATGTTTTCCCATAACATAAAATTACCCAGTAATATTTTTATATTTCCTGTCAACTGAACATCTTTTAGTTCTAAAACACGGCAGACGACCCGGCCCCTCCGCCCCCTGGCCCCTCCGCCCCCTGGCCCCTCCGCCCCCTGGCCCCTCCGCCCCCTGGCCCCTCCGCCCCACCCTGCCCCACTTCCCCTCTTCCCCGCCCCCTTGTAAAGTTTTCCGGGTTATTAAAGCTTCAGTTTCAGTCTCAATAACTGCTGTCCTGATTGTTTTTGCTTGATAATAAAACAACAGAAACATTTATGGTCTAAATATAGAAAACCTGCATGAATTAAAGGTCAAAGGTTAGGGAGTGTGAACAGGAAGAGGAGGTGAAGGCCCCACCTTGTCGTCCATGCCGTCGGCGGCGGCGGCGCACAGATCCCCCAGGCTGGGCTGGATGTGTCCGCTGACGATCTTCTCGTTGAAAACGTAGATCTGAAAGCGAAACGTTACGGCCGACTGAAATGATTGACGGTGAGAAACAGCAGCAGGAGAATCAAAATGTTGAAGAGGTCTTCAAACAGGACGATGAAGATGAGGCAGACGACGCCGCATGCAATGTGGCGACACATCTTCTGGTCAAGTCCTGCGTCAGGCAGCGGACAGGAAGCGCCCGCTGCCTGATCAATCAATAGGTTCGATCGATCGGCCCCCTCCCGGCTTCGTGCGACCCGGTTTAAGCCAAAAAGCGGGCCGGCTGCTTTAACACGGCTGCCACCAACTAATAGCTCGTTAGCTTGGGCTGATTTCATTCCTGCTCAACAGGAACCAGAGAAGAATAAACACTGAACTTCACAAGATGCTCAACATCCCTCATTTTCATTTCTGATTGTTTGTGTTGGAGTTCTCATAAAATTACACATTTATTCTGTTACCGTGATGAATGCAGTGACATGACGCCATTATTCTGGTAACATGATGGATTGGCTCCTAACCAGAACTAGCAGAAATAAATCTATAGCGTTTCCAAAAGTTAAAACTTTAAAAACCAAAATTTTAAAGCTTTGTGAAACAAACAAAAAACAGGCCATTATGATCAGTAAATCTGCGACAGACTGGCGACCTGTCCAGGGCGACCTGTCCAGGTGACCTGTCAGGGCGACCTGTCAGGGCGACCTGTCCAGGTGACCTGTCCAGGGCGACCTGTCCAGGGCGACCTGTCAGGGCGACCTGTCCAGGGCGACCTGTCCAGGGGCGACCTGTCCAGGGCGACCTGTCCAGGGCGACCTGTCCAGGGCGACCTGTCCAGGGCGACCTGTCAGGGCGACCTGTCAGGGCGACCTGTCCAGGTGACCTGTCAGGGCGACCTGTCAGGGCGACCTGTCCAGGGCGACCTGTCAGGGCGACCTGTCCAGGCGACCTGTCCAGGGCGACCTGTCCAGGCGACCTGTCCAGGGGACCCCGCCTCTCGCCCGGAATGCAGCTGGAGAGGCAGCAGCTCCTCCTGACCCCGATAGGGAGAAGGCTGATGGAAAATGGATGGATGGATGATCAGTAAATGAACATTTTATTTTTTTATGCTAATTTTGGAGCCAGGCGTTTCTCAGGACTCCAGCGAGAGCCCCCTTCAAAATAAAAGCCTCCACCATCTCTCAGCTTCTGGTGGCTCTGAGGAGGGTGATGATGAACATCTGCTAGCACTGAGCTGATAAACAAAACCTCTACAGAACGTCTATTAACACTGAGCAGAAAGTTCTGGTGCAGAAACCCAAAGGTCCTGTTTGGTTCTGATTGACTCACCTGGCGTCCGTAGGCGACCTCCACGCTGTTCAGGGCGCTGCGGCCCGGAGCCGCCGCCTCGCTCACAAAGCTGGGCTGCAACAGACGAGCAGGAGTCACACGCAACGTCATAGAGAACCGACCCGGATGTCTAACCCGAACCAGCCCTCTGGAGCTCCGGTTCGCTCCAGTGAACTGCCTGCCTGTCATTTCTGATCAGATTGTCTGATTCCTGCCGTTTCCTCACCAGCAGCTGCAGGCTCTATCAGATTATGTTACAAAGATACTCCATCTACTAACTCTGAATGTTTAGCTTCATGGTGGGAGGATGAAACCAGTCTGGATGGCAAAACACAAGCTGCATGGAGGAAGAGCGACGGCTAACAGTGTGGAGGAAAGATAACATTGTCAATCAAACAGTGATGATCAATTCTAGAAGATCATCCAATTCTGGAGGGAATCGCAGGAAAACGTGATAATTTGGGGGAAATTATGATGACGATGCGATTTCTGATCGGTAACACAGAGTTCAGGTAAACAGTTGTCCATCCAGATACCGATGGACTGATGATGACGATAAACGTGCAGCGATCAGTAAACCGCAGCTGCAGCGTCTGCATGCCGTACCTCCACATCCTGGCTGAAGTCCAGCGCATCTTCTCCAGCCCCCAGCAGCGTGTGCAGCACCCTCTGCTTCACCTGCTCCCACTGAACCAGCATGGACTCCCGGTGGTACTCCTCCGCCAGCAGGAAGGTCTGGGGACAGACGGAGGGACAGACGTCACATTTTTATGGACACCTGGGCAGGTGTCACTACAGCTCCAGCTTTCACTAGGAGGCCCGCAGCACCACTACTGAACATGGAATCGCTTTGCATCGTTCAGGCTTCAGCATCTCCACCAGGACCGGCTGCTCTACTTTAACCGTCCACAGAGACACCGAGACGCAGAGACCATGGAGACAGGAGAAACTGAGTCTCCTGCTGAGGGAGACAGAAATCTGGAGCACATCGCCACCGGCCTTCTAACCTGCAGTCAGATTAAACCCAAATACAGGCTAACCACCTGCTACTCGCTGGTAGCAGCGTGTCCCCACTGTCCCTGAATCAACAGGACTCTCTGGCCAGGATAACAAGTGGAAAAAGGAAAAACTAAATGCTCCAATTTGTTTTTCATCCCTCAAAGCCTCTACAAAACATACAGAGGGTTTTGCAGGTTTGCCTCATTACCCAACTTGCATATTCTGAAAAGTCTCCACAGCAGATTATGAAACAATTTTTGTTAATTCTGACCAATAAAAACAAATTTAACAAAATTACATAGCCAAGTTTAATTAATTTATTAAAAGCAATAAAAAATTAGCTGGATATTGAATACTTTGTGCTGTAGCCGACATTTTCTACTGGAGGATTTTAATTGGTTATAATTCTGTTCCCATTAAAAATAAAAGTCTCCACAATTCACTGCACTTTGGAAATCCTTGATCCTCAGTTCACCTTTATTAAGCAGCTAGAACGAGTTCAAAGGTCAGCATCAAAACCAGCAACAAGAGAAACCAGCAAGCAGCAACTTCTCCTCCGGTTCTGGCCCGGTTCTGGCCCGGTTCTGGAGGTGTACTGACCCTGCGGCGGGACTCCTCGATGGCAGCCAGCAGAGCGTTGTCCCTCTCGTTCTTCAGGAAACCCTGAGGAGAAACAGAACGAGTCGGATAAAAACTAGAACAGGAACGGAAGGAAATGGAGAGAACTTCTAGAATAGAGCTAGAACAGTAAAATAGAGATAAATCAAATAGACTGGACGAACCACAGATTATAGATCTGAAGCCAATAAAATAGAATGAATAATAAAAGCAAAGCAATTAGAGCAGCATCTGTTCTAGATGAAGGCAGCAGCCGATCAGATCAGTACGGTCCAAACCCGTCAGAACCCGACCGGTACCCACAACAAACGGAGTAATACTTCCCAACTCACCCCAAGAACTCAGGCTGATTTATGCTCCATGATAATATTAATAGTAAGAAATAAACATTACGTTTCATTGAAACAGAGCTAGAAAACCGGGCCAGGCCTCAGAACCAGAACCGGCTGGACTCTAACAGGACTCATCAGAGACGAAGAAACGACAGAAAAACTACTGAGCTGATCCAGACCAACACCAGAACCAGAACTGGACCCCCCTCCTCCCAGCAGAGAGGAAACTCTTCATCAGTGTGAGGAAGACTCACGCATGCTGAGGCGTCCAGACGGTCCAAAGAGGCGGGAAGAGACGGAGGCTGGCGGAGCGGCAGCAGGAGGATTTATGGTGAACGGGCTGAACCATGTGAGATTTGAGACGGGGGTTCAGGAAGAACCATTCACTCTGTCACATATTAACCCTCCATCAGCTGTTACTCTCTCACTTCCTTCACTTCATAAGGCTGCCTTCTTACCCCCATTACCCCCATTACCCCCATTACCCACATTACCGCCCCCAACACAATTACAGCAACAGATTTTTACCCTCAGTTGATGGCTTCTGACATCTGTCCGTCTTGAAATTAGGCTAATCATGCTCTTAAGGGTCATGTTTATTTAATGATGGGGTTTCATTACTTCTTCACCCAGTGGGGGGCAAGTAATGGAGGAGGATGGGGGCAGCAACAGGAGGAGGGAGGGGGGTAAATTAGATTTCCAACTGAAGTTACCGAAGTTCAGCAACAACCTAAGAACTAACAATCTGCTCTTCCTGTCAGCCGGCTGTGAAAGCCTCTGGACCAGCAGAAATCAGCTGACCAGAGGTCAAAGTTCAACCTTCACTGGCCAAATCCACCATCTGTCTGATTATTAAAATGGAAAATGCTTGAAGACATGTCTCTCTGTTTCATACTGGCAGTCCAGTTGACATTTAAAGGGGTGTTACTGCGCCCCCTACAGTGAACTAGTGTAGGTCTGGGGTTCTGAAATTAGCAGGTTGGACCCAGCCCGGCCCAGCCCGGCCCAGCCCGGCCCAGCCCGGCCCAGCCCAGCCCGGCCCAGCCCAGCGCTCTGGGACTCTACCTGAATGTCGGTGTCTTTGACCGGCTCCAGCGGCTCGAAGGTGGTGGCAGCACTGAGACTCTCCAGTCTCTGGGAGATGTGGAATATGTCAAGGCCTCTGGACCCAAGCAGGATGGAGCTGAAGAGGAGCACACACACACACACACACACACACACACACACACACACACACACACACACACACACACACACACACACACACACACACACACACACACACACACACACACTGTGAGACACAGAGGCTGCTGACGGCCACTAGAGGGCAGACCAGCCCACCACAGCATTCCAGTCCCACCAACAGCTAAATGGGTCTGTCCAGGTCTGATCGGAAGCGATGGATGACATACGCTTTAACATCAGCTGCATCCTGGGAGGTCCGGGTCAGGGTTCTAGACCGGAGCCGCTCTCCAGCCTGCTGGATCTCCTGGAGGTTCCTCTCAACGTGCGGCAGCTCAGACACAGCTTCGGTTTCTGCAGCCAGCTGCTCAGCCTGCTGCAGCAGCTCCCCAAAGCCTTCTGCATCCATGGCTTCACAGAGGAGGAAGACCTTCAGAACCACAAACACAGGTCGGATTTATGGAGGATAAACGCTGCGTGGTTCAGGCCGGGGAAATGAAACGCTTCCAGCATCTTTTCAGTCCTGACAGAAGCAGAAATCCATGTCCATTTCTGTATTCTCTAAGCCTGTCGCGATAAACGATAAGTCAATTAATCGAACGATAAATTAAAACTATCCACCTCATTGTAATTATCGGCTATTTCGTTTCTTCCTTCTTTTTTCTCTGTTGATGACACTGAATGAAAAAAGGCTCCACTCCGGTGCTCTCCACTTCCTCCCTTCCTTCCTCCCTTCCTTACTTCCTTCCTCCCTTCCTTCCTTCCTTAGTGTAATGCCCAGCGCGCGCTGCACCATCTTATGTCGCGGATTGTCGGCCCATTATCAAAACCTGAGAGACACATTAGCAACAGAAATCCTCGCTATAACGGTTCGATCAAACCGTGTTGTGTCCAACAATGGACACAAAATAATAAGTCCAGTTCACTAATTTTGAAACCAGACATTAATCAATTCCTTACTACAATCTACCTGCAATGCATGTAGCTAGTGTCAGTCTGACTGAATGAAAATCATTAGAACTATTTATGTCACGTTAACGGAGAACAGCTGAAAAGTTACCGGGTTTTCTGGTAGAAATTTCGCTCCAACTCCTCCCCTAGTTATTGATATTTTCTTTGCACGAACTGTTGAATAAACATTCATGTTGTTTCCGATGTCTGCTGGACTTCGGGTTGCACCGTGTCAGCTGTTCGGGATTCCCTCCGTGTTTCCCCTCAGAAAGCAGGAGGAGAATCCGCGCTTTCTGATTGGCTACCGGTCACATTCAACAGGCTGCGTCACTCTCCCAGTCTGGATAAATCCTTGATTTAGATCGGAGCCACACAACGATCTACCGTAACACACAACACTAGTGACGATCTCAGAACGAAGAACGTTCTAAGATTGTCGTTCAGGGTAAAAAATCCTGCAGTTTGAACTATTGATCAGGCAGTGGGATGTCTTCTCTATTTAAATCTAATGATTACTGAAGGGCAATAAACTATACAGACTTCATAATCTGCACTCTTTTGGTTGAATGCAGTGTTTATTTCCACTTTGGCTTTATGTTGTTTAGATTTTATTCAAGTACATTTATTGTTAATGGAAACTAAGAATCTATTTTATTTTTGGTTTTGGTTGTTTTATTTATTTTGTGTATCAGTCCCAGTGTTAAGTGTCTTTAAAGTAAAGTGTTTCTATCTTTGGCAGGAAATCGCATGTAGTATTAAATAATTTCCATTAAATCAATGTAAAAAGGTCTTCAAACAATATTATCGTTTATCGCAATAATTTTTGAGACAATTTATCGCCCAGCAAAATCTGTTATCGTGACAGGTCTAGTATTCTCTCCTTCAGGAGCCCACATGTCTCACGATGAACGTTTCATCTCTAAATATGCATCAACTGCATGAAATCACAGTGCTTTATCTCATTTCAGCTCAGCTGACTTATATTTTTTCTCTTTTCTATATGTATGTAATATATAGAGAGAAAGGTTTTAGGATATATCAATTTCACTATAATATTTGCTATAATGTTGTATTTTCTGTTTTTATTGATAAAAAATATAATGTCTTCCTAACTACTCATGAAGGAGCTTCAGCATTAAATATCTAGTAGAAAATTCAGCCTTGGCAACTGAAAAAACAAAACACGATGAATGGATTTTTGTTTTTCTGCTCTGTTCTTCATCTGTCTCTATTCATTTTATTCAATTCAACAAACTATCTTCCACGTTTTTGTCTTCCACGTCTCACTTTGTTTTCCCTCCCAGTTCTGAAATATTTGTCATGTGTGATCAGCTCGCAGTCTCATTAACAGAATTAACAGAATCAATACCGATTTTTGTATCAATTCTTTCTTCGTTTCATCTTTTTGCCATGTTTTCAACAACAGTAAGTATTTATTGTGCCCACTGTTAAATGAATAAACATGTAAACATGAAAGCTGCGCATCTGCTTCTGCGCACATGGAGCTGTTCTGGCAGCTTTTGGCGTTAAAAATACAAACTAAGAAGCCAGTTAAAAACACAAATCACAAAAGAAAACATAGAAATATCAAACTGAGACTTTATCTGCTGACTTTAGTCATATAGATAATCACGTGTTTGAAGTATTCAGAGCTAGCCGTGTTAGCAGGCTAACAGTCAGCTAGCGGGCTAACAGTCAGCTGGCGGGCTAACGGTGGTGCTAACTGTTTCGCTGGTTGCTGCTGAAGATGAAGCAGCTTCTTACCTGGACAGTGAAGCTGGGGCAGCAAAGGTCTCCTCCGGGCTTCACCAGCAGCTGAAATGCCTCAGTTAGAAAACAGTTTCCTTCAGAAGAAACTGGAATCCAACTTCCGCCCGGTATTTCTGAAGCTTGATTGTAATTGGTCGAGAGTGAGGCCCTACCGGAAGATTCTTCTTCTTCTTCTTCTTTAACTTCTTGGTTTTACTGGCGGTTAGCAAAAATCTTTTAGTAGCATTACCGCCACCTATGAGAAGAACCTCGCCGCAGAGGTGAACTTTTTCTTTTTTTTTTACTAAACACTGAACAATTTTACAGGATCACGTGACATTTACTTACATGAAGAAATCAAGTTTTACAGGCTTAAGGCACACATATAATTATAAAACAACAATAACGACAAAAGAAAAGAAAAAGAAAAATAGAAATAAATACAATTTGTCAGACATCAAACAGAGGGAAAGCTCAGCGACAAAAAAGAAACAAAAAATATAAAGACAGAGGGGCAGTAGGTCTAAATTCAGATTATTATAGGCGTCCAACAATTGCATTGCATGTTTGTTTTCATCAGATTTAAGGTCCTGAAGTGGTTCTCCATCAGAAGGTGTTTAAAAGCTGAAGAGTCAGTTTTTCTATTTCCTCATTTACAGCAGTGGATGAAGAATTGGGCGAAGATCAGCAGGTTGTTCAGAATGATGTCGGTTCTTCTGTCTCTGGGTGGGTCCAAATATTATATTCTCTCCTTTTAGGGATGATGTAAGGAAAGTTTGATTGAGATCCCGACCTGAAAGTTTCTCCAAAAAGTTCCAGTTTGCACACAATAGAAAAAGAGATAATCTGTTGTTTCAATGTCGTCACAGAAGGTCCAGCTGTTGGTATCAAACCAGGGAACTATTTTCTTAGTTCCCTGGATGGAAAAATGTTATTGAGAATTTTAAAATGAACCTCTTCAGCTTTTGGGCTCAGAGGGTATTTAAGGTAACCAGGTTAACGACTGAATCAGAAAACAAATTTAAAATGGAGTTTTTATTTGATCGGACAGGAAATATAAGATTAGTTAAATGCTGACTCATCCGTTTGTTGGAATTCCTTTTGTCCAGAAGGTTAACTCCAAACAGTTGAAGTAACTGAAGGTCAGCTGATTTAATGTTTATATTTTGAACCAGATATTTGGCTGCAGTGGGGTCAGAGTTCATTACTGTTAAACTGAGTGATTGAGCAGTCCAAATTATTTAACAAGCAAAATTTATCATAAGACAACCAGTCTTCACTGTCATTACGAAAATGTCTGATGGACCAAATATGTTTTTCCATCCAGTGATCCAAATACAGAGACTTATTTCTGTGCAGGCTAACGCCCCGCAGGTTAACGCCCCGCAGGATAACGCCCCGCAGGATAACGCCCCGCAGGATAACGCCCCGCAGGCTAACGCCCCGCAGGATAACGCCCCGCAGGATAACGCCCCGCAGGCTAACGCCCCGCTACTGGGAGGAAGTGAATTATTAAACAAAATCTCTTTAAAAACATGGAATATGAATTCTCTGAGATAATCCCAGAAATGCCTGAATTGGCAGGAAGGCCATCAGGACCAGGGGATTTATCCAGTTACAACCACATGGTGGCGCTGTCTAATTCCTCCAAATGAATGTCTTTGTCGCAGTTTTCCTTGAAATCCTCAGAGATCTGAGGGGCGAAATGTTTGACTTGGTTTCGCAGAAGGTCGCAGTCTGGGGTTGAAAAAGAAGAAGAGCAATAAAGGTTTTGATAAAAGTTGCTCATTTCTTTTGCAATTAGAATTCGGTCTGTTCATTCACTGTTGTTAATCATAAGGGATTGAATGTGTTTTTCAACTTGCCTCCTCTTTTCCAGTCTGCAGAAGCTGGACTGTTTTGTTCTGCTTCCTCATCCTCTCTGGATCTGATAAAAGCTCCTTTGGTTCACAGATTGAGTTTAATTTAGCTTGTAGGTCAGGAGGTTATTATTTAGTCAACACCTAATAAACATATTTAATAGGAAATGTGTGTTTAAGTTGTTCAATATTTACTTCAATAATTGTAAGAAGCTCTTTATTTTTGCAAATGTTACAGGAAGCATAAATATTAGCTAGGATTATTAATGAGTCCTCAATATGTAATACAGAAAGAGACCAATGGCATCGCTGTGGTGTGTATGAATTATTTTCCCTGGAAGGTTATTCAGTCATGTAGCCACACCTGATTGAGATGAACCATGAGAATAAGTCATCTGATCTCTGATTTGACCAGAATGTTTCATCCGAGTTTAACGGGTTTCTAAAGAACACAATCTGGATTCTCGTGTCTACAAAACATAAACATTGAATTCCTTTTGACATTTTCTCTCAAGCTCCTTACATTCAGCGACAAAAACTTGAGATTAGATTTTAAAGACATACAAATTAAAACAACAGTAAAGATTTAAAGACAAACTTTAAAATGAAAAGTTTTGTTAAGGTAGAATGAACTAAAGGCCCCTGTGAAGTCTAAGAATACCCTTTACATGATGACATGGAAAAATCAACCTGCATCCACAACCTTCTCTAAACTTAACTTAAAACTTCTCCTTTTTCATTTGAGCCAAAACAGAAGAAACGTCTGGAGCTCAGAGGAGACTTTTACTTTGACAAGCAGCTTAGACAAATAACTCAGTATTAAAAGGAAAACCTGTGCTGATTTTTTAAAATTCTGTAACAGGAGGATGTAATAAACAGAATAATCTTTAGTCTCAGAAGGGAGATGAAGCTTTGATCACCTTGCTGTCGATCACTGCGATGTGACCTCTGCAAAAGGTCACCTGACCCTGGGATCTGGCCTTGGTGATCTTAGGCCGCAGGTCTTCTCCTGCCAGCCGATCTTCCTTCATAAAGTCTAGAGCGAAATGCAGACCTTGTTCTTTGCTGAATCCAGACTGTCTCGATGGCGCCTCCTGGTTTGGGTCTACATTCAGAACATCGCAATAAAAAGGTGTCTGAGTTTAGTCACAAAACACACAGGTGATGTTTATACCACGTTTCTGTTGCAAAAAGTCAGTAAAAGGTAAAACTTCAAACAATTTTAAAACAAATGTTTTTATTCATTTTTAAAATATAATTTATAAACATGATTTACAAATTATGAAGTCAGAGTGTTTCCTATAAATTTATTTCTACATTTTCTGTGCATAATATTGATCTTGAAAGATAGTTCATTTAGGAAAACTGCTGAAAATGTTATGGAGGAAATGCGTTTAACTCTTGTTCACATTAATGTCCATTTTTAATAAAAAGTCACCATTTTTTCCATCAGACTACATACTATTTATTCTCCAACCATTTCTTTATTGAAGAGTGTTTTTTGTTTTGGACTGTGTGCTGCACAGGAAGGTTAAACACTTTCTACTTTCTTTTCAAGACTTTCATCAAGTTTTTGTCTTTTCTCTCAGTCCTTCTGGTTTTCTCCAGCAGAGATGGGGAAGCCGGTTGGAGCCAATCAGGATCATCCTGGAGGAAAACCTGCAGGCAGCAGAGGCCGGGGTCAAAGTTCAGCTTCCAGTAGGAGAACCAGCCTGAACATGCAGCTAGACATATAATAGAATTGTCTAGATCAGCATGGGTTGGAACAGCCTAGTCAAAGTCCAGGCCTGAATCTAACAGTTCTCCATCCAGTTTGCCTGAGCTGCAGCTGTTTCTGGAAGGTTCTGACCCGATAAGGTTCTGCAGAGCGGTCTTTTCATCTTTCAGCCCAATAAAGACGGGTCTGGTTCTGGAACACTGGCAGCTGCAGGCTCATCAGACCTTCCAGCGCTCTTCTGTATTTCCAAAGGTCAGAGGTCAGAAGGCTATTCCTGCATTATTCTCCTCTGGTCCAGTTTTCACTCACATTTTTCTCCAAAGCTGAAAAAAGCAGGCAGAACTTCCTGTTGAGTGGAATGACCTTTGACCTCGCCTCGTTTCTTTAGTGACTTTTGATGAGATTTTTCTTCTTGTGAATCATTTCCTAAAATGGCTTTGATGCTAAATAACAGCATCAGTTCTGAAACCAACAGAATCGATTCTACCCTCTGTATGCTCAGGGGCCACTTTATTAGGTACAGCTTTGTTCACGGCCCACAGAGGTTCTGCTGGATTCAGGTACCCGACCAGAACCGCCATCTGCTTCAGAAAAACAGCAAGTTTTTAAAATTAACTTTATTGTAGTAAACAAAAACTAGTGAAACAAGAGTTAGTCAGAAATACAAAACAATCCCATTTCCCCCGTTCATTAAACGCATCGCAGCAGGTTTCAGAGTGTGAGGTTGTTCTGGCAGCGCCAAGAGTCCATCTCCATCATCATCATCACCATCAGCATCATCATCACCATCATCATCATCATCACCATCAGCATCATCATCATCAGCATCATCATCAGCATCAGCATCAGATCCCTCCCACAGCTCCCCGTTCTCCTCTGTCCTACTTGAACTGGTTGTCGATCAGCGTGCCCTTCATCTTGGCCTTCTTGGCCTCCAGCTCGGCCAGCTCCTGCAGCCTCCTCTTGCTCATGCCCTTCCTCTCCAGCTGCTTCTCGATCACCTTGGCGTTCTGGGCGTAGGAGTCGGCCACCTCCCGGGCCTCGATCTCCTCCTCCTCCTCGTCGATGGTGGACACGGTGACGGAGCTGAACTTGCCCATGTCTTTGGTCCGCTTGGTCATCATCACCCGGACCTTCTTGGGGGCCTCCGGCGGCTTCTGGCTGTACACGCTGGTGTTGCCGAAGCCCTGGCCGAACTTCACCACGGCTCCGTCCACGATGAAGGTGGCCGGGCTGTTCTTGTCCTGATGCTGGTAGAACAGCAGCAGCCCGCACTTCCCGCACTTCTTGCGGTGCTGCCGCTCGATGCCCTCCGGCCTCTTGATGAAAGCCTGCTCCTCTTCCTCCACGTTGCAGAACTTGTGTGCGTGTTTGGCGGCGTCGATGACCCTGGCCCGGTCCCGGGGCCGCATGGGCAGCTTCTCCAGCTGGCAGTCCAGAACCAGAACCATCTGGCCGCAGAGGCAGTAGTAGACGTGGAGCGGCTTCTCGCCGTCGTCGTACTCCTCCCGGTCCCGGGTGTCGGAGCAGACCACGCTCCTGGAGACCACCTTAGGCATCTTCCCAGGCCGCCGGGAGCCGAGAGCAGCAGCGCTGTTATGGAGGAAGCGACTCTCTGCTTCCGGTGGCCGCCACTTCCGCCGCTCCTGAAGGAAACCAGCGTCCGAACTTTAGTTCCGCGCAGTTCCCTCGTTTCATTTAGAAAACCGTTTCCAAATAAAACAAGGCAGCAATATTAATACGGAGTAACTTTTAGCTTTCACTTTGAAATGCATACAAGTTTCTATCGAAACAAAGTTGGTAAAGTTTAAGTGAAGTTGTTGAGCACATTTACTTTTATTCACATATAGAGATTTACAAAAACATTTTAGGATTTCTTTCCAGTTATATACACTTGGAAAAAAATCTTTCCCAGTAAAGCTACATTATTAATAAACAATTTGGAGCATTGGAATTAAACACCAAACGTATTTCTTGTTGCACTCTTTTGGCAGTTGGATTCCCAGAGTCATTTTGCTCCAAGTCTGCAGCTGGAAAAAGATCATGTAATTCCTCCGCATAACAGAATCAGCATCCAGCAGGTTCACATCTGAATGTAGTCTTTAGAAAGGATTCATGGGCTGGATGTGACACAGAATACTTTGGAAGAAAAGTTCTAATTTTAGAAATTATATCTGATCCAAAACCTTTAAGAATATATTTTATGCCATTTAACCAGAGCTGGTCATTTCTTCTGTAAAACTAAGAGAGAAGTTTGAATTTTTTATCTTTAAGGTCTATGTCTTCTTTTGTAATAAATGTCTTCATTACTTAGCTGGAAAGATGTGTGTTGAATGATCAAAGAAACAAACAGATTGAAGTATTTTATTGATTGTGTGTTTAATGCAGTGGCATCTCAGCTGGAACTGATGCTGTCCTGTTCAAATGGAGAGAAGTGTTGTGACTGAGATCCTGTTCAAATGGAGAGAAGTGTTGTGACTGAGATCCTGTTCAAATGGAGAGAAGTGTTGTGACTGAGATCCTGTTCAAATGGAGAGAAGTGTTGTGACTGAGATCCTGTTCAAATGGAGAGAAGTGTTGTGACTGAGATGCACTGACACGTTTTGTGTAGATGTGTCTCAGGGTGTCAGATGTCTCTTCCTCTGCAGGGTGTTCAGGCTAAAAGGTTCCCCGGGGGCCTGCACACCTTTTAAAGGTTCCAGAATCAAATCAAAATCAAATCAAATTTTATTTGTAGAGCACATTTCAGCAACAAGGCATTTCAAAGTGCTTTACATCATAAACACAAAAACACAAAGTCATGCAACATAGAATAAACAATACATTGTTACATATTATGTTTCAAATAAAACTCTAAACAGGCGTTTTTAGTTTAGATTTAAAGCAAGAGACCAAGGGGAGCGATAGAACTATACTACAAGTTTAATGTTGGATTTATATTCATAGAAATGTCTTTTTAGAAATGTAATGACGGCCTCCATCCAGATGTCTCTCCCTCCTCCCCTCTGTGAATCAGCCAGACTGAGCCGCCTGCAGCCGACTGGTTCCACAGAGCACATCTGTTAACGGTCGCTCCTTCTCTTTATTACAACTTGCACTTGTTACTGAATCAGGTTGGTTTTAGTGACTCTGAGTCCCAAGGATGTTGTTTTAAATTTGGGCTAAAGCAACCTATAAAACATTACCTACTTTTCTTCCCCAGAATCAAACATCACAGCTATTTTACTACCATCAAAGAACTTTGAGGCGACTCATTGATTGAATGTCCACAACATCTTTTAGATTTTCTTTATGCTAAATATTTTATTAGTAAAGCAATTTTGCAAGGGTCAGTCCAGCTTAATTCAGTAGCAGAAATAATCAAATAAGTAAAATCAATCATCTAGCCTATCTTTCCCTAACGCTGATACTAAGAACTAAAAAGGGAACCTTTGAGAGAGACGGATGGAGTTTGGTGTTTCCAACCCCAGAACTGGTCTGATGATGAAGAAGGTGATGCAGCAGGAGGAGGAGGTTGATGATCGATGAAGGCAGGGATCTCTGTGGGTCTGATGATCTTTAATCTGCAGGGATGGTGAGTCACACAGGACTTGGGTCTTTATCTTTGTCTTTGGGGTCTGAACCCAGCTGATGAGAGAAGTGCGATTTGAAGCCACATGTTGCGGGGCTGATGGATTGGCCCCCATGCGCAGGACAGTCTTCAGACACTCTGTGGCCCCGGCCCTGTGGCCCCGGCCCTGTGGCTCTGTGGCCCCCGGCCCTGTGGCTCTGTGGCCCCGGCCCGTGGCCCCGGCCCTGTGGCCCCTCTGTGGCCCCCGGCCCTGTGGCCCTGTGGCCCTGTGGCCCTGTGGCTCTGTGGCCCTGTGGCTCTGTGGCCCTGTGGCCCTGTGGCCCCGGCTCTTCTTCAGCTGCAGAGTTCTTTGTCCATCTCTTGACTCGAAGCTGCCTGGAGGATCCAACCAAAGATTCCTCTTTTGCTCTCCCCTTATAGGGTTTATACCCGCTTTGGTGCATTTTCATTGGCTAACACTGTTGCTGTGCTTTCATTGGGTAACTTGTTTGGACAGATGATCTCATCTCCATCACTGTCTTAGAGACATCTTGTCCTGATGTCTGTGCTAATGTCTCAGTGTTGCTCAACGTTCCTCCCATGTCCTTCTATGTCCTAATAAGGCCTTGATCATCTCTGCTTCCTGTTAGTCCCCTTTGACCCCTGACCTTTCACCTACTATCCACCTCCAACGCATCATCAGTGATCTTTAATAGCAGTTACATGTTTTACACCATTTCAAGTTCAATGTTAGAATCACATTGATAAACCTTTTAGTTTCTCTGATTTAACATTCATTTATAATATTATGATAACCACAACTTATTACTCTTTTATTATTATTTGATACCAAAGTTACAGTTATTTGTAAGTTTTCCCACAAGTGTAAGTAAGTATTGTTATAAGTAACCCAATATTAATATAAGTACTTTACTTTAAATCTTATCTAATTACTCAAAATGTTTAGACAAAATGTTTTATGCTTTGAAACAAGGAATAGTCTCAGCTATTTTTATACAGCTGCAAGCTGGAACCTCACTTCCTCTTTTTCCAGGAAACCTGATCTTCCTGTCTCATCTCTTTCTCTGACTATGATTTCTTATGATTAGATAGAAAAAAATAATTATAATTAAAGCAAAGTTTGCAGGAGACAAAAACAACACACACAACCAGGTTGATTTTATTGCAGTCTGGGTCGACTGTTGGGTCTAGATGTGATTTGTGACTAATTTTAAAGGTAACTTTATTTATTGTTACTGTTAACTAAAATGGGGAAGTGGGATGATCTCGGATTTTCTTGACAAGTTTGACGCCGTTTCTTGGCGGGTTTGTCAATAAGAGCAGCAGGGACAGTAAAAGACTCCATGTTGGTTGGTGCCGAGAGCCCGGGTCAGGGCTCAGCGACCCGACATGTTGAAACAGCCATATTGGACCAAAGCTAGGGCGGGGCCTCTAGGGCGGGGCCTCTAGGGCGGGGCCTCTAGGGCGGGGCCTCTAGGGCGGGGCCTCTAGGGCGGGGCCTCTAGGGCAGTGCTAAAGAGCAGAACAGTTACCCAGGTTTCAAGTTGCTTTTCAGCCAGCTGACTGGCAGTGTGTCCTGCCCCCTCTGTCACCTGAGTCAGGTCATGAACGTGTTGGAGCAGCGAGCGGATCATCAGGACTGGACCCTTCTTCTCCAGGCCAAGCAGGTCAGACTGAATTGGCTGTTCTGGGCAGGAGTTCCAGGCTGGAGCCGCTTGCAATATTTCCAGCTCAGCATGAAGAGACCAACCACGGAAAACGTCACAATACTGACACGTTTTTATTTCAGGACAAGTACAAAACATTTTCTACAACATGGAAACAAGGAAAGATTTTTCTCCTCAGCAGCAGGTGGGGGAGGGGGGTCGGGCGCTTCACTGACAGCAGCTCTTGTCGCAGATCTTCCCTTTGCACACGCAGCCAGAGGCGCATTTACTGCAGCCTGATGGGCAGCAAGAGCAGCAGCCTGCGAGGAAAGAGCAGCAAAGATCAGGACGCTGAGCAGCAGAACCAGCAGCTGGACACCAGTTCCACCAGTTCCACCAGTTCCACCAGTTCCACCAGGGAAACTGGAGCTTCCAGCTAAAAGCAGCTGGAGAGAGGAAGATGAAGATGTTCTTACTTTTCTTGCAGGATTTGCAGGAGCAGTTTGCGCAGGTGCAGGAACCTCCGCAGTTACATTTTCCAGCTGAAGGAGAGAAAACCAGATCAGCCTCCAAACTACAGAACCAGAACCAGAACCGGAACCAGGTACTCACTCTTGGCGCAGTCGCAGGGATCCATGTCTGAGCGGAGGCGGTGCGGGTCTGCAGATGTGGATCAGCTGATGTGGCTCCGGGTTGGAGGCGCTTCTTTTATAGCGCAGCGCAGCCAGGCGAGCCGGGCGCAAACACACGTACTGCGCACGCGCAGAGCGCTCTGCACACGGCGGGGACAAAGACACACGTCCCTGATGAGAGGACGGATTGGTCCCTGAACGTTACATAACGGCACCGAGTGTCCCGGTTCTGACACGGACCAGCAGAACCGCGGAGTTCTTCACATAAGCGGTGTTTATAATAATAATAATAATAATAATAATAATAATAATAATAATAATAATAATAATTAGGATTTTACTGTGAAATCAATACAAAACATCTGGAGGTTTTTGTAACTTATGACGTCACAGCATACGTCTCTTTGAAGAGTTTCCTGTTGCTTTATTGTGAATATTCATAAAACTCTTCAGATATGTCATTTGGATTGATTAATAATTTAATCAATCTTTTTTGTCTTTTCTTCCAACTTTTTATTTAAAAACATGTTTATTTTTATTTTTTATGAAAAACGCCTGACCCCAGTAGGGTCGCCGGGTCACCTGGACAGGTCGCCGGGTCACCTGGACAGGTCGCCGGGTCACCTGGACAGGTCGCCGGGTCACCTGGACAGGTCGCCGGGTCACCTGGACAGGTCGCCAGCCCATCGCGGGTTTTTAAATCTCACCTAAAGTCCCTATTTTATTGGAACATGCGGGTCATCGTGTGGCGGCTGTGCACACGGCGCGGACCATCACGCTCTGCCTCGGCTGCAAACAGACAATTGTTCCGTGCTGCGTTTACGGACCGTGTGTTGTGGGAAACGGAACCACCAGAAAGCGTCAAGCGCAGTCATTCAAATCTGTGCGCGTCTTATTATTCTGTCTCAATGTTTGTTTGTTTTCTCTCAGTAAATATATAGTTTGTTGTAACCAAACAGTTTATACTTTAAAAATGAGCCTTTCTGCTTCCCAAATAGGACAATATTTCAATAAATAAATCTCTAGTTTTCTAGAAGGCGTCATGGGCAATTTTTCATTGTTTCCATATGTTTGTTTCATATTTCTTTAGTTTCAGTCAGCTTTCTATCCTTTCACAGGTTATCAGAGGTCCCACGCCCCGTCGGGCCCCTGAACGCAGCAGCGCCTGGTTTTGCACCCGCCGCTGCCGGAGCCTTACTGGGCCCAGTTCGGGTGATTCTAGGTCGTGTTTGTTCGCCAGAACAAGCTGAGTCATTGACCCGTGACTCCGCGTAAAAGCAGATGACAAACCTGAAAGAACACGAAACCCAGGAAGTTCTGCACTGTTGATAAACTGGACCGAACCGGATTCCGTTTCATGCCGGGATATTTTATCTGAGACCGGATGAAAGTCACATCTAAACTTCCGTCAGGCTGCAGATCACATGAGGCCCAGAACAGAGACAAGGAATCAAACAGCAGGTTTCATTTCTGGCCTCCAGATGCGTCAGCAGACATGCCGCCACTGTGACGTCAGCATGACAGGCCTGTGGTGATGCGCAGGGGCGCAGCTAGGAATCCTGGGCCCCATGACAAAAAATGTCATTGGGCCCCACGCAGCTGCTGTTACAATCTGTTGAGTCTATCTGACCCTTCAGAAGGTTTGCAGTTTCTTTGGTCCAATATTTACTGCTCATGAATTTTACATCCAACCTGACAATCTGTGAAGTGAAAACCGTTTCAGGTGACGACCTCTGGAAGCTCAGCAAGAGGAAGCAGAGGGAGGAAGCAGAGGAAGGAAGCAGAGGAAGCAGAGGGAGGAAGCAGAGGAAGGAAGCAGAGGAAGCAGAGGAAGCAGAGCAGTGATCACAGCAAAACGTTGCTATTCTGATGAAACTACAATTTTCAGTTGTTTTACACCTTTTTGTTTAGTTCATATTTCCATCCATCCATCCATCCATTTTCCGTCACCCTTCTCCCTATCGGGGTCGGGAGTTGCCGGTGCCTATCTCCAGCTGCGTTCCGGGCGAGAGGCAGGGTTCACCCTGGACAGGTCGCCAGTCTGTCGCAGTAGTTCATATTTCCACATGTGTCAATTCATAGTTTGATGCCTTCAGTGTGAATCTACAATGTCAATAGTCATGAAAATAAAGGAAAGTCACTGAATGAAAAGGTTTGTCCAAACTTTTGCTCTGTATTGTCCACTAATCAGATTTAGATCCTGAAACGTCTCAGCAGCAGCAAAACATACATGAAGCAAGTCAGATTTCTCAAAAAATGACATAAAGTTGCATTTTATTAGGGGTCGGGTCAGGAGGGGTCAGGTCAGGAGGGGTCAGGTCAGGAGGGATCAGGTCAGGAGGGGTCAGGTCAGGAGGGGTCGGGTCAGGAGGGGTCGGGTCAGGAGGGACTAGAGCTGCTGCTGACCGACTCATCTGTTATGTGGTAAAAGGTCAGAGGTCAATATATGAATATGTTGGTAATTTCTTTGCTTAATTCATGAAATATTAGTTTCTCGCCTCTCGGAGAAAAACTGGGTTAGAAATGGACTTTTACTGTCTCTGTTTTGAAAACCTGCTTTATTTTTCCTCTTAGGGGCAGAAGCTGCCAGTCGTTGCTGTTTTGTTCCAATCGCTGCAGATCCCGGGCAGACCCGGGGCAGATCCCGGGCAGACCCGGGGCAGATCCCGGGCAGATCCGGGGCAGATCCCGGGCAGATCCGGGGCAGATCCCGGGCTTCAGGGCAAATACGTCTTTTTTGGTCTGGGAGGGGGAACATTTAATTTTTACTGCTAAAAACAATTTTAGAAAACACAATTTAATTTTTTAATTGACAGGGAGCTATGTTTTTATTTCTGACCAATAAAAGAAACTGGAGGTTCTGGTCTGGTTCAAGGTTCTGCTGAGGTTCTTTGAAGTCCAGAATGAAAACATTTTATCCTGGAGGGAACTTTGAATATTCAGTTGGCCTAACAACTGGACTGCATTAACTGATTAGTTTCTGCTGCTTTTCGTTTCAACAGAACCCGTGAGCCGACCCCTGACCTCTGAGCTGACCGAGTCAGAACCGGATCCAACCGCTGCCGTCGGATCAGACGTTTTTGGGGTTTTTTCCCTGGATCAGAATCAGTTTGTTTCAGCCTGAATGACGTCACCATGCGTGAAAATGTTCAGACTGTTTGTTTCTGCTGGACGGCCCCACAGTGACCCCTGGTGGTGAGAACCAGGAAGAACATGAAGCAGCAGCTGAAGATGCACAACATCTAGATTTATTAGTTGTTACAAAGCAAGCAGATGAACCCAGTCCGGTTCTGGACGGCTCCTCAGCTTCCAGAACTCGGTGTGTTTTCATGCAGGCTCTGCAGGGCCAGGTCGGTCCACTTCATCTCCTGCTCTTTCACCGACTCTGTGGATCCGCCGTTGTCCTGCTCGGCCTCCGGCAGCTCGCTCTGCAACACAAACCGCCGATCAGAAGGAGTAAAAATTTATTATGATTATTACCGGTATAGTAACACTGGAGGAGCAAAATATCCTGGTAGATGAGACTGTAGGCTTCAGAATCGGATCAGAACCGGGACGCCCCTAAAAGCTTTAGAGCCATCTGACTTTATGTCAGTGTCTTAGAAATGTAGCTGGTTTTAATGTTTTGCAGGTTAACAACATTGATAGAACCCAAGGCAAAATTTACAGTTGAAACCACAAGTTTACATACACCCAGCTAAAAGTCGCCCATCTTTTCTCAGCATATTTACTCCAGTAAAATTATAAAGTCGACATCCAAGAAATTACTCGAGTAGAAAAACATTATTGAAATACTGAGTAACTGATCAAATGATCAATTATCTAAAAATTCCATAATAAGATGGACAGAAATATAAAGTTAAGAGGAAATTTTACAGACAAAATTACAATAACTCAGAAATAACAAAATAATTAAATCAGGCAAAATGAGAGTTTTCCAAATTAGTTTCTTTGAATAAAAAACTTGTGAAACTAACAAAACCTGCAGGAGTGTTTTTGGTGAAAACATGTTTGTTCCGACTCTAAAGCTCGAGCAGCAAGTACAGAAAACCTGATATTTATTATTATTACTGTTATTTTATTAAATATTGTGATAACATTGATTTGCCCACACTTCCCCTCCACTAATCATTCTTTTCTATCATCCTTTATTTTTACAATTTTCATTCTGTTGCATGAGAAGATTCCAGTAACTGTCAACAAATTGGTGATCAATAAAGTACTTCTAACTCTGATCAGGATGACCAGATGACCCCTGACCTCTCTGACCTGGGAGCGCGCGCTGCAGCCAGAGACGATCCGTTCATTTCCACGGCGCTTCTGATCCATTTATCAGTAAAACCTCATAATCATGTCAAGGTTGTAACTTTCAGCAGCGAACAAAATTAAAAAATATAAAATAAAGGAGGTCTTCTTTTGCTATTTTGTTTCATAATTGCCAACAGAATCTGTCTTTTTCCAACTTTAGTCCTGACAAATAAAAGTCGGTCACCAAACAAGTTTCCAACTCGGGTGTATTTATGATTTTCATTGCTGCTGACAGCCGGACACAAACGTTAGACTTCCTGACAAGATGAGTGTTACTTTCTGGAAAATCCCGCTCTAATGTAAAACATGACAGATCAGTGGATACAAGACATTTCTAGTTGTTCATTTTTGGTGGCTCAATCATACCATCACACAGAACTGAGAAAGTGAAAGCATCTGTTCTCTATTTGCCGACATTATGAGGAGGGAACCAAATATTTCAGCTTCCTGAAATAATCCGTTCCCGTTTCCACGCTCTTTGGAGAGAATGATTATTTCAGGGAGCTCAAATATGTCGTTCCCTCTTCACAATGTTGGCAAATAGAGAACAAATGCTTTCACTTTCTCAATTATTGTTATGTGAGATGATTGAGACACCAAAGATCAACACCTAGAAATGTTTTTTTTCCAGCAATCTGTCACATTTTACATTCCAATGGGATTTTCCAGCAGCCTTCCCCCTCATCTTTCTGAAGCAGCTTCTCTCCTGTCATATCAGGAATGAGAACCCAGCCATGAGAACCCAGGGATGAGAACCCAGGGATGAGAACCCAGGGATGAGAACCCAGGAATGAGAACCCAGCAATGAGAACCCAGGGATGAGAACCCAGGAATGAGAACCCAGGGATGAGAACCCAGCGATGAGAACCCAGAGCTGCTTTGGTAAACTTCATTGGCAGGTTGAAGAGAAGAAGCTGGAAAAAAAAAACGATTAAAACAAAACGGTGTAAGAAAACCTCCACACAACACCTCGTTCATTTATTTCACCATTTTGTTTGCTGCCAATAAAGTCGCAACCCTGACATGATGATTTGAGATGTTTTACCGATAATGGATCAGATTAAATGAACTCTGGCTGCAGTTCGCGCTCCCGACACAGGGGGCAGAATGTCGCACATGGCTTGTTCTCTGAAGAGAACCTGAAGTATTATTCACCAGGTGGTCATAATGTTCTGCTAATCCAGCGTTTCCCAGCCTGGTCCTCCAGGCTCAGCGCATGCGTGGTTCTGATGATGAACAGGCGTTTGTTGAACTGCAATCCGTTAAAGCAGGGAAACGTCTAAAACATGTAGGACAGTGAGCCGCGAGGCCCCGGGCTGGGAAACACTGTGCTGATCCATTAGTAATAACAAAAGTTCGGTAGTTTGGACCGGACCAGCAGCCCGTACCAGAGGGATGGAGACGTCCTCGTAGGGCAGCCGGTCCTCCCTCCACGCGTCGTCGGTCAGGTCCAGGACTCTGCCGTCCCGCTGGATCTCACTGTCCATCCCGGGTCCGGAACCGGGTCCTGAGCCGGTTCCGATACAGTCCCACTAAAAGCCAGAGAGCAGAGGGGTTTCACCGCTGTATCCTGCAGCTTCTTCTTCAGGTGTAATGGCGGTGGCAGCCTGCTGGTTGGACCTCTACCGCCCCTTCTGGTCTGGAGGGTAAATCTTCTTCTTCTGGCAGTTGGTAAGAAACGTTAGGTGAGCACTACTGCCACCAGCAGGTAAGGAGTGTGAGCCACATGACAAAAAATAAAAAAAACAACTATATACTATTAGTACGGAGTCCTCCAGAGGACATGGAATTTATTTTTCCTTTTGCGTTCCCTCACAATAATCTACTGATCAGCAATGTGTCATAACATTGAATACTGAATACTGTGAGCCTTTCTTACGGCGGCCACTGTACTTTCTGCCTTAATTCAAGGCTATGTGAGATTTTTTCATGTATGTTTATATCTCCTTGTGAAAAATCTGAGATTTTATATTTGTTTCTTTAGGATAGAAAGGCACCAAAAACCTGACATAAACAGAAATGTTCCGTTACTAGGAAAGAAATAAAAATACATCTAAACTGTTTGGACTGTTTCTGAGTTATTCTCATGGGTAATAAATGATCTGACAGTTTTAATTCTGTATGTTGTGATCTAGTCTGAATGGTTTAAAGAGCTGCTTTCATGTTCAGTTTCATCTTAAATATGCAATAAAAAAAGTGATTTTCAATGAGTGTTTTGCACCAAAGACTTAATAATAATAAACATGTTTTCACTGAGGCTCTATAAGAGCCATATGAATGAAATAAGTAATTACTGATATGACAGCAGCAGAGGCTTTGACACCTGGCGGTGGGCGTGTCTATGTGGGCGTGTTCATGTGGGCGTGACATCATCAGGTATGAATGAGGGTCACTATCCTGCTGGCTGTGTGAGGAAGCGGTGAGCAGCTGGTCAGTCCATTTTGAGCCTGATGATCAAAATGGAATAAATCAATAACTGGGACAGAACAAAGAATTGATTAGGAGTTGATTGATACCCGGACAGATGAGATTCCCCAGTTAACCCAGTGCGACCCTCAATCACCATTACTTTACTATGTTTTATAATAATAAAACCTGTTTATTATTATTAAGTCTTTGATGCAAAAAACTGATTGAAAATCAATTTATTCACTGCATGTTTTTGTTTGTTAAGGTTGAGATGGAACTGAACATGAAAACCATTCAGACAATCAGCACAACAGAGAGACACAATCAAAACTGTCAGATCATTTATTACCCATGATAATAATTCAGAAATAATCCAGATAGTTTAGATGTATTTTTATTTCTTTCCTACTTATGTAACGTTTCTGTTTCTGTCTTAGGTTTATGGTGCCTTTTTATCCTAAAGGAAAAGATATAAAATGTCAAATTTTTCACAAGGAGATATTAACCTTCATGGAAAAACCTCACATAACCTTTTATTAAAGCAGAAAGTACAGCGGCCGCCATAAGAAAGGCTCACAGTATTCAGGTAAGTTAACGACACATTGCTGATCAGTAGATTATTGTGAGGGAACGCAAAAGTATTGATTGTTTCTCTAACTTGTTTCTCTGAGTCAGATAATTTCTACAAAGGGTAAATCTTGTCACGTTTTCATTAGTTGCAAAAGAAAAATCATCACAATTATCACAAATAAAGGCCTTCAAACGTCAAGTTCCCCAAATAAATGAACTTTTCAATAATATTGTAATTTATTGAATGGGGCTTTAAAAATCTGAGTAGGTTACAAACATTGCTGGTGGTTTTATCTGTAGTTTGTCATAAACAACTCTAAAAGATCATATTTGTCCAAAATGTCAGCAACGACTGCTCCTGTTTCAGTGTGAGGGTGAAATGCTGAACATCATTTTAACATATTGTAACATTTTGGTTGGATTTGAAAAGTCCAGAAAAAATTAGAAAGTACATTTAATCATCAAAATTGCAAATATTGGTTATTTTTAACAATTCGACAAAGTTTTAAGTCCACGAGCTAAAATGGAGTAAAAGAATAATAAACCTTAAAGAGGCTGGCTTAAAAACCTTCATTGCCTCAGCTAAAAAACTTAGTTTAAATGATCAGAAACGTGTAAAAACAATAACTCTACTTTAACCTAAGTAATAATAATAAATCTCTAACCCTTTAAATTAAACATACACGTTTTTTAAAAAAGACTGGTCCGGATTGGCTGTCTTCTGTTTCCATGGAAACCAGACGCCTCGCTTTCTCCAGCGGCTGAAAGACGCAAACAAAATCCAGACGACGCAACTGTGCAGCAAGACTGAGAGGTAACTGGTGAACTGGTTAGACTGGAGGCTTTACTGGAGTTGTCATGGAAACCGTTCCAGTTTCGGCCGACAGGAAGTTAGCTTACCAGAACTTCCTGTTCTGTGTTACACTATTTTGACAAGAAGAGAGTAGAAACTTTGTATCTAAAATCTGAACCGGATCAACAAACTCTGACCTGCTCCAGTTAAATGGCTGGAGATGTTCTGACCTCATTCTGACCTCATTCTGACCTCATTCTGACCTCATTCTGATCTCATTCTGATCTCATTCTGATCTCATTCTGGCGGTCAGAAGGACGCTGGAGTCGGGGAAGACACGGTTTGAACTTCCTTCTCTCTGCTCTGCATCCACGAAGCCGTTTCAACTCCCCTGGGATTTGGAGTGAAAGTTCAGGGATTATTGAGATTTTCAGATGCTAACTATTTGTAAAAACAGTCATAGCGAAGATCTGAGCCTTGAAACTGATTCAGCAGCTGGAGGCAGCAGGAATGCCCTTCGATTGTCTGTATTCACAGTTAAAGAAACTTTCTTCTCTAGAAGCAGAAACTTCATATATCTTGATATTTATCTGAGTTGCAAAACAAACAAACAAAAGAAAACATTTTCTCCACCTTTAGTTAATCTTTATATGCCAACAGTCAAACCTCCAGCTGGACAGGGATTCTCTGGATTGTTCCGTTAAGATTTTAAAAATATTTCCTTCTGGATTATTTTATTCTACCAAAGAAGCTATTTCTAGCTTCTTTGGTAGAATAAAAGGGTGAACATTTGACCTAAAGTTTAATAAGATGAAGATAAAAACTGATCTGCAAAGACACTGGCAAGGTTTTAATGCGGAGTTTGTTTGATTTCCAGGCTCAGCAGTGATGTCACTTCCTCAGGAAGCAGAACATGTAAGGTCATGCAGCAACCCTGGAAACCCGGTTTTCTCCTGCATCATCAGCTCGAAAGTGACGGAAGGGTCCATGGGGAAGATCCATCCCCAGAGAGTCCTGTACAGAACCACGTCAGGCGACTACGGCCGGCTTCCTCCTAGCTTTGAGAGCGCCCCCTGCAGCTACCACCCCAAGACCCAGAGCTTCACCCGCCAGATGCGGCTGGGAGGAATGTTTCGCGGTTGCTCCATGAACACGGCACTCGATAAAACCCAGCACTGTCTGCAAAACACCATCTGAGCATGCTCAGATGACCAGAACTTGGCCAGAGCGGCGGCTCCTCTTCCTCACCGACAATAACTTCAGATAGTAGCGACTGCTTTGTTGGTGTGACAACATTTCATATGTAATTCCTGAGTTAGATATGCATTATATCATTAAAGTGAACCCACTTTGGTTCTGACTCATTAGAGGATTTCACTCTGCAGATTAACAGAAAAGTCCCTAGAAAACAGAATTCCAGAAACTAAAATATATCAACAAGACTTGGAAGAAATGTGACTTTTCATCAAATTTGTATCTGATGCGTTGAAGGATCCAGAATGATCCTGAGGAAGAAGCTGCACCAGCAGCCATGTTGCTATAAATCCTACATGATTTCTGGCACTTTGTGTTGCAAATGTCTCATTTTAAAATCTGACAGAGGGTCTCACTTTTAACATTTATTTACTTGTACTGTTAATCAAAGAATTTGAACACCCGAGGTCAAAATGTTAAATTAATCTCAGAATCAGAGTTTTGGTGAAAATGTGTTTTATTTGATCTCCTGGCCCTCACTGCTCCCTGT
Organism: Poeciliopsis gracilis; assembly: GCA_911649635.1. NCBI lineage: Eukaryota > Metazoa > Chordata > Actinopteri > Cyprinodontiformes > Poeciliidae > Poeciliopsis > Poeciliopsis gracilis. The sequence continues at coordinate 164,717 of CAJVRI010001535.1, forward strand.
GAGTTTACAGGTTTCCATTAGAATCCAGACATTTCTCTCCAGTAATAGTAACAATATTTACAGAAGAACAGCAGGTCCACTGGAAATAAATAAAACAATATTATTTTCACACTTCCAACTTGTGCTTCCAAATAGTCCTCATTCAGTGGCCACCTGTAGTCACACAACCAGAAGGCTGCGGTTCCTGCGTGGCCCCTGGCCTGTAGGAGCCACAGGCCCTTCAACACGTGGCTTCATGCTGGCGCTCCGTGTGACTGCTCCCCCGCTCTGCTCCCACTAACAGCTTCTCCTCCCGCAGGAAACTGTTCATGTCTCAGAAATAATCACGTCACCCAGTGACGCTGATCCGATCCGGGATCAAGATGAGATCACACTGTTCGGTTATGAGACGCGCCTGTGACCCGGCTTGGACACTCTGGTTTCTTTCTTCGTGCCCTTGCAGTGAATGTACTCTGGGTTTCACCTGAACACTGGGCACTTACAAAAGTTTTTTGTCTGACTGACAAGCACACTTCGGCAGGCCCCAGAAATCTTCTAGATACGAATTACAATGTTGAGCCAGAAATGTTGCTACCCAGATTCCTCATGACAGAAGGTGGAGGCCGTCTTCCAGTCAGGACGTAGCGCGGCGACCCGGACCCAGAGGGCATTTAGGGGCACTTAGATACAGGCCACTGATTCCAAAAAAAGATTCTTTAGAATTGAGTGAAAAAAGAACAGATTTGTGGAGTGACAGTTAATTAGAGGAGGCTTTTTGTTGCTGTTATGGATTGTGTGTTTTGCTCCTATCTGCAAACATGCAGACACTGCAGCTGACATGACCATGTTTAGTGTGACTGGCAACAGTCATAGACAGACTGAGACTGATTCGACTACCCTCTAGAACAGAATGAGCTTCAGTCTTCACCGGGTGGCAGCCGTAAGGTGAGCTGAGTGGCACCAGGGCTGGACGGCGAATGTCACTCAGTTTCTGTTCAGAAATCATTCACTGATTACCAGACGGCAGGCTGAATGTTTCCTTTGCGTCTCTTTGCAGATGCAGTGCTGCTCTCTGGATTCTTTCACTTTTATTCTCTCCAGGAGGATCCTTGCTGTGACACACCTCCTCCTCTAGACTGGAGGTGGGTTAATGCAGTGCATTGTGGGATTGATATGAATGAGATCGGTGGAAGAGCATCAACTAATGTGTTTCCTGAGATTCCTTCATGTTGCTGTGACTGAACAGTTTCCTGTGGTTTGGTTGTTAGACATGTTATGATTCTGGCCCGTCTGCCGGCTCCGTTTCCCTCCTGGGCTCTCAGCTGCCCAGTCATGCCCATCTGGTCCATCTGCATGCTGCTGCACTGCAGTGCAATCAGGTTTATGCCATCCACCTGTTCACCAGCAGTTATAATCGGCACTCAGATGACAGCAGCTTTTTGAAAGCCTTTTGTGTGAGTAGATATCCACCGTTACCTCCTTTGCCTGACCTCGACCAGGCCGGTTGTCTCTGGGATTTCCCTGCCTTGTGGCCCGTGTCTGAAACGCCACTGGCTTCTGTTTTCTGGACACGACCCGTTTCTGCGTCCTGCCTCCTCCTGGGATTTGTCTGCCTGAAGTCGTCTTCACATGCCTGACCTGTTTCTTTGTCCAGACCACTGATCCTTGCCTGACCCTCAGAAGTTTCAATGCTTTTGCCTCCCTGGTTCTGACCCAACCTTGGCCTTTAACCTCTGAATTCTGACTTTCCCTGAGTTTACAACCTGCTACCTAACCACTGTGTGCTGTTGAAAAAAAATCTATTTTCCAAGCACTGTCAGGTTAATTTCAATATTGTGCATAACACAGAGATCAGCTATAATAAAATGATATCATTTGCAATATTTACATAAGAAATTAACTGAGCAAAAGTCAGTAACAAACAAACAAATGAAGGTCTGCGTCTTTTTCACCTGGTTGTTTTCTTGCAGCTTCCAGGGAGTCAGAGCGCCTCTCCCTCGGTTGGATCCTAGAAGGAAACTACAGGAAGCCATTTGTACAGTAACACAGTAAAATACTTTGACATCCATCCATCCATTTTCCGGTCACCCTTCTCCCTAACGGGGTCGGGAGGTGCTGCTGCCTCTCCAGCTGCGTTCTGGGCGAGAGGCGGGGTCGCCCTGGACAGGTCGCCCTGGACAGGTCGCCCTGGACAGGTCGCCCTGGACAGGTCGCCCTGGACAGGTCGCCCAGTCTGTCGTAGAATTTTCAAACTAAATATGGCTAAATATTGATGTCCAAGCTGAATATTTTTCAAATGTACAAATTGTCTTCAACGTCGGAACATCAAAAAATATTTAGCTTACCTACTAAATATTTAGTTGGCAAGTTAAATATTTTGTTCGGAAAATAAATATTTAGTTAATTAAATAAATAATTAATTGAGTTAAATATTGAAAGCTAAATAGTCAGCTCAGTCTTAATCATTTGGTTGAGCACTAAATATTTAACTTAAAAAAAACAACTAAATATTCCGTGAACGAGACTGAAAAGATCCGAGCGGAAGTCCGCCTGTCTCCGCCCTCATTCTTCGCCTCCACAACAGAAGAAGAAGAAGGAGCTGCCGACGCTACGCGGAACTTAGCGAGCAGCTAGCCGTGTAGCCTGCCCGCTGCTGGTTTCTGTGGGGTTGATTTGATCTGACGGAGCCTCTGGGTGCTGCAGTCTCCTGCCAGGCGGTGTGAACGTCCCGCAGAGCTTCCCCAGACTTTATCACCTTTAACTGGTCGTTTCTGTTGCTTTCTGACAGAGAAACCGGAGGAGTGTTGAGGTAGGCTAACAGTTAGCAGGCTAGCTTTCTAACCATTTTGTCCTGGACCCAGCTCGCTTTTCACCGGCTCAAACCGCAGCTCTGCGAGTATAAGTTTTATTTTTAAAATCGGTAAACTTGTCAATGAAAATGATGAGTTTACGTTTATTCGGTTTGTTTTTTATGTTTTAATGCTATTGTTAGGCTGGCATGCTAGCCTAGCTGGAAAGCTTTTGTTTGTCAACAACATACATTTATAAAATATAATCTTACCGATCAGCGACTTCACGACCATCACCCAGAAACCCTGTAGCTCGGACAGTCATTCATCCTGGTTTTCAGTGATTTGAAAATATAACTTGATAATTATGTATTACTGGAAGATTAATTCCTGAACACCAGCTATAACGTCTTAAAAAAAAAACCCTAAATAAATAGGGTAAAGTAAAGGTCCTCATCATGTCGCCTTCACTTGGGGAGGACACAAGTAAAGCCCGGTGGCCCGCCAGGCTGATAATACGCTGAGGGACACCCTGATCACGGTTCATGGTTAACAAGAGCCCCACAGTTTTCCTCCAGTAAACTAACAGTAATTATTTTAAGTGAAATTATTGCTCCCAGACAGAGGTGGGCAGTCCTGGTCCTAAAGCAGGGGTGGGCAGTCCTGGTCCTCAAGGGCTGCTGTCCTGCAACTCTTGGATGCCTCCCTGCTCCAACACACCTGAATCCAATAGCTTAATCACTTCCTAAATGCAATCAAGTTCTCCAGAGTCCTGCTAATGACCTCATTATGTGACTCAGGTGTGTTGAAGTAGAGACTCATCTAAAAGTTGCAGGAGGCCGGCCCTCGAGGACTAGGAGTGCCCAGCCAGTTGCAGGAAACCCTTCAGGCCTGGACTTGCCCAGCCCTGTTCTAGGAGAGCCTTACAGAACTTGAATACAAGTCTATTTTTCTTTGCTCTTTCAGAAGTATTATTCTCAAAATGTTTCAGTGAAAAACTCCTCTCTGTATCCCACAGAGAAATTAGATGCTTGAATAACTCATGTCATCCAGGTATCTTAAGACAGAAGGCAGGAAGGAGCTCCAGTAGCAGTCAGTCTTGCAGTGAATCTGGAGAAGTCTCTGACTAAAGACAGTTGTGTATGACATTGTCATGCTAACGGCTCAACTGGATGTTCTGAAAGAGTTTGAATTAGATTAGGATTCGGCTCATTTCTAAGATCAAGAACAAATATATAAACAAAGCAAAATGATGCAGGTTCTGTAGAGTTTGAAAGATTAGCTGAGCTTTTTGACAGTAGTTTCTCATGTTCCTTGTTGTTGTGATGAAATGGATGTCTGGAGTTTCTTCTACTCTGATTGGTTCTTATTCTTATATTATTCTCTGTTTATATCTTCATACACCTGTTTATAAATATTTATATCATGTATAGCACTTCTGGATAGATGCAAACTACATTTCGTTGCTTGTACATGTGACAGTGCAATGACAATAAAGTTGAATTCTATTCTATTCCATCTCTGCAGCTCAGAGGTCCAGATGAAGCTTTCCTCCTGAACCCGGTGCCCTCGGTGATGTCCACAGCTCGTGTGGCTTCAGGCTCCGCCCCCTGGCGTTCCGTCTAATCGGCCATGTGTTGTTGAACCCCACCGATCTGCTCTAGTCAACAGAATGAGCGGCGCCACTGACCCGACCCAGCCCACTGAGAAGAGGAACCGCAAGCCACGGCTCTCCAAATGATATGATAGTAGCTGCCTGGATCACTTTCTGTGCCTGTAGGAGCTTCGCCCAGCTGCTGCTGCTCCTCTCCTCCTCGGCGCCCCCGGCCCGGGAGACGCTCGCCGCCGCCCGCCTCGGTGCCATGGGCAACAGCTGCGTGTGCAGAGAGGACAGCGACCTCGAAGACCACCGCCACGACTCGGCCTCAAGAGCCACCCGAGCTGAGGCCCGCCGGGTCGACCTCGGCGCCGCCACCGTCGGAGCCGACGCCGCTGACAGAAGCGGCCGGCCCAGAGATCCGGTCCGGCCACCGCGGCGCGGCCGCGGCCCACACGAGCCCAGACGGAAGAAGCAGAACGTGGACGGGCTGGTGCTGGACACGCTGGCTGTCATCAGGACGCTGGTGGACAAGTAAGTCTGGAGGCGCGAAGGCGGGTCCAATCGGGTCAACTGGAAGCAACCAGGCACCAGTAGAGTGGTTCCCCCACTGAGGTCGGGCGGTTCCATACGGTATTAAAATGTTTAAAGCAATTAATCGTTTAGTTTTACATACAAAAGTCCAGATCCAGAACCATAAATGTGACGGACGAGCTACATCCGCTAGCAGCAGCGGCTTGCTTCGTTTCTCCTTCTGAACGATCTGATTGGATGATGGAACAGCCTGCTGTTCTGTTCAAGTTGTGCTAAAAGCAGTAAGCCTATCAGAAGTTATACTAGCATGAAATGGCATCTCAATGCTAGCAGATAGCAGCTAATGCTAATGTCAGAGTTCACAGTCCAGATTTCGAAAGAAGATCCATGAACGATCAGAGAAACGGCTGGAAAACGTTTTGCTCCAATCTGATGAAGAACCTGAAGATTAAAACCTAAAGATGTTTGTTGCTGAGCTCAGCTTGACGTTTATTCAATGATTGAGCAGCAAACATGGGGTTTGAATCCACATTGCTGCTGATTTAGTCAGTTGTATAGTTTGGGAATAATTACAGAACCTGAGGTTACCTCTATTAAAGGTTGGATAGGTTTAGTGAAGTGAGCAGGATGCTCTCCTGTGATGACATGTTTTGTGTCTTTCAGTGACCAGGAGCCTCCTTATTCCATGATCACGCTGCATGAGATGGCAGAGACCGGTAAGTCACTGACAGCAACGCGCAGCTTCCATCCTGATCTGTGACGCGCCGTCATCAGAGGCTGACTTGGTCCTGATCAGATTGTTCAGATTAAAGCTGGTTCAAGTATTTGATTGGTTCCTGGATCTCAGCAGATCCTCTCTGGACTGAAACACGTCCAGAATCTTCCTCGTTCTGTCTGACCCGATCCAGACTTTTAATTTGGTCCCATTTAACATCTAATGTCCATGTTAGCTGCATTAGATGTCAGGAATCCAGTGGGATTATAAACTAGTTTTCCTTTAGCTCTGGGAGTCTCTCCAGCGTTCGTAGGGTGGAGGTTTAGGTCGACTCGGAGGTTTAGGTTCAGCAGCTGCTCCCTTCCTGTCTCATTTTAATGTCATTAATCTCCGTCTCTTCATGCAAATGGATTTAGTAGTTGGCTTGTACTGTATTTGCTGAGTTTCCTCGGTGCTGTGCAGAAGGAGGTTCTGTCCCCAGTGCCGGTCTGCGTTCCCCAGCGAAGCGTCAGTCTGATACAGACCGTCAGTCTGATAACAGACCGTCAGTCTGATACAGACTGACGGTCTGATACAGACTGACAGTCTGATACAGACTGACGCTTCGCTGCATCATTCATGAGCAGATTGACTTGCAAACGAGGTGGGAAGTAATTTATGGCTTACTGAAGAGGAAATGCTTGTTTTCAGGATCTATCATGTTGCATATTGTAATCAAGATCGCGAACAAATTACTCATAAAATGTCATGGGAAACTAAAGCAGGTGATGAGAAATTAGGACATGTTAATTTAATAAAGTGGAACTTTTTATTGTTTGTGTCTTGACCAGCTGTGTTCATGAACACATTTAGAGGTTTTGGGTCCAAATCTGGTTCTTTATTCAGTTTATTCCCTTCTTTATTAATAATTTCACTGCTGACTGTTTTCTCCCAGACGACGGCTGGCTGGAGGTGGTCCAGTCTCTGATTCGAGTGATCCCATTGGACGATCCGCTCGGTCCTGCAGTCATCACCCTCCTCCTGGATGAGTGTCCTCTTCCAACCAAGGTGTGGAATCTGGAATCATTTGAGTCTCCAGGCTGATTCAGGTCCAGCAGTAATCAGGAAGCTGCCTGTCTTCATTTCCAACCTGCTGCTGACTTTGTGTCACTGATGTTGAACTAAATGATCCGTGTTGGAGGAATGAGTCTCTGCTGCGATGTTTGAGTCATGATCATCTGTGTGGCGCCGTCGTGTTGACAAACAAAACGCCACACTTTTTCTGGTGCATTGCAGTGTGTGGCATTATGTGACAACCTGTGCATGTTTTGTGACACCACATTGTGTTTTGTGTTGCCGTATGACATTTTGTGACGTTTTGTGGTCTGACAAACTGTGCTTTTTGTGACGTGTGATTATGTGATGTTCTGCGGCGCCTCGCGGCGTCCTGCGGCGCTTCGCGGCGTCCTGCGGCGCCTCGCAGCGTCCTGCGGCTCAACGGCTGTTTTCCTTCCAGGACGCTCTGCAGAAACTGTCGGACATGTTGAGTCTGAGCGCTACGGTGGCCCAGCAGGACGCTCTGAATCCGGCTAAGCACAGAAACACCACGGCCGTCCTGGGCTGCCTGGCTGAGAAACTAGCAGGTCAGATAGATCTGCTTCCTGCACCTTCCATGCTGTTGGTGACTCATCATCGTTACCAAGCTCCTTTCTTCCCCAGGACCAGCCAGCATTGGGTTGTTGAGTCCTGGAACCCTGGATTACCTTCTGCAGAGCCTGGTGAGAGCTCTCTGTTTCTGGGTCAGAGGTCATGCATGGTTAGTCACACTGCAATGTTTGAGGGAACGCTGCTCACTGATCGTGTCTCCATGCAGAGCGCCGATTCCCACCCGACCGTCATGCTGTTCGCTCTCATCGCCCTGGAGAAGTTCTCCCAGACCAGTAGGTGGAGCCGATCTCATCGCCGATCTCATCGCCGATCTCATCGCCGATCTCATCCGGCAGAGAAGCGGCTCATGCAGAGGATTTGAATCCTCCTGGCGTTCATGTTTGTTTGTTTTCAGCCTAGAATGAGCTGAGGTGATGCTCAGTTTTCATAGATCATCCATAATGCCGGTTCAGTTCATGAACATTAAAAAACATTCCCTGTTCTTTATTGTTCCTTCACAACATGTTGACACATTTTCAACAGAGAAGCTTCGAGATCAAAGAAATCCTGCCTGGACCTCACTGCTCATCTTGGCGTTTCTCGTCCAGCAGCATCATTTTGTCAGAACCGTTCGCTCCGTCAGGCTCAAACTGCGATTAACGTTTTGATGACGTCTTTTCTAACCTGAACCTTAAAAATATTGTCGTTTTATTCATTCAGAATAACTCGTTTGTTTTATGGTAAAAACATTTGCTGGAATAAGAAGTTTGTTTTTTATTAAATTACTTTGGTTGTCTTGTTTCAGGTGAGAACAAGCTGACCGTGTCGGAGTCGTCCATCAGCGATCGACTCGCTGTCCTGGAGACGTGGGCCGACAACCAAGACTACCTGAAGAGACAGGTCGGCTTCTGCTCGCAGTGGAGCCTGGACAACCTGTGTGAGTGAAACGGTGGGGGGGACGGGACCTGGGGGGACGGGACCTGGGGGGGACCTGGGGGGACCTGGGGGGGACCGGGGGGGGCGGGACCGGGGGAGCCGGGGGGGACCTGGGGGGGACGGGACCTGGGGGGTGGCGGGGGAGACGGGGGGGACCTGGGGGGGGACGGGGGACCGGGCTCCGGGCTCCAGACTGAACGTCTCTCCTGTCTTCAGTCCTGAAGGACGGCCGGCAGTTCACCTATGAGAAGGTGAACCTGAGCAGCATCAACGCCATGCTGAACAGCAACGACGTCAGCGAGTACCTCAAGATTTCCCCGACTGGATTGGAGGTCAGTCTGGGTTCATTGGATTGGAGACGGGATCTGTGCACCCTGACCTCTAGTTGACCTGTGTCTGACCTCTGGCTGACCCTGGGCAGCTGAGGACATGAAGAACAGAGAAGGTCCTACTGTCACCAAAGGTCAGCTGAGGTCAGGTCTGAGTGAGGGTGGATCCCAGCAGTGCTGATTGGCTGCAGTGTTGCCGCTGTTCGGTGGGTTGCGTTGCCTGCGTCCAGCGGCAACGTGAAGCTACTGAGGCGTTATTGAGGCTGAAGGTGTTCCTGTGTCGTCCTGCAGGCGCGGTGCGACGCCTCGTCCTTCGAGAGCGTGCGCTGTACGTTCTGCGTGGATTCGGGCGTTTGGTACTATGAGGTGACGGTCGTCACATCGGGGGTGATGCAGATCGGATGGGCCACCAAAGACAGCAAGTTCCTAAACCATGTAGGTAGCAGATGTGTGCTGCGCCTCGGCCTGCGTGGCTCCGTTTAACGTCGCTCTGCTCCCACAGGAAGGCTACGGCATCGGAGACGACGAATATTCATGTGCTTATGATGGCTGCAGGCAGCTCATCTGGTACAACGCTCGCAGTAAACCTCATTCTCATCCCTGCTGGAAGGAGGGTGAGCCTCATGTTTAGCGTTTCCTCAACTGTCTGATTGTCACCAACCAAAGAACAAACCGGCTGTTGATGGCGGGGTTGAGCTCAGCGATGGGCTCTGACTCGGCATTTCGCTTTGAGTGAAAACGGTGATGGTTTTGTGATCCGTCCGCTGCAGGAGACGCCGTCGGCTTCCTGTTAGACCTGAACAAAAAGCAGATGATCTTCTATCTGAACGGACACCAGCTGCCGCCAGAGAAACAAGTCTTCTCCTCGGCCACGTGAGTTTCAGCGCCGCTTCCCTCATCGCTCACTGAGCAGAAACATCAACAGGCCAGCAAACATTTGATCAGATCTACTGTGATGAAGCTTTCGCTCAGGTTTGCAGTGCTTCATCATGTTTAAGTAATCAGACTCATAATCCTCCTTTGAGGCATAACTAATCAATCTGCTGATCACAGATCAGCTGGTAAGCTCTGAGGTGGATCTGATGCTCACTAATGATGATTTATAATGATTTATTTTTCTACTTGGTCATATTCATCTTCCTGATTTGCTGCTTTTAGGTTATTAATGTTTTCTTGGTGCTGAGGGCGCAGGGTGAGCTGAACCGGTTAGTCGGCGCTGGTCCGACTCGTTTCCTGTGGTTCTCCTGCAGGTCGGGTTTCTTCGCCGCCGCCAGCTTCATGTCCTACCAGCAGTGTGAGTTTAACTTCGGGGCCAAGCCGTTCCGCCATCCGCCCTCCGTCAAGTTCAGCACCTTCAACGACTTCGCCTCCCTCAAGCCCACCGAGAAGATCATCCTGCCGAGGTAGCAGCCCTGCTGCAGCAGGGACTGACCTTTGACCCCTTCCTGTGGCCGTGCTGTGTTGCTGGTTGACTAATAACGCTTGCCTTAGTCTGCTCACCCTGTTGTCATGGAAACGGTGATGATCGGTCTTTTTGTTCCCCAGACATCGGCGTCTGGCTTTACTGAAGCAGGTCAGCATCAGGGACAACTGCTGCACACTGTGCTGTGACGTCATGGCGGACACGGAGCTGCGGCCCTGTGGACACGGGTAAGACTGCAGGCGGGCGCCACGCCGCGCCGCCGGCCAGACCAGACGCCGACCAGACCAGACGCCGCTCCGCCGGCCAGACCAGACGCCGCGCCGCCGGCCGCAGCGGCTGCAGCAGCTGCAGCAGCTGCATCACTGACGCTCTCCCTCCCTCCCTCTCTCTCTCCCTCTCTGCAGCGGGATGTGCATGGACTGTGCCTTACAGCTGGAGACGTGTCCGCTGTGCCGCCAGAACATCCAGACCCGAGTCAGACTCATCGCTCACGTCTCCTGACCAACTTCACGCTCTTCCTCCTCCTGCTCCTCTTCCTCTGTCCTGATGAAGATGACGTCGTGTTTCCCTGAGGAAGAGCAGGGGAGGAGTCTCGTCTTGGTGTTCTGATCGGGACCGGATCCCGACAGAACCAGCGTCTTGTTGAGGCAGTCCTCAGAGACCTGAGGATCCCTCCTGCAGCTGCAGACGCTGCATTGGGCCTGCAGAGCGTCTGCTTGTGTTTGAGCCTCTGCAGGCTGCAGTGTTAAGTCTGAGGTACAGGCACGTTGATTCCATCAATATGCTAATTATTGTACTCTAACGGTAGCATTTAATATTTCCTCCATGGCTTCTGTCTCTATGAATGGCCCAAAAACTCTGTTTGGCTTCATGCCATATTCTGGTGAATTATAAGATTATCATTTATATTCCAAATTCAGTTTGTCCTGCAGCCAGGAAAGGAAACTGAGAACGCCTCAAGATTCAACTGAAGCAATAGGAACGGAAACATGTCGGGATGCTTCATCAAGTCACCTTGTGTCCCCCAAACCGAGGGACACGGGGCCCCGGCGCCGTCCCCGGGTTCACTGAGCTGGTTTCACAAACGGCTTCATGAAGTTTGGACGGCAGGATGTCTTTCAGGAAAACCAAACAAAACGCTTCAGTAGGTTTTAAAATCAAACAGCGAATCATTTAATGGTCAAACAAACCCTGGAAGAAGACGACGAGTCGGCACCTTAAGGTGGAGCAGAAGAATCTGGCTGGTTGGAAACCAAGTTCAGGATTGTAAAGATTCATTTGTGACTTGTATTTAAAACGTTTATAAAGGAATTATGATACGGAGTTCCCAAAGATGTGATTTATTAAGAAATTGTTGTTTCTTGATTTGTGATATTTGTAATAAATGTATGTTCATGTGCTCTCTGTCTGACTGACTCTGGTTTTCCAGCATCGGGTCGCATCAGAACCTGCGAAATTAAAATCCTGAAATGATTTGACCTTCAAAACTTCCAGGGCTGAATAAATTTATCTGGCATGACTTTATTGCTGCTGCTTCTGGTTTTCAGCTGCATTAAAACTCAGAGATCCGGGCCAGAACAACAGAACCTCTGGGTTCTGCTGTCAGATCTGGGTCTGGGCTCCTTTTAGCAATCAATCAATCAAATTGATCTGTATAGCACATTTCAAAGCTCTAAATCATAAAAACTAAGTCATGCAGCATAGAGTCAACAATCTAACATGACATTAAGTCGATAAATTGATTATTGATTGGATCTCAGTGTTTTGGCCGTTTTGCTGTTTCTGGAAGTTTATTCCAGATTAGTGGTGCTTAGAAGCTGAACGCTGCTTCTCGTTTGGTTCTGGTTCTGATGCAGAGCAGAACCTGATGGGTCTGGAAGGTTGCTATGACGACAGCAGATCTTTAATGTGTTACTGAGTTTTGAAACTAACCAGTGAGGGACTGTAGAACCAGCCGGGTCCGTGTGCTCCATCCTCCTGGTTCTGGTTCTGGTTCTGGTCAGAACTCCAGCAGCTGCTGCAGGAATCGATGCCACTGAAGATGAACCAGTTTCTCTCTGAGGCATCAGAAACATCAGACCTCCAGACGCTCTGCAGGTGACAGAAGGTCGACTTTGTGAGGGTCTTTATGTGGCTCTGGCAGGTCAGGTCAGAGGTCATCACTCCTCCCAGGTTTCAGTCTGATTGCTGGTTTTAGTTGGAATAACTGAAGCTGTGCACTGACTCTATATCTATAACTCTAGATCTATAACTCCGGATCGCTCCTCTTGGTCCAATAGTAACTTCAGTTTTGTCTCATCCACACATTTCTCTGTTCTCAGCATTTGTTCAGTGTCTGGGTGGGGTCAAAGGTCACTTGGTGGCACAATGTAGAGCTGTGTGAGTGTAGTTCAGGTAGCTGATATTATTTCCTGTTATAGGCCAGAAGAGGACTGAGGAGCACATTATACTATTTTCCATTCCACAGTAAAAATGCAAGAGAAGCTTTCTTTGCAGATGTTATAAATAAAAACATAAATAAAGCTCGAGCTTCATAACAGTTAACAGAATCACAAACCCTCCAGTGACTGAACCTCCTGAGCTTCAATCTACTGCAGCAAGTTCTCAGCTTTTCAGAGAAAATTCATCAAATCAGAGGATTAATCTGCACATCCACTCTGAAGCCAGAACCAACACTGGACCCAAACAAAACAAATACAGGAAAAATGGCCCAATTTCTGCTACTTAATCATAAAACCCTGACAGAAATGATGAGCCAGTGAAGCTCCAGTTGCTGCTGTCTGGATGTTCTATACCAGGTGTGTCAAACTCATTTTCGTTTTGGGCCAAATCAAGATCATGGAGGCTCTTAAAGGGCCGGTTGTGCCAGAATGTGTTGATAAAACCTGTTCACAAACTGTTAATATGTCAATGAATTCTTAAAATTACATAATATTATTGAAGATCTTTTCAGTCCCTTCAGGAACTAATAATAAATGTGACTGTTTATTTACTGGCTGTATAAATCATGGACTATAATCAGACATCAACTAAATTCTCAAGAAACTGGAGGGATTGATTGATATAAATTGGCAGTAAACAGATAAAAACTGCATTGATATGATTGATAATATAATATTTAATGTTTAGTCTGTGGAGGGCCACATAAAAAGCTGCGGCGGGCCGGATTTGGCCCCCGGGCCTTGAGTTTGACACATGTGGTCTAGATCTATAACTAGAACATTTCAGCAAGTCCTGCATGTCGGTGCTGCTGATCTGGTCCAAATAGAAACTCTTTGCTCTCATCAGGCTCTGAAAACTGAAACGTTAGACTGAAAATCATCGACCAACTTATCCACATCATTACAGCTTCAGGACGAAGAGCAGATTAGATGAAATGTTTCTGCTGTGTTTTCTGTGAAAGAAGGTTTTGTGACAGTAGCTGTTTGTCCAACTGGGTTAAAGGATAAAGAACTTCCAAAGATGACAGGAAGTGATCAAAGATAACAGGAAGTGATCAAAGATAACAGGAAGTGATCTGACGTCAGTTACAGAGACACTGGAAATATTCCCAGTCTGACTGGTAACCAGGTCCAGTGTGTGTCCTTGAGTGTTTGTTGCTTGACATGTTGTGTTAAACCAAAATTCTCTAAAACATTAAAAGCTTTTTTGCTCCTCAGTCTTGGGGTTTGACAACATCAATGTTGAAATCACCAATTATTATTAAACAATCATAATCGATGCATATGATTGATAGATCATTCAAGTCAGTAAAGAAATTCTTCACATATGTTGGAGTTTGGATAAAGTTAGTGTCAAAGTTCATTTGTGGCATTTAATCTCAATTCTCAGATACTCAAAAGATGTGAAATGACCTGAAGAAATGTTACTACAGTTTATGATTTTCTTAAATATTGAAGCCACGCCTCCTTTCCTGTCTTTTCTGTTCTCACTAGATTACTGCAGTTCTGAGGCGCTGATTCAATGACTTTGATTGTTTCATTATCGTTTGTCAGAAACAGAACATGGATATAATGCTGCATCTCTGCACCAGTAGCGGACCCAGAGAACCAGAACCAGGTGATCGGACCGGGTGTTGGAACAGAACATGTTGGACCTCCAGCAGCCCGGAACCAGCAGGTCGGTGTCGCGGGTTGAGGGTTGCTGGTTTTTTATTTATTTATTTTATAATTTTGTTGTGCTGCTGACGGTTCCAACTTTGCCATGATTATTTGAGTTGTTCACAGAAACAGATCAGATGAAATGAACGGATCCTCTCTGGCTGCAGTTCGCGCTCTCGTCACAAGGGGGCAGAATGTCACCGCCAGGTGAGTCGGTTCTGGCGTAAACAACCAACAGTTCGACTCGTACATGACTTCCTATTTAATTGACAAACAGCATTTTTTAAAGTTCGGCAGGCCGAACTTTCCAGCTTCGTCTGTACCTCGGAACCAAACGGTTCGGGATCTTGTTTTGCCGGGAGGTATTTACAGACCCACATAATACCGCCGTTTCCTTGACAACGAGATTTCCTTGTTGATCCCCAAACGGCTCCCACAGACAGATTTGTTCAGGAAGTAAGTAAACTGAAGTCCTGTAATTCATCAGAACCGGAACATGAGCGACACGTTTAGACTGAACTGTATCGGTGGAACCGGATCTTTTAACTGAACTGTTCTCTTGTCTCCAGCTCAGACTGGACCGGTTCGGATGGAGGAGGAACTGTTCGCTCCGTCATGGTGGGTCAGCTGGTTTCCCGAACAGAACCAGCGGAGTTCGGTCTGTAAACAGAACCAGGCTCTTTGTTCGCTTCGGTCCAAATGGTTCCGATTCATTCAGAGCCCGAATGAGACTCTAGAAATGATTCATATGTGTTCATTTGATGCTCCTCATTTATGGATTGTAACATTTTAAGTCCACTAAAACCGAACCTGGTCCAGATGTGGTCGCTGGTGCCACCAGAACCCACCAGAATCCGGTCAGACTGGTGACGATGTGTAGTGACATCACTTCCTGTCTGTGAACCTGGATCTCTGTCCTCCATGCAGCTCCTCGGCAGAAGAGGCGGCTTTCGACGTGGTGATCGGTTGCATCCTGGAGATCATCATGGGTAACTGAGTTCAACCTGCAGATGCAACCAGTACACCCAGCGCTCCCAGTTAGAGCCACTGGTTTGTGTTTCCTGCAGAGGAGGACTTCCAACTGGTCCAGCGCAGCTTCTTGGACCGGCACTACCTGGAGTTCGAAGAGTCTGATGAGAACAAGCTGAGCTACACTCTCATCTTCAACGAATACGTGCGTGGCAGCATCAGGCCTCTGATTGGCTGTTGCTGGCAGCATCAGGCCTCTGATTGGCTGTTGCTGGCAGCATCAGGTCTCTGATTGGCTGTTGTTGGCAGCATCAGACCTCTGATTGGCCCGTTGGTGGCAGCATCAGGCCTCTGATTGGCCCGTTGGTGGCAGCATCAGGCCTCTGATTGGCCTGTTGGTGGCAGCATCAGGCCTCTGATTGGCCCGTTGGTGGCAGCATCAGGCCTCTGATTGGCTGTTGTTGGCAGCATCAGGCCTCTGATTGGCCCGTTGGTGGCAGCATCAGGCCTCTGATTGGCCCGTTGGTGGGCAGCATCAGGCCTCTGATTGGCCCGTTGGTGGCAGCATCAGGCCTCTGATTGGCCTGTTGTTGGCAGCATCAGGCCTCTGATTGGCCCGTTGGTGGCAGCATCAGGCCTCTGATTGGCCCGTTGGTGGCAGCATCAGGCCTCTGATTGGCTGTTGCTCTGCAGGTGGAGCTACTGGAGAAACCTCTGGAGGAATGTCTGATGAAGAAGATTCCTGGATTCAACATGGCCAGCTTCACACAACTGCTGATGTGAGCTACGGAAGCTCAGAGCTGCCAAACCATCAGAGCTAACATGGAGCCTATTCAAGTTTCCATTTATATTTACTGATGTTTCGTTCTAACCTGCTGCTGTGTTTATGGTGATTTCTGGTTTGGACATGAAAAGATGTCCAAACATCTTGACAGCTCTGAGCTCAGAAACTCAAACTGTGCTTCTGTTTCCTGGCCACCAGGTGGCAGACTGAAGCTTTCTCCTGTCTTCTGCAGGCAGCACAAAGAAGAAGTCCCAGACGAGATGTTTGACATGCTGCTCACCTTCATCGACTTCATGGCCTTCAAGGAAATGTTTGTCGAGTACCGAGCGGTGAGTGGAGCGGCACAATTTGAGCAGATCAGGACGCTGCAGACGCTCTGGTTGACCTCTGGTTGACCTCTGGTTAACCTCTGGTTGACCTCTGGTTGACCTCTGGTTGACCTCTGGTTGTGCTCCTGTGTTTTCAGGCTAAAGAGGGTCGAGGTCTGGACCCAAGTCAGGATCTGCTGGTGACTTCCCTAAACCCGGCAGCTTCTGCTGGACACCAGTAGAAGCACCAGAACCACCTCGGCCCTCATACTGGACCCGCCTTGTGGAGTCCGACAGAAACTCTGACCTGATTCAAGACAAGAACTCACTGAGTGATGGATGGATGGATGGATGGATGGATGGATGGATGGATGGATGGATGGATGGATGGATGGATGGATGGATGGATGGATGGATGGATGGATGGATGGATGGATGGATGGATGGATGGATGGATGGATGGATGGATGGATGGATGGATGGATGGATGAACTGTGTTTAATCTAAGTTCTTGTTTCAGCTGAATTTAATGAAACGGAATAATTTTCCTTCACTGAAGGTCGTCATAATGATTTTAATGTTTGTGAATAAATTGTCTTTGATTGTCAGATTTCTAAAATTAATTTTTAATTGAAATTGATGAAAAACAAAATATTATGAAAACAATGACAACATGAACATCTGGATCAGATCCTTCTATGTAAACAAACATTTTTATTTAAAATGAAGGAAAACAAACAAACACTTTGATCTAAACACAAATAATTTAGACTTTTATCATCAAGCTGCCGACTTTCTTTCCTTTAATTGGTTTTATTCACATATTTTTATTTCATTTCAAATCTTCAATAATTGGTGTTCAGCCACCATCAGTTCACTGGATTCACAACAAATCAGTCATTAGCGGCTGAGCCTGAGGTCGTCCTTCCACAGAGTTTCCACTCCAGGGTCACGAACAGAGTGGCAGAAATTTGCTCTGATCAAGCTGTGGTTAATTATTAAAACAATCCAGTTTCTTGGATTTCAGATTTTAAAAAATCATAATTTCTGGGAATTAAAAAGTTTTTATGATTCAAATTTAAGCATTTTGATCCTGGAGGAAAAATTCACTGTTTCCTCCAGAACCTTTAGGATCCGGACTGAAATGGAGCCGTGATGAAGTGGTTCCAGGTCAAAGGTCAGTCGCTGCCTGTAAACAGAGATCCAGATGTTCAGGCGGAACCGGTCCAGATGGTAATCGTTGGAGCGAACCTTCACTCGGTGTTTAGCTTCAGGATTATCGGAGAATAAAACCCAAATGGCTCAAAAGGTTTGAGAAATGATTCCTGAGCTGGAGTTAAGAAAAAACCTGAATCGGACCAGATCTGAACCAGTTGGTTTTCTGGTTCTGATCTGCTCCGATCAGACCTTCAGCGTTTCCTTTTCTATCAAAGCAAGACGACGAATCTGGAGAATCAGACGAATTGCTGAACTTAGATGATTACTGGGTCAGTGTGAAGGCTTGGTTCTGGTGGTCCTGGTTCTGGTGGTCCTGGTTCTGGTGGTCCTGGTTCTGGTGGTCTTAGGTGGGCACGGTGCTGGTGGCGGCGTTCCCTCCATCTGCCCTCCAGTCCAGGTAGAACAGGTAAGTTCCGGCGCCGTACAGCAGCGTCAACACGGCTCCGAAGAACTGCAGGGAGAGGAGAAACATCTGCAGATGGTCGCAGTCAGGATGGCAGGATCAGCCGTTCCCTGCACAGCCGTTCCCTGCACAGCCGTTCCCTGCACAGCTGTGCAGGGTTAGGGCTACACCTGCTAGCTGCACAGCAAGAACCCTGATGGTTCCCACCTGCAGAAGCAACCAATCAACAGCTGGTGGGTTCTCCAGTCCCTATTGATGCAAGCCTCCATGCTGTTGACCTCTGACCTCAACCTGTTGGCTCCTGTCTCTTGCTCACCTGACCATCATCTGAGAAGAAGCCATTTCAAGGTTGAGTTCAGTGAAATCTTGTTAACTATTGACTTCATGAATCATTTTCTGATCAGATCCCTGGTTTCCTGATGCAAAAGGTCAAAGGTTAAAGTTTGCACACCTTTAATCTGAAACTCGTGATGCATTGTCGCTAACCGGTCGACGCAGTAAAAGCTGATCAGGTGATCTGTGGGTGTGGCGGCGTCATGCGGCTGTAAAACTCCTGATCTGTACTTTTCCATGTCAGACTTTAAATCCTGAGAGGATCCAGAAGGCTTGGATCCGGTCCAGATCTGTTGGATCCGGTCCAGACCCGGTCCAGATCTGTTGGATCCAGTCCAGACCCAGTTCAGATCTGTTGGATCTGGTCCAGACCCGGTCCAGATCTGTTGGATCTGGTCCAGACCCGGTCCAGATCTGGTCCGACCCGGTCCAGACCCGGTCCAGATCTGTTGGATCTGGTCCAGACCCAGTCCAGACCCGGTCCAGATCTGTTGGATCCGGTCCAGAGAGGTTCAGAACCAAAGCCTTGACCTGTTTGGTGGGCAGTCTCTGCTCCACGCTTTGGGTTTCGGTCTAAGCAGGAAACTTTCTCCGATCCACATCCGAAGAATCCGTCAGTTCCAGGCAGTGTTGCCATGGTAACGCAGCTAAATCTCGGAACGATGACGAGGAGCGAGTCGGAGGCCGAGCTGCCTGCTTCCACAGGAGGAAGATTCATTTCACAAACAATTTGGATTCTGGAGCCTTTAGAGTGAAACTCAGCGGTTCGTTCTCACTCATCCAGGCGAACCCAGCGTGGTTGGATGCCCATCACCATGGAAACGGACTCCTGCAGGCCTTCAGGTGTCTGTCTTCTTTCATGGTCAGATGAGACACATCGACAAGGTGTCTGCCTGGAGGAGTGAGGCTTTCCGGCATGGTGGCGGCAGCATCATGCTGTGGGGCCTTTCAGAGGAATAGTGGAGAACTTACAGCGGCGGCGCCGATGTGTCCGTGGAAGGACGGGTTGAACCGCCACACTGTGGCGGCGTTGGTCAGGAAGGCGGTGAGGTAGAGCAGGGCGGCCACTCCGTTATACATCATCACCTGCAAACGACACCAGAACCGGGTCAGGTTCTGCTAACCAAGAATCTTCTCTACTTCACCTTCTTTACCTCAAGCTTTTTACCTGACTGTATCGGTACCAGTACTACCGGACCTCAGCAAGGCCCAGAAATGAGCCACTCCACCTACCGTCATGGTCCAGGGAACGGCGGAGAGCCTCTGTGGGACGCTGAAGAGCAGGACGAGGAAGAGGAGGGTGGTGAGGATCCACAGAGAGACGGCCACAAACATCACCCAGCCGTAGGCGTGGAGACGCCAGTAGGGGGCGCCGGCAATCAGAGCCCAGTGCAGCAGGCCCAACACCTGCAGCACAGAGGAAGAGAGGCTGCAGAAGAAGTCCAGGGGACCAGAACCAGAACCATCAGAACCATAATGAATTTATGAAATCATTTTAATTTTTGGTCTGGTGATGATTTCTCTGTGAATCTGCTGCAGATCTTCCTCTGGTCTCTGTAACATTCAGAGCTGGAATGATGCAGAGAACAGCAACCAGCAGGAACGCTATGGTTTCACTCCGGTTTCACCCGGTTTCACTCCGGTTTCACTCCGGTTTCACTCCGGTTTCACCCGGTTTCACTCCGGTTTCACTCCGGTTTCACTCCGGTTTCACCCGGTTTCACTCCGGTTTCACTCCGGTTTCACCCGGTTTCACCCGGTTTCACTCCGGTTTCACTCCGGTTTCACCCGGTTTCCCCGGTTTCACCCGGTTTCACCCGGTTTCACTCCGGTTTCACTCCGGTTTCACCCGGTTTCACTCCGGTTTCACTCCGATTTCACTCTTGTTTCATTCATGCTAACAATGTGATGCTAGCAGTGATGTTGACAATCCAGAACACTGCATAGTCTGTAGGATATGCTGCTGCAGAACCACAGAAACCTCCCAGTGTTCCCAGTTGTTCCAGAACTCAACTGAAAACCATCACTAGGATCCTGAACACCAGAACTTGATTGCATAATCAGTACTTTACTTTGAAGTTTCAAAGAAATGGAAATGACTTCCTGTTCAGGTCTCGAAGTAATCCAGCTTCTCTTGTCTTTCCCATTTTGTAGAAAAATCAAGAGGTGCCATGATGGTTCTGGAGCTAAAGTAGCTAAAAATGTTATAATAAATGTTCGGTGTGTTTCTCTGCTTCTTTCAGGTGAGACGTCGTCTGTTTACATGGATTATCTCTGGTTCAGAGACTGATGGTGGTTCAGTCTGTAGGAACCGGGTCAGAGCAGTTCTTACCGTTTCAGCCGCCATCAATGCCGCCGGGACACTGCGCAGGAACGACATGTCCATCCTGGACGTGGCGCCGGAGGCCAGCCCCCGCAGCCTGCCGGCCCCCTGCTGGGGCTGTGGGGAGCTGGTCTCCGTGGTTACCTTGGAGGGGAAGTCCACCATGTTATTTTCTTCTGGAGATTTGCCTCAGAAAAACAGCAGCACTCCACACTGTTCAGATCAGGAGCTGCAGAATTAGATCTGTTTTAAACCAGAGAACAAGAAGCAGTCCTCCTGCTGCTACTGGGCACTAATGGAGGCAAGAACACACTTCCTCCTCCTACACACACACACACACACAGCCACCCACCCACACACACACACACACACACACACACACAAAGTGTTTTGTCACCTCCCTCCTATCTGCTTCTCTCTCCCAGCACCGCCTCCCATATGGCTCCCAGGAGCCTCTTACCTGGTAACTCATTAATATCAGGACAATAACACACACACACACACACACACACACTAAGGCTGACTCAACAGCGCCCTCTGGTGTCTAACCTGGTTTCACATTTCAATGCTAAATCATTTCTGCTGTAATGCTGGAGAAAATGTTAATGTTTGAATATTGATCGTCTGTATCAGGGCCGAGCAGAGACATTTGGAGGAGCAGGGGCTCAAAGCCACACTGAACAAAATCTTAAAACACTGAACAACAACACAGCAAAAACCTGTATTAATCCAGAATCTAATTGGATCCTAATCCAGAATCTAATTGGATCCTAATCCAGAATCTAATTGGATTATTATTAAAGAAAAAGCTGATTTTGTTTCCGTCAGCTAAATATTCTCTTTATTATGTTCCTAAACTTCAGGACATAATCCATAAAACTCCCCAAATAATCCAGATGATGCAGGAACTGCTGAGATGCAAACTTAATTTAGGATTAGAACTAAATCACATCTTCAGTTTGAATTCATTCAGTTTCCCAGAATGCATTGGGAGCAGAATGAAATAAAGAGGGAACATCGTTGAAATGAACACACTTTTATTTATTATTCATGAAGATGAAGTCACACAGAAAAATGGCTTCAGGAACATAATCTGCATCATTTAACATCCAAACTTTCAGCTTGACACATATTCACTTTAAATTCTTCTGATTTCAGGTGTTAAAGGAGAAAAAACAGCAGATTGAACCGCAAGAAATAAATACCATCACGAAAGCAGGAAGCAGAATTATTCCACACTTCCTGTCTAAGACACCTGTAACATTTCCACACCTGCTAAAATATCAGATCCAGAAAATGGTTTGACTTAAATAAATAGAATTTATTCATCGATAACATCAGATTGTTGCCATTCAGTCGACAAGAGAAAAGATCAAACCGTGAAGATCGGGACAGGTGGACAGAGGGACAGAATGACAGGTGGACAGAGGGACAGAATGACAGGTGGACAGAGGGACAGATGGACAGAGGGACAGGTGGACCGGTGGACGGAGGGACAGATGGACAGGTGGACAGAGGGACAGATGGACAGGTGGACGGAGGGACAAGTGAGTCCTCAGGTGTAAAACTTGCTGTTGTTTATCTTCTTCTCCTTTGACCTGAAGACGAATAAGAGTTAAAGTTGCAGAGTGAATAAGTGAATCTGACCGGATATTAATAAAAACTTTGATTTTATTTTTTATTCGCTAAACAAGGGGTCACCAACCCGGCGCCCGCAGGGACCCGGCGCCCGCAGGGACCCGGCGCCCGCAGGGACCTTGTCAGTCGCCCGCGGAGCGACTTCTAAAAATAACCATTATCGTTAGGGAGCACTACCAAAAAATAATTTAATTAAATGTTTTTACATTGAAGTAATAACGTTTGTTTATATTTAGAGTTCAAAAGAGGGAAATGATCAAAACGTTTAAAATAAATTGCTTTATGTATAAAACTCTTTCCTGCTGTTAAAGTTCAGAACTGCAGCAGCAGCGCCTGCAGCAGCAGCGCGCTGCAGCAGGCGCTGCAGCAGCTGCACTCTGCGTACCGTTACATTTTCCTTTAAGTAAACAAAGAAAATAATAACTTCTGGAGTTTTTATTATTTAACCCTATTTACTATTAACAAAATTGTGAAGAAAAAATAAATAAATTGTACCAAAACATCTTATTCGTAGCGCATCGCAACACCTGAACCTGGAACCAGCAGCGTCCTCTGGAGAGGCTTCGCTTCATGTCTTTATTATTTAGCGTCGTCTGGAAAAGAAGTCGCTGCTCTTGTGGTTTAGGTTTGAGCTGATTTGTGCGCATTGGAGAGGCGCTTGTGCTCTTGCAGGTCAGGTGCAGTGATAGTTTTATTTTTTCACATCTGCTGGTGTCAGCCAGCGGGTGACCCGTCAGCTGTTCAGTTTCGAAACCACATAAAAAGCGAATAAACCGGCGACCCGCCAGAACCGCGCAGACTGTCAGAAGCTCAGGCTGAACGTAGAACAACAGGAGGTTCAAACCCAACTCGTTCAATTTTAGCTTACAGAAAAACTCAAAGCCTGAAATGAACAAAAGCAAACTGACCAATAAGACTTGGGCTTTGGGATTCCCCACCTCAACCCTCAGACTGACACAGCTGTGTGTGTATAATGTCTTTTGACACAAAAGATATTTTATTTTCCACAATTTTGCTAATAGAACAGATAGTTAGATAATAAAACAATAACTTCTTTTTTATTTAAAGGAAAATTTACTGCAACAATCCATCAGTTTGCTTTTGTTTATTTCAGTCACTTGTTGCCAGTTTAGAATCACAGAAAAACTCCAAAAGGGAATCAAAGTTAAAACTCTGTGAGCTAAAAACTTCTGATCACATAATAGCAATTAACCAGCTGCCATGGTAAATTATTACTGATAACTATTGTGAGTGGTCCTGACATTAATATTAGGGAGTATTATCATATATAAATTCCCTTCTCACCCACCGCGGGTGGTTCTTATCCTCTGAGCTCGGGTCCTCTACCCAGAGGCCTGGGACCCTAAAGCTCGGGTCCTCTACCCAGAGGCCTGGGACCCTAAAGCTCGGGTCCTCTACCAGAGGATATATAGATATAGATCTATATATATAGATCTATATCTATATATCCTCTACCAGAGGCCTGGGAGCTTGAGGGTCCTGCAGTATCTTGGCTGTGCACATTTCTGGACTGAGATGTCTGATGTTGTTCCTGGGATCTGTTGTAGCCACTGCTCCAGTTTGGGGGTGACTGCCCCGAGGGCCCCGATGACCACAGGCACCACTGTGGTCTTCACCTTCCAGGCCCTCTCCAGTTCCTCCCTAAGGCCCTGGTATTTCTCCAGTTTCTCGTGCTCCTTTTTCCTGATGTTGCAATCGCTTGGTATTGCTACATCTACCACAACGGCTTTCCTCTGTTGTTTATCCACTATGACAATGTCTGGTTGGTTCACCATATACACACACACACACACACACACACACACACACACACACACCCACACACACACACACACACACAAAGACTGTATCAAACAAGTAGCCCTTCGTGTTGCTCTGTACCCATGAAGTAGCTCCCAGTCTCAAAAAGGTTGGTGACCCCTGCACTAAAGGGTTAAAGAGGAAACAAATGTTTCATATTGCTGCTTTGACCTTCATGAAGGAAAAGATATAAAATCATTAAAAGGATCCAGGACTAGTTGAACATGTTGCCAAAATATGTTGCAATTTACCTATTAACTAACAGATTGCTGTTTGTCATTCGCCAGAACTCATAATTACTTCAAAACCGTCTTTTGATATAATTTTCCAACCATGGAGGGATTTGTTCACCCCTGGGTTGATGACGTCATCAGGCCCATTTTGTGTACAATCACAGCAAGGCCAACTTTACCCCAGTGGATGCTGATCATATTGCGCTTTGACTGGTGTAATTTTAGATAACGTCACACTGTGTCGCTATCGACTGTAATTTAAAAATAAATAAAAATAAAAATTGAGGCGAATCTGGATAATTTCCCACATGAGAGAGGAGAGGAACACAACCAGGACCTAATCTGGACCTGGACATTTCTCCGCAACATTTGAGCCAATTTATACCAGCAGAACCAATGAAGCTCTAGCAGCTGATTGTTACCTTTACAAGCTAACAATAAATGCAGTGCTGAGAGCTGGACGCTCTTTGAGATGCTAACAGGAGCTACACTGTGTAGCTAGGGTTGTGTTCAAAGGAGAGGCAGCGGACTCATCAGGACGGCCAAAAACTCACAACCACACTGGTCCTGTGTGGTTAACGCAGTTAACAGCAGTTAGCTGTTAACTAGCTGTTAACAGTTAACAGCAGTTAGCTGTTGACTAACTGCTAACGGAGCTAACGGCCGTTAGCTCCGTTAGCTAACAGCCTTTCCAGACAGAGCCTGGCATAGAATACTATAAGACAAATTTATATTTATATTTCTTCCTGGGTTTTGTACTATTAATTATTTATATTTCATTTAGCTTTACCAATTTTTATATTTTTTTATTCAAAATCGCTGAATTTTCGCAATTTCACTCCTATTCAAATGCTCGGAATCGCAAGAGGAACATTCTGTGAGAGCATGCTCCTCCTTTCTGAACAATAAGTTTTAATATATAAACTGATTTTCCATCATTTAGCTTATATATATAATGTACAGTTTTTTTTATAATCAACTGTGTGTGTAACTTGATTTCTATGCTGAGCAGCGATCAGAAACCAGATTCGAGGTGAGGCAGCAGAAACCCTGACTTCCTTTAAATCTCAACTAAAAACACACCTGTTTAGAACTGTATTTGAAATGTAATATGTATGGATTTGGATTTGGATTTGCATTTGTGGATGAGTATGTAAGTTGTAGGATGAGACCTTTTCCTGTTGTGGGCAACACAACAGGAAAAGATTGTTATTTCATTTTATTCTATGTTGTATTTTGTGTTTATGATGTAAAGCACTTTGAAATGCCTTGTAGCTGAAATGTGCTATACAAATAAAATTTGATTGATTGATTGATTGATTCTCTGGCCTCATGGCAGGGGGCGCTCATGATCCCAGACATTGAGACTCCACACTGCAGAGTAAGAGACAGCGAGATCGCGCAACGAGTCTCGGTGTAGCTTGGCCGATACAGAGAGCGAGACAAAGGTAGTTTTGAGTTGTACTTCAACGGGTTTCCCTTTGCTGTGCAACATGGCTCTAAAATAATAACATCTATATTTACAAGTTTCATTGAGTTAATTGAATTGTTATACCATGGCTATGGATGGCATAGTTTTTTGCTCTTCAATGTTGTCCGCATGCGCAAAATTGTAAATAATATGATGTAGGGGGTCTGATGATTTTGATTAAGTCAGAGCCTCACCAGCCTTCGCATGTCACTGGCTAACGGAGCTATCGGTACTAGAAATGCTAACGGAGCTATCGCTACTAGAAATGCTAACGGAGCTATCGCTACTAGAAATGCTAACGGAGCTATCGCTACTAGAAATGCTAACGGAGCTATCGCTACTAGAAATGCTAACGGAGCTATCGCTACTAGAAATGCTAACGGAGCTATTGCCACCGTACTGAATGTGAAACCACCACCAGTGACAGCTGTTGCCGAACCGGACAGAGCTCCAGAACCAGGTACCGGACCACGCAGTGACCGGAGGTGAGTCTCATTCATTGTTTCATTATGAAGCTGAAGGCAGCAGCGGCGGCCAACTCTTCCTCTTCCTGTTTGCTCCTCCTCATCATCACCTGTTATTTCTAGTTCTGATCGGTTTCAATGCGTTGCGGTTCAAATTAGAAAGGCTGAATGATAACTTTACTCATCACTGTTTTGGCTGGAGGAGCCAGGCAGTTCACCCTCCTTACATGTCATTTACCCAGAATGCATTGCAGCATGAACAACATGGCGACATTCCTGTGACAATATGTTATTAAAATGTATAAAAACGAAATATCCTACAGCATGGATGCCCAAAGTGGGTCCTGGAGGACTGCCATCCTGCACGTTTTCGTTCTCTCCCTGGTACCAACACCCTTTTCAGCAGGTCAGAGTTCTTCGGCCTCAAACAAGCCATCATCATAAAATCTCTCTTCTTCACATTGTATTGCAGCAATCACTGAAAAATGAGTGGTTGCCATGGAGACCAGGTACCTGTGTCTCTCACTGGACTCGCGGACCAGCTGGCCTTGCTGGTGAGGCAGCGCAGCCCGCTGCAGGTTGCTGTGCGTGTCGTACAGGAAGGGCTCGCTGTGCTCCGCCTGCTTCTTCCTCAGCTGGCTGGACGACGAGTACAGCTCCTCCTCGGCTCTCTGGACGGGTCACAGGGTCAAAGGTTACAAAGGAAGCTGCAGGCTGAGCGCGCTCACTGACTGACTCACCCCTGCCTGTTGAACATTAATGTAAACGAGCAGTGCTGCCAGATCCAGGTTCTCATTGTAGCCGTTCTTCAGCGGGACGGAGCGATAACCTGAGAGGAACAGACACACAAACTGATCAATACACAATCAATAAAATGAACAATGCACAATCACTAATGGTCGTTGGAATCAATAGAACTTGTTTTCTAATTGTGTCGAATTGTTTTTAAAGTCTAACACTCAAGTAAATTTAGATGAAATAAAAATGTTTTTTTTTTTTTTTGCTGATTTATGAGTAGGGTTAAAACCAAACGAAAGTTTCTCATATTTCTGTGTAAGCCCCGTCTGTATGCATGTGTGTGTATGTAATGTTATTGTTAATGTTTCATATAATTCTTGTTTCTACTGCACCAGAAAATCTGTTTTTTTTAATTCAGGGTTTTCTTTTGCTACCAGAAACCGCCAGTAGGTGGCGTGGGGTTTACACTCTGTGGTTTAGACACC
This sequence comes from Poeciliopsis gracilis, assembly GCA_911649635.1. NCBI lineage: Eukaryota > Metazoa > Chordata > Actinopteri > Cyprinodontiformes > Poeciliidae > Poeciliopsis > Poeciliopsis gracilis. Next base: position 191,933 of record CAJVRI010001535.1, read on the forward strand.
AGAGAAAAAAACATAACAGTAGAAGAAGAAAGCGTTTCTGGCTGAAGCACATTGTGCTAAACTATTCATAAAAGGAAAAGCAAAGAAAAGCAGGTTATTGATAAATAGTGATGAATTCTGGTCATGGTTGATGGAAGAGAAGAAAAGCGACCTGATGCACTTAAATCTGTTTCTGCTCTGATTTTCTCCCGTCAGGTTTTGCATCCTGAAATGAAGCTAATGCAAACCAGCATGTTCTGACAAGGAAAAAAAACAACATAAAACCAGTCGCAGAAATGTGTAACATTGGAGCAATAAAATGGTTTTCATGGTATTTCACAGTTTTTTATGTACAAACGTATAATGGTTGACATACAGTGTGAAATGATTTCTGCAAGCTTGCCATATGTATTTGCTGCATAGCCCAAATGTATTTATGATCATTATAATCAGGATTTTATTTTGTGAAATTATTTGGTTTGTTGGTTTTTGGAGAGGGTCTTGGCTGCAGCCTGCGGAAAGGGGCGGTGACGGACCACTGTCAGTCTCATACCTTATATGGAAATGGGACTATTGCATTCCGGAAATGAAGGGGGCGCTATTTTCACAATCACCAGTATAAATACCTTAAAGAAGCGGGGCTAAGAGGTTGACTGGAAGAAGTTTGAGAGGTTTCCCCACTGACGATCGGCACGCGATTCACAATGGAACAACCACAAAGTCAGCAAAAGGTATTTTCTACTTTATTAAAACTTTTTTTACAGAGTAAATCGATACGCTTTTCTACATTAGGTTGAAAATATAATTGACAGCTGTAAACGAGTGAAATTCGTAGTTCGGGAAGGCTAATTTTAGCATGTAGCATAGCTAATCATTTCCGTGCAGGCCACCATTAGATAAAAATCTAAAAGTAGAAAAATGTATCATTGAAAAATGTATTTTATGCTCAAAATTTGTTTTTTCTATTTTCCATTATACAGATGTACGTGTCTTTGCAACATTCGAACGGAGAGAAAATTCTTCCGTACTGAATGAACGACAGGTGTCGCTGTCCGCTTTGCTCATGCAGGGCCGATGAGTCCAACAAGGTTCAGAACCACATAGCAAGAACTGCTATGGTTCAACATAACGGTATGCAAAACTACACTAATGAATGGGGTTTTTTTACATACTTATCAGTTCTCTAGTGTTTTTATTTTTATTTTTTAAAGGTTAATATTTTTTTTAAATATGTTTTTTGTACATCAATGTTAAATTTCTGGAAAGTCTTAATATTTTTTTTTATAAACTAACAGCTGCCATCATAAGTGGGTGTAGTACCCAGAGCTGATACTGTAATAACCAGTAGCACTACTTCATTGTATTTTTAGTAACTGTTTCTTTTAAATGTGTAGTTTGCTGCACAAAGTATTTGGTGAAATGGCTATTAAGTACTGTTTTACTGATTATAACGTGCAATGTAATGTTACCCATTTATTTAAGCAGACATTAATAAAAATGATGTTATGTGCACTATTAGGTATTTTAAAACCTAAAAGGAAACATTTTAATACAAGACAACAAATTAAGGTTAGAGGAAACCTAACATAAACATTTATCTGTGTAGGGTGTTTTAATTTTTTTAATGGATTAAAATGTGTTCTTCATTCAGTTAAGTTACTCGCATTATGTTGCGTATAAACAACATTAACTCAAGAGTATAAGATTTGGAAAAAATTGTCCTAATTGTTCATTTTTTTTGTCAAAGTTACAGAGTAATTGAGTAAATCTAATTAGTTAATTCCTGCTCTTGGCTGGTTGAGCAATATCACTTCTACAATTTCAATTCATTTTTTGCAGAATATATATTTGTTATCTGGAAGCCATTGTGATTTCTATAATTAATTAAAATCCTACAAAACAGTAACAACAATGTTAAAGAATCTACAGTGATTAATTCAAACATGCCTTTTGTTCTACCAATCATTTGTATAATAAGCTTTTTTCTTTTTATCTTAGTAGCTATCAGGCTGTGTCCTTGCTCTGTTCTGAGGGACAATGAATCATGTCTTTCTTATTTTTAAGATTCATTCATAATCTGTCACCATATTCTTCCAGTATGAGTCTTGCAATGCACCTGTTTTTTTTATTATCATTATTTTCAGATGCCTTTGATTGAACTGGAAGCTGTTCTCCAGGAGGTGATTCTGGCACAGGGAGACATCTTACCTCACCTTGGCATTGACCTGCAAGTGCTTTGAAGCCATTGTGTCTGACCCAGTTTTCAGGAAGAAGACTCACTTTGCTTGGCTGGATGGTAAGGACCTTTGACTTTTTTTCACCTAAAACTTTAGATTTCAACTACATAAAATCTGTTTTTCATCAACAGGTGAGATCAGCTGGGCTACATTTTCAGAGTCATTCAAGGCAGATGTTCTTCCTGCAACCAGCAATATAAAGACTGTGTGGGTTTCACTGGACATGGAAGATGAGGAGAGTTCCCTCGTTACGACTCTGATGACATACCTGGACACTGCCCTGAATGCCAGTACTGAATGCTAGGACAATATTAGTTGTTTTCTATAGTCTTTCACACATTTCAGTTCTCACACATTGTTCGTTTTTTTTTTTGTGAAATGCCATTTTAAATCATTTATGCTGAAGCACATTTGGCTTTTGACTTGTTCAGTCATTCGTTTTCGTAATGTGTTATTTCAATATTATGTACATTTTTGAATGTTCCTTTTGTTGTAGCTCAGTAGATTTACATTATTAGTTTTTACAGAAATGGTGTCGTTTCCACACAGAGTTACATTGTGGCTGCATTTTTGTTGGAGAGAAAGTAGAGCCAATAAATTAGTTGTAAATATATTGTAACAATGTTGTTTAGCAATTGGATAACCTTGTTTTTAAAAATTTGAAATACATGCTAAGTTAATAACTTGCAATATTTTGTATGTGTAAATGCAATGTTTCCTATACGTTTTTAAACAATGACTGGAACCAATAGAAATTTTCTTTACTAACCTGACATACGGCTAAGTTGTTTGTGTTTTAACAGTCAGAATCAACTGTTGTTTTATGATAAAGCAAGCACATACAGAAACATTGTTTAGTTACAAAGTCATAATGCAAACATAAGGTTAAAGGTGAGCTGAGAGAAGGTGGAGACCAGGTGGAGGTGATGGAAGCTCAGCAGTTGCACATCAAGCCGGAGTTTCTGAAGGGTGGAGGAGATGAGACCGGCGCCGTGATCGGATGAGATGAAGACAGTTATAGTTAGAATTTACACAGGTTTAATTTATGTATCCAGTGAATTTATTAAAAAAAGGTTTTCATATAGAAAAAAAATAACTCCTGAACAGCGAATCATTCTCTCTGACAGTTCCCAGCGCAGTGTCTACTGCCGGGTCCGAAGATTATTTCTTATCACATAAACTTTCTAAAACCTACTTTCTGTGTGAGTCTTTCCAGGCTGAAGCTAAATTTAAAGTTTTAAATGAATCACTGGGTTTTGCAACAATTGCATATTTAAGGTATTTGGAGCGCAGTTTATGAATCGATTGCAATTAGAATAGATTTATAATTTCTAAACGGAATAATGGGACACCAACCAGTTTACTGGTTAAGACATTATGGTAAACAATGATAACAGTTGAGCTTGTTAGAAGTTCAAAAGTCATTTAATTTGTTTGTAAATTATATTCACCACATGAATAATAAGAAAAAATATTTGGCAAATAAACAGAACAAAAGTGCTGTGAATGGACTGACCAGGTTGGCCAAAAATTGTTGACCAAACCTCTTTTCCATCTAGTCCTTATTGAATAAGGCAAAGGATATTATATTTTAGATTTTAACTTATTTATTTTAAGAATACTGTTCACCACATCAAAATCTATTATTTGAATTTCAACACCAGAAAGTATTTGTTTCTATCTGTTTTCTTAATCTGCGATGGACTGGCGATCTGTCCAGGGTCCATCAGCAGCTCTCACCTCCCCGCTATATGTGTATAATAATTAATGGATGGATAGATGTGTTCTTAATGTAATGTACATTTGTCTCTAAAATATTAATTTAATTTATGTTTTATGACTTTTGTTTGGGATTGTTAGGGTGTAAGGATAGATAAATACATCTCCATAATGATTCCTTCTTTTAGATTGTTAATAATATAAATTTAACATCCGAAAAGAAAGATTTAATAAACGGAACATATAACGTATGTCATTTCCTTAATGTTTAATTTGTAATTAATTTTAAATGTTAAAAGTGTTATTGGGTGTTTTGAAAAGTTTTGAAAAGAAGTTTTGAAAGTGTAAGTTTTGAAAGGGGTAGTCAAATAAAATGCGTTATTATTATAATTATGAAAACACGGCGCACCCTTCATTTCCTTATTATTGCTTATTGTAGATTGTTTGTTACTAATGTAATTTTAACATCCGAAAAAAAAGATTTAATAAAGATTAAAAAAAAGGGGACATACCACGTGACAGACATACCACGTGACTGACGTATCACGTGGAATGTCATTTCCTTACTGTTTAATTTGTAGTTAATTTGTAATTAATTTTAAATGTTAAAAGTGTTTTTGGGTGTTTTGAAAAGCGTTGTCAAAAAAAAGCGTTATTATTTTTATGATTATTAAAACACGGCTGGTACAGGAAATGGTGTCACTGGCGCCCCCTTCATTTCCGGAATGTAATAGTCCCATTTCCATATAAGGTATGAGACTGACAGTGGTCCGTCCCCGCCCCTTTCCGCAGGCTGCAGCCAAGTGTACTTGGGTTTTTGTGCAGCAAACTTCCTCTGTTGAACAAATCTACTTCCTGTGTAAAGCTTGTTGTTCCTGTCGCAGCTGACGGGAGTTCACCTATTGCTGGGTTTCAGACACGTGACCCGGATGACGTGCGGAATTCAGATGGAGGTCCGGAAGTGGATTTCTCTGGTTCAAAACAAAGCAAAACGGATCACAACGAGTAGCTAATGCCCTAAATATGCTGAAGCACAGGAGGCTTCTCTTATAATCGTCAGGATTTCCCTTCCTGATTGTTAGCTAGATCCACATAACGAACCACCTGGAGTTGCAGGCTTCATTGCACCACGAGCCAGAAGAAAGTTTCCAAAAGCCTGGAGAATAAAATCATTTAGTTTCAGGTTGGGTCAAATTTAGGATCATCCATCCATCCATTTTCCACACCCCTTCTCCCTAACGGGGTCGGGAGGAGCTGCTGCCTCTCCAGCTGCGTTCCGGGCGAGAGGCGGGGTCACCTGGACAGGTCGCCTGTCTGTCGCAGAAATTTAGGATCAAAAAGAAGCATTAAATGGCCATCGACTCGTTTCTGCCTGAGTGAATCGGGAAAGATTGTTGATCCACTTTTCTCCTCTTTTTTCGCTAAGTTTTTTAAAATTAAGTCCCTGGAAAAACTACCTTCAAAATACGAAAATAAAGTTAATCTTTCTCTCCGTTAGAACGGCAGGAACAACCGTACAGGACTCAGACTTTAGACATTTTGATGCTGTTCAGCAGAAATAAATACATTTACTTCCTGCCCTCCATCGGCACTGGGTGATGTCAGAGCTACGTCATCTGAAACCCAGCAATACACCTGGGCGTATCGCTATGGCAACCTGCAGCTCCTAAAGCTCCTCTCACCTGTTCACTGTCTGAACCTTCTGAGCAATAACAGACTGGACTGCACTTATTATGCAGCCAGGGTGCAGCCACCATGCAGCACCCTGAGGTCCCACCTGAGCGGATGCCTTTGACAGGAAGTGTGGCCTGGGCCAGGAAGTTGGGGTCGGAGAACATGTCCTCCTCGTTGACCACGAAGCGCAGAAAGCTGAGCTCTGGCTCGAACACGCTGAACTCCACCGGCTCCGCTGGCGCTTTCCACACCGGGTTCAGGCCGTTGTCACCTGCAGCCAGCGGATAGGTTAGAGACACGCAGCAGACCGCCGCCTCGCTCTTGCAAGCGCGTCACACTCACGGTAGACGATGGTCTTGAACTTCTCATCTGAGTGTCCGCACAGTTCCACCTCCACGAACGGGCTGGCGATGCTGCGGCCCGGCTTGGGCAGGTGTCTGGCAGCGATCACCTAGGGGACAAAACAACCAGTCAGGATCCACTGAGCATCCGACCGGAACCAATCAGGATCCAGCTGTACTCTACCTTGACTTTGATGCTGTACTTGACTTTCTTCTTCTCCTGATGCGGGTCGTAGCTGTCGGAGCGCATCATCTCCGGCTGCAGCACGTAGCCGCTGTTCCCGTTCAGGCTGAAGAGGGCGCTGTTCAGCTGAGTGTATTTATCTGTCGAGACAACAATCAGCTTCAAGTTTCTAAATAAACAAACTTCCTCAAACACAAGAATGAAGCTTGTCTGAGAAAGTCAGGCCCTTCAGATCTCTGAACCGATCTGAAGCTGAAAACACAAAACTCAGAATCTTAAAGGAGAAATGTGTTCTACATTTAAAAGCTGAAGATCATCTGCAGCTTCACCCGACAGAAAAATAAAATCAGGTCTAGTCATCGTTCTCTGGAGATGTTATGGCTTTACTACCCTGACCCCTGAACCCTCTGACTCCTACAGCCGACCCTCAGAAAGATGCGTTCTCTCCTCCTCCTCTACTCTAGGATCTGTCCCCATGGAGACAACTTGGCTGACCCGAGGGTTGCCTGCCTGGTTCCGTACCTGCGGTCTGGTAGTTGAGCGCCACCATATGGCAGCCCACTGCCCACAGTGGGTAGGGGTCAAAGTTGGAAGACTCCACCCGCTGGTTTTTGGGGTAGATCCGACTCAGAGCTTTGCGGTTGTAGCGCAGGAAGTCCTTGGTGCGGCTCTTCCCTGGAATCTTGTTCTCCATGAAGGAGCGAACCTCCTTATAGCTGTAGCTGTCTGCAGAGAAAGAGGGGATCAGAAGGTCAGAGGGTCATAGGAGGTCAGAGGAATCCGGAGGATCTTGGAATAGACCAGTTGAACAGCAGGAAAATGCTCTAGCAGCTATTTGTATATTTTCCAGTCTGAGGGTTAGGCCTCCGCTGACACTTTGAGGTTTAGAGTCACAGCAGACAGGAAGTTGTCAGGCCTCCACAATGTTTCCCTTTGATCACATCCTGTTGGTTTCTCACCTGGGTGAGGCAACTGAGCACAGAAGCTGCTCAGCGCTGAGGGAACCGACACAAATCTGGAGCATTTAGTTTTGCAACGCGTTTAGTTCTGTGATGCTGCAGTTCTGTGATGCTGCTGGTTCTGTGACGCTGCTGGTTCTGTGATGCTGCTGGTTCTGTCATGCTGCTGGTTCTGTGATGGCTGCTGGTTCTGTGATGGCTGCTGGTTCTGTGATGCTGCTGGTTCTGTGATGCTGCTGGTTCTGTGATGATGTGGGTCTGTGATGCTGTGGTTCTGTAATGCTGCTGGTTCTGTGACGCTGCTGGTTCTGTGATGCTGTGGTTCTGTGATGCTGCTGGTTCTGTGATGCTGCTGGTTCTGTGATGCTGCTGGTTCGTGATGCTGCTGGTTCTGTAATGCTGTGGTTCTGTAATGCTGTGGTTCTGTGATGCTGCTGGTTCTGTGATGCTGCTGGTTCTGTGATGCTGCTGGTTCTGTGATGCTGCTGGTTCTGTGATGCTGCTGGTTCTGTGATGCTGCTGGTTCTGTAATGCTGCTGGTTCTGTGATGCTGTGGTTCTGTAATGCTGTGGTTCTGTGATGCTGCTGGTTCTGTGATGCTGCTGGTTCTGTAATGCTGTGGTTCTGTGATTCTGTGGTTCTGTGATGCTGCTGGTTCTGTGATGCTGCTGGTTCTGTGATGCTGTGGTTCTGTAATGCTGTGGTTCTGTGATGCTGCTGATTCTGTGATGCTGCTGGTTCTGTGATGCTGCTGGTTCTGTAATGCTGCTGGTTCTGTGATGCTGTGGTTCTGTAATGCTGCTGGTTCTGTGACGCTGCTGGTTCTGTGATGCTGCTTGTTCTGTGATGCTGTGGTTCTGTGATGCTGTGGTTCTGTGATGCTGCTGGTTCTGTGATGCTGCTGGTTCTGTGATGCTGTGGTTCTGTGATGCTGCTGGTTCTGTGATGCTGTGGTTCTGTGATGCTGCTGGTTCTGTGATGCTGTGGTTCTGTGACGCTGCTTGTTCTGTGACGCTGTGGTTCTGTGACGCTGCTGGTTCTGTGATGCTGCTGGTTCTGTGATGCTGCTGGTTCTGTGATGCTGTGGGTCTGTGATGCTGCTGGTTCTGTGATGCTGCTGGTTCTGTGATGCTGTGGTTCTGTGACACTGCTGGTTCTGTGATGCTGTGGTTCTGTGATGCTGCTGGTTCTGTGATGCTGTGGTTCTGTGATGCTGCTGGTTCTGAGTGTTCCTGCGTCGCTGAACCGAATGGGTTTTGGTTCTGTGATGCGTTTGGTTCGGGGTGCAGCTGATGCGTAGGGGTGCGCTTACCAAAGCGGTCTTTCTCCTTGCTGCGAGGCTGGCAGTAGACCACCAGATCAGACATCTCCATGGCAACCTCCGCCTTCTTCTCCACTTCCTCCTGTTGTTTCATCTGAGTTTGGACAGAAAGAACAACCACTTCCTGTTTGTACAGTCACGCCATTAGACCACCATGTGCAGCTCTAGTCTGAGACTCTCCCAAGGAAACAACAAACTTTCATCTTCTCGTGATTTTCTGTTTCAGTCTAAATGTCTCAGTAAAATCTTCTGCTTTATTTTTATTATTTGTCTCTTTCACTTTCATCTTCACAAATGAAACTGAAGGTTTGGCACAAACTTCCTGTTTTAACACCCCAAACTTTTCACCTTTCGCTCTGAGATTTGAGCGTCTGCAGACTAAATAACCGTAGGAAGCCTGCTGGCATTGGTTTGGTTCTGGACTGGATGACGGACACAGAAGCTTTTATTGTTGTGCTGCTTTGCTTTGAGTCATTTTGTGAATTCCAGCATTTTGTAGAGTTGAACCAAAGAACTGATTTATCCAAGAATCCTAACCCTCATGTCAGTCCTGTAGTCAAGACCAGCGCCACATGAGTCCATAGAATGTGAAACATGATCAAAATTGATTCTCAAATTGATCTGAAAGAGCCACATTCCCACAAAAAACAGCTAAATAATAAATACTTAAACCTGAAATTAATTGTCTTTATCAATTCAAACTCATGTCTTCCCTAACAATTTGACGCCCTGGGTGGTTGCTCATATGGCCAATGTCACAAAATACCACTGTCTGCTCCATTAAACCATGGCAATGCACTAACAGTAAGCAACATAAACTATGAACTAGGGCTGTTGTAAATGATTATTTTTGTCAAGAGTATTCTATCGATTACTCTTACAATTAATCGAGTAATTGGATAAAATAAAGATGAAATAAATTATTGGTAAATTTGGCACAACATTGGTGTTACTGTCAGATATCAATATCAGTTCAGTGGGACCAGTTGACCAGGGGATGAACTTAAGACCTGGGCAGCGATACGGGATGTTTACGGTACCTTCGTCATCACTCTCAGAAACGACCAGCCATGAACCGCCACGATGCTCCGCCTCCGTTTGTTCAGTCCGGGATGATATGAAACCTATTGTGCGGTTTGTCCGTAAAGCTGCACTGTAACCATCAGCTGCTCCGCCGCGATCAGTCTGTCCTCTACCTGCATCAACACCTGCAGCTCTGAACCAGCAGCTCCAGAGGAGAAAAGCTGCCGGACTCCAGGCATCGCCCGTCATTTTAAGGAGGCTGATTGGTCCCCCAAAATCAATGAAACCCCGGGCACTATCATCGATCAATAAAATCCCCACAGGCCGAACCTGAAGATTGGACATTATGATGATAACGCTTCGCTTGCATCAAAACTCAGAGGAAGTCGGAGCTCCATGTAAATAACGACCCGACCGGAACGCGGTGCTGAATCATAAAACATAAACTCACGAAGCTTTGAGGCAGGGAAACTTTCCTAGAGGAATTTTAATAATCGAGGAACTCGAATCATTCGAGGGATCATTTCAGCCCTTCTATCAACACTGACCAAGAAGCAACAAGTAACCAAACAGAAGGAGAACCGTGACTGTTGTCTCTGTCTCCTCCTGCATGAAACCAGAGCCATGAGCATGTGCTCTGTTAGTTTATATTTTTAAAGAAAATAGAACAGTATTAGCTGCTGCAGTGTGCGCAGAGCATAGCAAAAACAAAGAATGGTTCTCAGTGGGGCTCCAGTCCTATCATTCTTTGTAAAGAACCGTTCAGAATAATCAGATCATTCGTGAACGTCACATCACCAAATAGCAGACTTTGGTCACAGTGTGCGACGACGCTGTGACCATGAGAGACGAAGAGTTTCCCTGGTGCTTTGTTTTCTGTTCTGGTGAAGTTCTGGCCGTGTGAAGGCGTAACTGCAGCGGTTGTTGCTGCAGCATCCTGAGCATCTGCAGCTTGATTCATGGCGTTGTCCTCACCTCCTGCTCCCGGTGGTACTGCTTGCTCATCTCCCTCTGGGTCACGTCCCAGGCCACCTGGTACCACTCGAACAGCTCCTCCAGCGAGCCGGCGGCCAGGTCGAACTGCACGCTGTCCTGCTCCTTGTGTTGCAGCGTCAGGACATGCGGCTTCCCGTATTTCCCATTCTTCACTGCAGACAGACAGACAGACAGACAGACAGATTGCTGACCTGCTGGACTGGAAGCTTGCCTCCATCTGAGGGTGTGAATACCTTATGCACCGTTATTAGGGGAATGTCACCAAAACATTCAACTAAATAAAGACGACTTTATTCACGGAGCCAATGACCTTCTGCCTTCACATTTCATCAGAAGCTAAACAAAGTCAAAGGTCACTTACTGTTCTGGATGTTGTACATGGAGATCTCCACAATTCCCTTGCAGAGTTCCCCCAGAGGGTTGTCTTCCATCTCCTGTAGGTCACATCACAACATGTTCAGTGATGATGGCGCCTCCGCGGCAACCGCAACATAGCACGGCTCTGACCTGAGCTTTTGCATCAGTCTGTGCCGAGTTGGACACTTCCTCCACGTAATTGGCAGGGAAGAAGAGCTGCAGTCGCCCTCCGTAGTCGCCTTTCCACCTGGAGGAACAAGAGCAATGTGACCGAACTGCTTACTGAACCGGACCGGGTCACAGGCAGAGAGGGTGGAACTCACCATCCGTCCACTTCCTTGGACACGTTATGAATCAGTGCTCCTTTAGTGAAGCTCAGCTCGTCGGGTCGCTTGGCCTGGTAGCTGTACAAAGCCCGGACCGTATTCTGGGGCTGAAACACAAAAGCTGATTAATCGACTGCTGCAATAAAAAGCCATGGAAAAAAAATCAGAAAAGGAGTTTACTCACCAGCGACGGCTCAATCTCATTGGGCTTCACGTATGTCTCCATGTATATGGAAGAGCAGTTCTCGTTCTGTGAGCCATGAGAACCTGTTAGTATTCACAGTTCCTGAAGCGCTCCGCTCTCACTCGCTCTGGTTTCTCTCACTCGCTCTGGTTTCTCTCACTCGCTCTGGTTTCTCTCACTCGCTCTGGTTTCTCTCACTCGCTCACAAACTCACTGCACTGAAGCGCTCCACCAGCTCCGGCGTCACGGGGTAACGCAGCTTGATCTTGCGATACAACGGTTTCTTCTTGAAGTAGTTCACCAGCTCCACCAGAGACTCGAACTCCGTGGTGGTCCCCAGCAGGTAGACGCTGCCCTCCTTCTGGATCCGGCAGTGCTTCACCTTCCCATCGCCTCTGCAGGACGGAGAACAGTGAGACTCTGAACCAGAAGGCCGACCTGCTACCTGCCATCTGATTTGGTCTTTTAAAACGTTTCTCCTCCTTTTTTAGCTGCAGATAGTCGTTGGCCATGGCAGCAATAATAATAATAATAATACATTTTATTTGTAACGCACCTTATATTTCAAAGAAATCTCAAAGTGCTACAGAGACTAAAAAAATAAAAAATAAATTGTAGAGCTTACAGTAAAACATACAGTAATACATCTCACACCAAGTGGTGCCAAAATAAACATTAAAACTAACAATTTAAATAAAACTTACAATTCTAAAAGGCCTGTTTATAAAGGTGAGTCTTAAGACCTTTTTAAAGCCTCCACACCTTGTGGGCTCTCAGGGACTCTGGAAGAGCATTGCAGAGCCGCGGAGCTGCTGCCTGAAAAGCCCTCTCCCCCATAGAGGCTAGTTTGGTCTTAGCTTGATGCAGGCAGTAAAAGGAGGTGGAGGAACGAAGCTTTCGAGAGGTAGCGTGCGGTGAGAGGAGTTCACTGACATAAGCAGCAGCAGTTCCATGATGCATTGATAGGTGAGCAGACAGAGTTTGTAATGTATTCTGTGTTTGATCGGTAGCCAGTGAAGTGAATTAAGAACAGAAGTGATATGGTCGTATTTGCGCCTCCTCATCAGAACCTGGGCAGCACAGTTCTGAATGTGCTGGAGCTTTTGCAGGGAGTCTAAATCTCTAAAGTTCAAATAATCCTGAAGCTGTGACAGGAGTCAGAGAGGAGAGGCTCTCTGGACTGCTGGCAGAGCGACTGCACAGGCATCTGGGCCAGACTCAGAGGATCTCTAGATGAAAACAAAGTTCAGGTTGGTTGTTGTACCTGAAGGTGATGGCGAAGGAGTCTGGCTCTCCTTCCCTCTGTCGGATCAGGAACGCTCCGTCTCTGGGGATCCTGAGCAGGTAATCCTCCGCTTGGCCTCTGCTCAGGTTGCTGTAGAACCATCTGCGGAGCACAGAACCAGCCGTCACCGCTCCACTCACTGTTGCTGCAGAAAACCTTTCCACAGAGACGGAAAGGGAGTCGGAAACCCAGATCTGGTTTCTGGTTCAGACCCGTCCCAGAATCAGAACCAGAAAAATAAGGACTATTTTGAATGCAGCCCCGTTTTCCTGAAAAAATTTCCTTGGTTACCATGGAGACGTTCAAACTCCATGCAAGACAAATTTCTGATTTCCTGCTGCGGTGATGGTTTGTAATGAGTTTTATGCCGAAGAAAGTTGCTGTTGGCTGTGATTAACATACAGCATTTTCTACAGCTGTCTGTGAACCATAGATAGAGCTCCCTTCCCCCACCTGTTGCTGCAACCATGAACAGTTGAGATTCTTCTGTTACCAACATTTATCTGCTCATCAGGAAGCCATTTCAACAAACACTGCTGCTCTGAAATTAAACTGTTTTTCAAACCAAATCAGGTTCCAAGCTTCATTTTCACATCTGCCTGCAACTTCTGTTTGCAGGCAGATGTTCTGATCTCACAGCTGGATTTTTCTTAAACCTCTCTGGTTGACTAAAACCAGAACAACCAGCCACACCAGCTGGCCGGCCACAACTCAAACTGGGTCAAACTGAGATCGCTCTCTGATCATAGAAATACCAAACTCATGCTGTTAATCTTATTTAGTTGTAATAATGGTCAATATTAAGACAAAGATTTAATATTGTTCTAAAGTTTATGTTAGAAATCTTAGTAATAATGCTGTTTTATAAAAATGTTTCTCATAAAAATAGAATGTAATTTAGCATTTTAAATGATATAAAAAATCTAATGTATCTAAAGCATTTTATCCATCAGACTGAGAACGAGTCATTTCTGTGTTTGTGCACCAGAAACCATCCAATCCACAGCGGCTCTCGCTTCCCCAGGCTTTGGGAAAATAAATATTTACACGTTTTGATCTTTCACCTACACTAAAACTACGTTCAATTTCACAAAAACGATTGTTTTTAAAAACTGAGCGAAGTGGAGACTGTTCATGACTTTTAGGGTCCGGTGCATTCCAGCCAATATTTCCACATTCTGGCTTTGACTTGATTCAAAGCCAGAATGAGTTATGCTCACGTTGATCAACTTTATCAGCTTAATATGCTGTGTGAACGGAGTTGAACCAGCAGTTGAACCTCCTGGCACCATGTTTGGTTCCGAACAGGAAGTGCTGGTTGTTTTGAAAGATTCTGATTGGCTGGGAGGTTTACGCTATACTGCCCCCTATGGGTTGGCATGTTTAAAACGTTGCAGAGGGGAGATTTGTGAATCGGTTTTTATAGATGTGCTTGTTTTGAGCAAGAGCCGGCTGCGTGTGGACGAGGCGTCAGTCCGCTGTCTGTTCACTGGAACTGTTGAATGGAAATGCTGCAGTTCGGGAAAACGATGCGATTTCATGTGAAATGCTGCGGCGCCGCTGGACGAACCGCTCCTGCAGGTGGGGGTCCGGCTTGGGCACGGCTTCGGTGAGGCGCAGCTCAAAGTCCTGGCAGCGCAGCGGGTTTTCCCGGTAGTGCTCGATCAGAGAGTAGACGCTGGGGAAGTGCAGGTTGGGGGTCAGGAAGAAGTTGGTGTGGCCTCCCTCTGCGCTGGAGCGGATCCGGCAGTGCTGCACTCTGCCGGTGCGCCTGCAGACACACGGCCAGCGCGTCGTTACAGAGGAAAGCGCAGCAGCGAGTCACGGATCAGACGGTGGCCGTACCAGAAGGAGAGGGTGAAGTCGGTGACGTATCTGTCGCTCTGTCGGACCAGGAAGGTCCCGTCCTGGCCCCCGGTTTCTGCGCAGTAGTCGTGGATCAGGCGCTCCGCCATCAGCCGGCCCTCCTGGATGCGGCCGTGAAACCAGGGCTCCGAACAGTGCAGGTCCTGGTACTGACAAACCAAACCACCACCAGAGAAAATATCTCTGCAAATCATTCAGTTCGGGGCCGGCAGAGAAATCAGTCATGATTAATGAGGACTAAAAGAGTTTTAGTTGCACCGAAACAGGAAAGGTACGGAGCTGCATGGCTGCCGTTTGTAAAGCCATTTAGTCTGGAAGAAGAGAAAAAAGACGTGGTTCTTTTATTAAAGTTCTACTTTCACCAAACTAAATATTCATTTAGCAAGTTAAATATTTAGTTCATCAACTAAACTAAATGTTTAGCTTGAACCGAAATATTTAGTAGCTTGCAAAGTAAATATTCAGACTCAAACTAAAAACTTAGTTTGAAGCTCAAATTTAGCTGAGATTAATGAACAATGTGGTGAAAATTAACCCCCATTTCTGTTGTCTTATTAAAGGCCAAATATAAAATAATTGCTGTCAATTTCAGTAACTTGACAAACTGCAGCCGATAGAGCAGAAGGAGCTTTGGAGTAAAAACTAAGAAGAACTGCTTGAATATTTTTCTGTTTCTACATGATGAACCTTCACCTGATGCTTCTCATCAGTGGGAATCGGCCGTTTACCTTCCGAGGATCTTCGGCTTCCTCCTCACTCTCCTCTGCGTAGTACAGCTTGTCGTCAGAGATCACACAGTAGTGGCGGTTCCAGCGCTGAGGAAAACACACATTCACATTTTCACACACCAATCAGAAGATGAGGCTTTGCAGAGAAATCCTGTTGATTTATTTATGTTTCTGCCGTTTGCACAAAAACAACCAAAGACAAGAATTTCAGGAAGACTTCTGTTGGAATGAGAATGAAACTTTATCCAGCTAATCTGATGCTGCTAATCTGATACTGCTAATCTGATGCTGCTAATCTGATGCTGCTAATCTGATACTGCTAATCTGATGCTGCTAATCTGATACTCCTAATCTGATGCTGCTAATCTGAAGCTGCTAATCTGATGCTGCTAATCTGAAGTTGCTAATCTGATACTGCTAATCTGATGCTGCTGTGATCTTATCAATGGCTCTCATTAAACTGTTTATCGGTTTCTCCATTAGTGAGTGTATGATGTTTTTTATGGCATTTTATTTTTGTGTTTTTATGACGTAAAGCGTTTGAGCTGCAGTGCTGCTGAAATGTGTTAATCTAATAAATTTGATTGATTGATTGATTGATTGATTGATTGACTGATTGGTGGTTTGGCGAGCATCTGAAGCATCCCAGCAGGGGGCCCTACCTGGTCCACCGGGTCCCAGATGTCCAGGTCTCCCTGCTTCTGCCCCTTCCTGAAGTCCTTGGCTGTGGCTCCGCCCTCCATGTTCACCTTCTTGTGCTGCGAGACGGAGAGAGAGAGCAGAGCGCTGATTTTCCTGATGGCTCCGTCCCTGCTGCCAGGCTGCTGGCTCCGCCCCCTACCTTCAGGATAATCTTGCCCCTCAGCTGCATGGGTGAGGGCAGCTGCTCGGCCAGCTGCTCCACCGGCTCGGCCAGCAGCTTGTCTCCGAAGACGTCCTTGAAGATGCGCGCCATCTGGCGCTGCTGCTCGATGGGGCAGTGCTCCTCGATGGACAGGATGAGCGGGAAGCTGAGGAGCAAAGGAAGGTCAGGTGTTTGGCTCCACCCCTCCTCCAGGCTCAGATCGTTACAATTCTCACTCTGAGGCGACAAAGGCGTGGTCGTTTATGGCTTTCACTACGTCTTCGAACTTGATCTTTGTGGTTCTGGTCCAGCCGTGGTAGATGATCGGTTCTCCTGGACCTTCCCAGCAGTCCACTGTGAACCAAACACATCTGGGTCACCTGCTGCCTGAGGCGCACCAACACACCTGAAGAACTCCTGAACCGCGGTACTCACATTCGACGCAGCGGCAACCCCAGCGCAGGCAGCGGACGTACGCCTCGGTGGACGACTCGCTGAGGAGCTGGTCCCCTGTCAGGTACCTGCAACAGATCGCACCGCATCATGCACACCTGACTCTGAGCGTCAACCAGCAGCAGCCAGTTCAGAAAATTCAACTGGAAAAACAAATGAACTGGCCAAAAATGAAAAGGAAGCAGCACTCAACAGCGTTCGGTCTGCTGACATTCATAACAGAGACGGTGAGGCCCGCAGCATCACTACAGCAGAACCCAACAGACCCAACTCCAGGTCAGTTGGTCTGGTTCTGTCGGACCCAGAGCCCCCTCCCGCTGTCTACCTGCCGCTCAGGTGAACTCACGTGTTGTGTGAGGAGCTGATCCAGTAGTGGGACAGCGGGTTGTTCATGTCCAGGTTGTTGATTTCAGAGAACTTTTCATCCCAAATTGAGTTTTCCTTGGAAAACAGGAAACTCAGGAACTGAAGGTGGAGAGACAGCAGAGGAAACATTCAGTCTTCATGGTCTGAGGTCCAAACGGGCCGACGTTCTGGAGAAACGGGTCAAGCACCTCGCTGACGGTAAACTCAGGGTCGTTAGTTTTTCTCATGGTGTCATCGATGAAGATGGTCATCAGCTCTCTGACCTGGTTCAGATCGTTGGCCCACGGTTCCTAAAGCAGAACCAGAACCAGTCATATTCAGCAGAGACGTTCTACTCTGAGGAACATCGGCTCTGACCCGGTTCTAACCCTGTGACTGCACACGTGCTTCTGACTGGCTGCTACATTGTTAGCTATGAGCTAGCTAAATATTTAGCTAGCTTGCTAATGAAATATTCATTTTGGAGCTAAATATTGGAATGTTATGTTCATATTGATAAAGCAAAGTATAAATTACTGTTGGTCAGTGACGCTCTACTGTTACATTAAGCTCTAGTTTCTTGTTTTAGTGAGATTTTCAGCCATTACTGACACATTCAGCCTTAAGTTTCTGTATAGTGACTCAAACGTTGAATATTTTTCATTTTTGTTTCATCACTTCTTCCTGACTCCAGGTGTTTTTGCTGTTCATCAGGTGAACACGTCTGAGCCTCACCTTCTGGTCATAAATGAGAAATCGTTGGAAATCATGGAGCAGCACGGCTGAAGCGTCTGGTTTGTCCGTGTTCCTGCAGGTTGGAGAAGCAAACGCGGTTAGAGCAGTGATGTGCTGCAGCAGGTGATGCAGCAGAGCGGACCGCTCACCCCAGGATGAAGGAACAGGCTTCCCGTTTGAACTCGTCCAGGATCTGAACGCAGAAGGAAGAGAGTGATTAACGGTCTGCGCTGCCGCCATGAGGCGTTGGCGGCGCCTCGCCTCGCCTCGCCTCGCCTCGCCTCACCTCGTTCTGCTCGAACATCATCAGGTTATAAAACTTATGAAACTGCTCAAAGTCAAGGCGGTCCTTCTTCACTCCCACTTCCTGCAACAGCAGAGCAGAGAAGCCTTCAACGCTCCGACCCGACACCATCCGTCTGGACCGGTTCGGCTCGGAGAAACTTCAGAACCATCAAACCTGCAGCTTGTCCTTCAGAGCGCGAGAGTTCAGCACCTTCAACAGCTCGCACGCGCCTTCAGCTCCTTCACAGAGAGGCTGCAGAGACAGAACCGGGTCAGAACCAGAAACCTCTGTATGGTTCTGCTGGTGCTGCTACAGATCCACTGTGAATTTACATATGAGCTAAATATTTAGCTCTGAGCTAACGTGAGAAGCTAGACAGTTAGCTTGGACACTAAATATTTATGGAGCTAATTATTTATTTTTAATGAATGAATAAATTACTGCTGCTCGTCGTGAGAGGTTAGCGCCCCCTGCTGGGATGCTGCCCAGACAAACAACTTTTTATGTTGATTTTTCTTGAACATTAACAAAAGTGCGTGCCGCACTTTTTAGTGTTTTTCCTTCTGCTCTGCTTGGTGTTGGTTTGTCACAGAACATCCCAGTAGAACCAGCAGGTTGAGTTTGGACCTTCAGGGTTCTGGTCTAGTTAAAGGGTGAAGTGGGGTCCTACCTGTTTTTCTTGGTCTGGCTGATAGAATACATCTGCTTCCTGAGCCAGCTGGAGGGAGAGAGCAGACAGACGCAATGAAGCAGCAGCATGGGAAGCCCTGAGCGGATCAGAACCGGGCCTACCTCTCGATCAGAACCGGGGTCGGCGCCACCAGCGTCTCCTTTCTCAGCAGCTCCAGCCCCGACAGCCATTTCTGAGCCTCGTCCACCGAATCCGCTGCAAACACGAGTGAAGCTATTAGTCCAGTTAGCTGTAATTCAGCCAACAACAGGAAACGCATCACAACCTCATGGACCCAAAACAGGAAACGCATCACAACCTCATCGACCCAAAACAGGAAACGCATCACAACCTCATCGACCCAAAACAGGAAACGCATCACAACGACCCATCAGAGATCAAAGAAATATGCAAATGATTTATGGAAATGTATTCAAATGTCCACCGGGGGCAGCGCTGCTCACTTCTTCTTTTTTATGGTTTTTTGATGAGGAGCCACTGATGTCATCCATTAATACGAGTCACTAGCTGTGCTGGAAAAAAAGTACAGCCCGCATGAAAGGTTTAATGCATCAGGATGGATGGATGGCGTTCAATGCCATCCATCCATCCATCCATCCATCCATCCATCCATCCATCCATCCATCCATCCATCCATCCATCCATCCATCCATCCATCCATCCATCCATCCATCCATCATCCATCCATCCATTTTCCGTCACCCTTCTCCCTCACGGGGTCGGGAGGAGCTGCTGCCTCTCCAGCTGCATTCCGGGCGAGAGGCGGGGTCACCTGGACAGGTCACCAGTCTGTCGCAGGGCAACACAGAGACAAACAGGACAAACAACCACACACACACACACACACACACACACACACACACACACACACACACACACACACACACACACACAAGGAGAATCTGGAAAGCCCAATCAGCCTGACAGTCATGTTGTTGGACTGTGGGAGGAAGCCGGAGAACCCGGAGAGAACCCAGCATGCACAGGGAGAACATGCAAACTCTGCAGAAAGACCCCGGGAATCGAACCCAGGACCTTCTTGCTGCAAGGCAACAGCGCTACCCACTGTGCAGCCCTCGTTCAATGTCATCTGTTCTGAAATTGGTTAAATTTAAATTTCAGCACATAAAACACACACAACAGAAAGTATTAAATAAAACTAAGTACACCCATCACTCTGTGACAGAAGTTTGGAAGGAGAAAAGTTTGGCTGAGGCAGGACGGAGCTCCAGTAGCAGTCAGTGTTGCAACAAAGCTGAAGACTGTTGCTCTTAGCATGTTAGCATAGGAGCATCGATGCTGCCTGGATGCAGCAGAGACGATGTTCCACAGCAGCACAATGACATCATCAGCTGTTAGCAGCTCTGCTAATCCGCCTCCTTTGCTTTCGCTGCAGTTTTTTTAAATCTGTCTGGTCGTACGGCCAGGAAGAGGCTGGAGCTGGGGATATGATCCTTCATGGTTATGATGGATGGGATTTGGAGTCAAAGTTCACGAGTTCTTTGAGCTTTGAGATGCTAATCAGCTGCTCTGGTTGAAAAAGCAAAACTTTACTGTCCAAAATGAACAAGGAACAAAAATCACCAACACTAAGCCAGAATGAAATCAGCTGAAAGGACAAGCAGAGCGGTGTTCAGTACCGACCCAGTACAGTAAGGCTCACCTCCCAGGCTGAGGGTGTTGAGGACGAACTGGGAGCCGTAGAAGATGGTGAAACAGGTGTTGTCGTTGTGTTTGTCCTTCCCGTCTTTGAAGCGCTCGAAGTCTTTGGAGTTCCTTCCTGGACGGACTTCCCTGATCTCAGACAGGTCCACTGGAACAGAACAAACGGGTCAGACTTCACCGGTCCTTACTGGACACAACCCTTAACGTCCCCCACAACAGCCCACACTTAGCTCCTCCTCCTGATCTTTGCAATAAATAAAATGAATGCCATTGAAGTGAAAGCAACTCTGAGAATGAAGCTCTAGGCGAGTCCTGATGTCAGACAGGAACCAGTTAATAATCCATCATATCTTCAAAGAGTCGTTCTGAGTGGTGATGCTGTGGGTAGGAAGAATCTCCAGTAGCAGTCAGTCTCGCAACATATCTCTAGTTTTAATGCAATAAAACGGGGGATTAACAGTTAAATCAGAATATATTTAACCCTCTGGCAAAGTTTTTTTCTCAAATACTGCTTTCTAAAAGTCATCTCCATTTTTGAAGTGAGGTCATTTTATTTAAGAGAGTGCTTAAAAGTTGCAAAGTAATCAAAGCCCAATCTTTATACCAATATGTTAATATCTTAATTTAAGATTTGAAATTTGTTTTGCATTTGGTTTTACTATTCTCATTTAGTTTGATTATTCTTTTTTGTTTCTTTTTCTGCTCAGTTTATCAAATCAGACTATATTACTAATGTGCCTTGTCAAGCTATTTTCTTTACATTTTCTATAAAGACAGGAAAAAACAACAAAACGTTGCCATAAACGTCACATGCAGAAATGAATTGTGGGTAAAACACTTCGCTGAAGTCCACAAAAATGCCGATTTTGCGTAAGGGCAGAAACAGGACCCAAAATGGGCGGGGCAAACGTGGGACACACTGCGAACTTTAACCTTTAACACGAATGGCATCTGAAGGAGGATCGAGGGAGAGGATCGGACCAGAGTTGTTCTTCTGACGGAAAGCGTCCACATTGAAATGGGTCCGGTTTGTTCAGCAGCATAAAGGATGAGGCAGACAAACGATCTGATGGCGTCAGACGGGATCTGATGGCGTCAGACGGGATCTGATGGCGTCAGACGGGATCTGATGGCGTCAGACGGGATCTGTACCTTGACTCAGTACAGGTTTACTGTACTGAGTTAAGGTACAGTAATTGTGTACTAACCCTAACCCTGTAACCCAGGAGTTTTAGCTCACGCCAGGGTTTAGCTCTTTTAGTTTTTAGACTGCTTTATTTCAGTGATTTTCTCCCAGAAGCCTTTGCTGGTTCTGGGTTCCTCTCTATGGAAGAATAATGGCGCTGTATACTCACGGACTCCGTCAGTTTTATCCGCCGTGCGCGTCCACGCCACCTGCCGGGTCTCCATGATGACCTGCACGGTGAGCCGCTCCGCCTTCTGCCGGAACACCGTCATGACCACGCCCATCTCCAGGTCCCGCTTGATCACGTTCTTCCTGTACTCCGTCATCTCGCCCTGCGAGCCGGAACGGGCCATGGCTGCTGCTGGACAGGAAGCAGGCGATGGGCTTCATCAGCAACATGACCATCACCATCATCAATATTATCACCACTAATGTTGTCATCATCATCATCATCACCATCATCATCATCATCACCATCATCACCATCATCATCATCACGCTCTAACACAGCAGTACGCCCAGCTTCATCACCATCATTGATTATTGATGAATAATCAATAGGGAGCAGCTTTTAGAGGATTCTTTAGAACCTATAGGAAGCTTCCAGTCTGCTTTGTTGGACATTTGGACCCGTTGGACGTTTGGACCCGTTGGACATTTTGTTTGGTGAATGTTTCGCAGTTTGTTGAGTTTTTATTGCGCCATAAATGCTGCATTTTGTTTGCGTTCCCACAGTAAAACCCTGAGCCGTAAAGAGAGCCGTAAAGAGCCTGACGCCTGCAGCTGCAGGCGTCAGGCTTCAGGCGTCAGGCTGCAGCTGCAGGCGTCAGGCGTCAGGCTTCAGGCTGCAGGCGTCAGGCGTCAGGCTTCAGGCGTCAGGCTGCAGGCTGCAGGCGTCAGGCTGCAGGCGTCAGGCGTCAGGCAGGCGTCAGGCTGCAGGCGTCAGGCTGCAGGCGTCAGGCTTCAGGCGTCAGGCTGCAGGCTTCAGGCTGCAGGCGTCAGGCTGCAGGCTACAAACCGACAATGAGGATGAGATGCTAATAAAGTCGCTCCCAGTGAAACCAGTTGATAATTATCTGGTTTTAAATAAGTTCATAAAGTACAGTAAAGATGAAGCAGCCCGTCAGATCCTGAAATATTTCATGGATCATGTTTTCTCTTTCTGTGGCTCATCTCTGGTTTTCATGTGAAGCAGAAAGTTTATTCATTCCCAGAGGAACCAGTTTGAACCACCAGAAGCTCCCAGTCAGACGGGTAAATGATTCTCCTGGAGATGCTTTCAGAAATCAGCCAGAAGTTCAGAGCTCTCATGTGAGCTGACTATAAATCATTTCTTTTACAATCTCACAGTTCTGTTTGTTTTACATGGAAAGACAAACAATTTGAATTTGTCCCATTTATTTTCTTACTCTACAAATTTAAACTTCCTGCTTCCTGAGAACATGGAGCAGAAATAAAGCTGCAATCCAGTCGCTTTGGACGGATCTGCAGAAATAAAACCCGCTTCAGACGTTTAGTTCCCTTTCACACTGTAAAGTTCTTCAGAATCGCTTGAAGCATTTCCATAATTTCAGGAAGCAGAGCAGCGTTAACGTGTAACAGAGCGGTTAGTGTTCAGCTGCCGGCCGACAGCCAGAAACAGCAACGTTGTGTAACCAGCGGCTACTTCCTCTGCTGATCCGACTCACCAGCAGCTTCTCTCAAACAACCGCTTCACCTCTGACCTGCTGGAAACCCACCAATCCGGATTTTTAGTTCTTTTCCAGAAATTTCTATGAAAAAAGGAGTAAATAAGACCAGGAAGATGGAGGGTCTATGAAATGCCAATGAGTGTTTTATAGTTAATAGAAATTAATTAGCAACTGAAGCGGCTGGAGAACTCGGGTTGGAGAACAGAACCAGGTTCAGACCAGAGGTTCTGCTAGGACCGTCAGGCCTTGTCTCAGCCAATCGGTAACGAGGAAACGTGACCCTGCAGCCTCTACTTCCTGCTTCCTGTTGGTCCGTCAGGCAACAGGAAGTGGATTCTCCCTCTGTGGCGTGTTAAGCTGTGTGTGTTGCTCCTGATGCTCCGTGTGTGTGTCTCTGTGTGTGTGTGTGTCTCTGTGTGTGTGTGTGTCTCTGTGTGTGTGTCTGTGTGTGTGTGTGTGTGTGTGTCTCTGTGTG
Organism: Poeciliopsis gracilis; assembly: GCA_911649635.1. Taxonomy (NCBI): domain Eukaryota; kingdom Metazoa; phylum Chordata; class Actinopteri; order Cyprinodontiformes; family Poeciliidae; genus Poeciliopsis; species Poeciliopsis gracilis. Next base: position 215,483 of record CAJVRI010001535.1, read on the forward strand.
TGTGTGTGTCTGTGTGTGTGTGTGTGTGTCTGTGTGTGTGTGTGTGTGTGTGTGTGTGTGTGTGTGTCGTGTGTGTGTGTCTCCGGGGTGTGTGTGTGTGCGTGTGTGTGTGTTGTGTGTGTGTGTGTGTGTCTGTGTGTGTCTGTGTGTGTGTGTGTGTGTGTCTGTGTGTGTGTGTTGTGTGTGTGTGTGGTGTGTGTGTGTGTGTGGTGTGTGTGTGTGTGTGTGTGTGTGTGTGTGTGTGTGTGTGTGTGTGTTGTGTGTGTGTGTCTGTGTGTGTGTGTGTGTGTGTGTGTGTGTGTTGGGGTGAAGGGTGTGGAGATTTTACACACATCTGAAGCGTCACATTAGAAAAGGCTGATAGAAACAGGAAACAAAGTTTCTCAATTTCATAAAAAACTTTTTTGTTCACTTAAAGCGGCTTCTGACTCATCTGAAAAGAATTAGCATGCTAATGTGCTAACAGGCTAACAGGAGATGGAAACACATTTACCAAAGTTCTGAAGTAGCAAATGTTGAACTTGAGCCTTAGCAGAGGAACCAAACTCTAAGGAAAGTCTAAAACTCCAGGACGGACGGACACGCTGGTCCATGCTAGCTAGCAATGTTTACTTCCTGTTTACTACAGCCATGCTTAGCAACAACATCTGGTAAAGTAACAACAGACCAGCTGATTTGCTCCAAACCAGGAAATGGAAACAGGTCTAATTCACATTTTCTCTGTTTGTTGCAATATTTGAAACTTTTGCACAAAATGATGGAGGAATGTAGCCGGTGTTCTGCTGCGTCCAGATGTCACGGTCGCTCCGGCTGTGATGTCATCATCTTCAGGAGAACGCAGCAGGAAGCTGCGGGTCAGAGGTGTTGTTATGGAGACATAGCAACGCTTCACAGCAACACTAAATTGGATTTGTCCCGATTTATCCCCATCCAGCTTCTTCCCCACAGCATGATGCTGCTACCACCATGTTTCAAATCAGAGTGATTTGCTGTCAGTTTACTTTCACCTCACAGCTCTGATCTACTTTTTTTGCACAAAGTCCCAATAAAACACATTCAAGTTTCCAAATGAACTGAGCAAATTGAGCAAAACCAAATCAATAAGTCGTCATATTTCCTTACATCATTTTCTCAGAGCCAGCAGGCTGTCAGCGGAAGAACTGCTGAAGTTCCTCTTCAAAGATAGAAATTAGAGGCTTTCTTCTGTCTCCATGGAAACGAAATGCAAATGAGAAAAGTCAGATATAAACTGATTTTAATATTTAACCGGCTGCAGCTTTTCCCTCTGAACGTTTAATAACCCCACATTCATGTGTTCATGTTATGATGAACGCATGTTACCAGCAGCACCTGGTTTACTGTCTGGAACCGCGAGGCGCCGTGCTGGCTGACCTTTGCCCCCTCTCTCGTTACTGCCTTTCCTGACAATTCACTGTCAAATTAAGGCAGTAGAGCCAATAACACTTCACAAAAGAAACCTGATCAGGTTTATTGGACCTAATCGATCGGTGTGAATCGTGCTCTCTTCCTGGTGTGAAACCCAGAAGTTTCTGCTGGAACCGAACCGGATCAGAGCCTCCTGCAGAGTGTTACGGGGTAAATTACGACCGGTCCAGGTTAATATTCAACTCCTCCTTAAATGGCCAGTCCCTCTAATTCATTTCCTCATTCTGAGGCGGTGGCGTGCGCCACCAGAACTCCGACCCGTCCAGGACCACAGTACTGTAATCCAGAATACCAGTATTCACAACAGAAGGCTCTTTCTAATTATTTACTCCACTCTTTGTAGGAGATATTGGTGCTGAGAAAAGAAGTTCATAACCCTTCTTTCAAAGCCATCCCTGGAGGGTCTCTGCAGTTCCTTGAGCATCATCTTCCTGCCAGCATCCCGAGGCATTCGTCCAGATGTCATGCCTGGATATGAGGCGTTCGCTGCCCAGTGATGCCTGGATATGAGGCGTTCGCTGCCCAGTGATGCCTCGATATGAGGCGTTCGCTGCCCAGTGATGCCTGGATATGAGGCGTTCGCTGCCCAGTGATGCCTGGATATGAGGCGTTCGCTGCCCAGTGATGCCTCGATATGAGGCGTTCGCTGCCCAGTGATGCCTGGATATGAGGCGTTCGCTGCCCAGTGATGCCTGGATATGAGGCGTTCGCTGCCCAGTGATGCCTGGGGTTAGGGTTAGGGACAGTCCAACTGGTCAAATGTCTTTCCAGCATCCAGGCAAAGAGCAGCTCCTTTAAACTTACTGTCATATTTATGATACATAATGGGAAATGATTTGATGACCTCTAGGATCTCGTCTCAGTGATGTCGGCCTTGACACTCGTCTTCAGGAGATTTAGATCTTTGAGCCAGTTAAAGTTTCCTTTTGCTTTGGACATGAACAGTTGTTCATAATATTCATTAAAGGGTTTAATGTTTTGGCCTGTTGGGTTGTGAATCCTGCAGCTGATGAGCCAATAATCTATGGGGCTCAAACAGTTTCTGCTTGATTTGCAACAGCTGATCCATCAGAATAGTATTATATTCATATTTTAATACCAGAATGTTTTGTAAAATCGAGGGCTTGGAAGAGGACTTGTAGTCACATTCTAAGCTAATTCAGTCTCAATTTCTGCCAGACGTTTGTTTCCACCTTTCAATAGAAATAATATGTTCCCTGATCACAACTTGAAAAGTTTTCCATAAAGCAGAATCTGTAACATCTTTTGAATCATTAGAGTCTAAAAATTAAGAAATGTTGTCGTCTAAAAATTTACAGAATGTTTCCTTCGGATGGTGAAATATTGTTTCTGATGGTTAAGAGTCAGTGAGACCGGAGAGAGGGCCGACATTACAAGCATATGTTATTTGGAAGATGTTACATTAGATATTAATTTAGAATCAAGTAGAAAATAATCTAGTGTTGAATAGGACTTAATGCATATTTGAAAACAGAATAGTCCCTCTGCACCGGATGCTGCAGCCTCCAGACATCAACCAGGTTTGTTGAGGTCATGATGGTTCAAAACCACAGAGGAGGAGGAGGGGGGCTGTCTTGTTGGGGCCGACCTCTCCAGGTAGGGGTCAAGGACGCAGTTCAAATCCCCTCCCAAAATTAGATGCATGTCAGCCAGGTCAGGAAGCAAATGAAATATTTTTCTAAAGAAGCCTGGGTCATCAAAATTAGGAGCATAAACATGAAGAAGCATGACATGAAAGGGATATAAATAGCCGCTACCAATGTAAATCTGCCATTTGGGTCAGTCACAGTAGAAATGTGTCGAAATGGACCCGTTCCACGAATCAGAACCGCCGCCCATCGAGTTTTACCCGAAAAGGTTTGGTTTGTCCAACTGCATGTCAGAAACCTGCCTGGTCTTACGTGTTTCCTGGAGGTATAAAATGTCCGCTGATAAGGACTTTAAGTGAGAAAATACTTGAGCCCTTTTTAGGACGTGTAGCAACCTGATGCCACCGCCGTGTAATGATGTGTTATGACACAGACATTTTTCAACTGATTGGCCTCAGTGCACTCAGTTAGCCTGGCAGTGCACTCAAACACATCAGATATTTTTTAAACAAGAAGAACGAACAAAAAAATGAGCCCATGCCCCATCCCACTTTCCCAAACAAAGGAGAATAAAAGCCCACATGGAGGAAGCCATACAAACACCGAACCGCCTCCACTGAAAGGGTCCTTTATCCAAATTCAGCAAACTTAGACTATGGTACAAACATCAAGCTGTTATAAAAGCAGTTCTGGTCCCGAATGAATGTATCTTGTGACCAGGTTGCTGTGTGTTGCAGACTTCAGCCCAGGAACCCAACCCCAACCCAGGAACCTGGGCTGAAGGTTCGAGATCTCAACGGGATTTACCTGGTTCAATAAAAGAAATTAAAAAAATGACCTAAGCATGAAGCACCACTGTGATTCTGTAAAGTTTCTGCATCGCGTGGAGAAGAGAACGTCTTATCCGTAGAGCCAATGGTGACGCCGCGTAAACACGCCGGATCCAGGCGCCGCACCTCCTCCAGGTGCGGCGTCGGGCAGACCGGCTTGTCCTTGTGACGGAGGGGGAACTGCTGACCGGCCAGTAGAACCGTCTCCTTCACATGGAAGTCGTGAAGGAGGCGGCCGCGCCGCGCGCCGTCACCACCAGGCGGCCGCGCCGCGCGCCGTCACCACCAGGCGGCCGCGCCGCGCCGTCACCACTCAGGCGGCCGCGCCGCGCGCCGCCACCACCAGGCGGCCGCGCCGCGCGCCGTCACCACCAGGCGGCCGCGCCGCGCGCCGTCACCACCAGGCGGCCGGTCCTCCTCCAGCTGTATGTGAAAACGATTCGTTCCAAGCAGTTCCAGAATGAACTTCGTCAGAAACTCTCTTGGACGTCCACCCTCCATCTTTTCCTGCAACCCGATGATTTTAATATTCTGGAATCAATCGTTTTCAGGCTTCGTTCTCGGCCTGCAGCCTGGCACAGGCGGACCTCTGGTTCCACCTCCTTGATCCGGTCGACGAGATTTAATAAAATGCCTGGGATTCTTCAAGATTGTTCAATCGATCGTTCACCGTCTTGCTGACGTCATTTATCGCAGCAGGATCCTGCATCCTGCTCACATGCTGGATCAGCTCCAGGTGCTGCCTGGTCTCTCTTCTGAACCTCATCTTGCTTCTGTCCTTCATCCGTCTTGGGTTTAGTCATCCTCAGTGTCGAACCAGTTGCTCAGAAACCCAAATATGAGTGAAATATTAATGTAAATAAGAATTTAGTTTTAAGTGGTGAGGAGCCAAAAAAACCAGGTCTACTCCAAGCGGTGCTCACTAGAGCCCCATCAGACTCAGAACCGGGTCGGGCTGCCTGCAAGTTCTGGGCTCCAACCGGACCGACCAGAGCAGCTCCACCAGTTCAGACCTGTTAGCTCCCAGTTGGCGCCCAGTAACCAGTGATGCAGAGTTATTGAGAAAGTCATTATCATCGGATTATTGATTCCTCCTTGAAAAGTAACTGAGATTACTGATTACTTGATTTGGAAAGTAACTAAGTTCCATTAAAAGTAACTATTTTAGTTCCTTCCAGCAGCTGCTAACAACAGCAACGCTGTGAAAATCACTTTGATCGTTGCCAAACGTCATTATCTCCTAACAGCATCAACAATGTGCCTCCAGTGATCAGGTTGAGCTGGAGGGGAGATTGTTTCATGGTTACGACAAACCAAACCGACTTTAGTCATTTGTGTTTCTAGAACCTCTAAGAAGGATTTGAAAGCCCTCCTCCTCTTCCTCCTCCTCTTCCTCCTCCTCCTCCTCTTCCTCCTCCTCTTCCTCTTCCTCCTCCTCCTCCTCTCCTCCTCTTCCCCCTCCTCTTCCTCCTCCTCCTCTTCCTCTTCCCCCTCCTCATCCTCCTCCTCCTCCTCCTCTTCGTCCTCTTCCTCCTCTTCCTCCTCCGGCCTGCAGGTCCTGGTCTGGTGTCAGATCGCAGCTCCTCCTGCGGCTCCACGGTTCAGATGGTTTGTGACATTAATCTTAATCTTAATAATTATAAAGCTGTTTAGTTGCACAACTTTCCGGACTCGTTCGTTCGTGGCTGTTTTCAGGTTCGTTGCTCTGTTCATGTTAGCCTCCATGTTTGCGGTTTCTGGAGCTCGAGGTGAAGCTCGCCGTCGTTCGCTGCTCCTATTGGGACTTGACATTAACAGACGCAGCGGGACGGATCATCCGGGAAATGATGGAGCAAAACGACCTGGATGTCAGACACATTCTGGGTTTATTATGAGTCTCTGCTTGGTTAAAAAGCCCAAATGAGCAACTTGACGTTCAAAAAGAAGCAACCCTCGACTCATTCGATCTGCAAGCCACTTTCAGAAAAACAAGCAAAAAGCTGCTTATAATGATCGGACTTGGCGACAGAAAGTCAAGATGGTTCCTGTTTTTCCACCGACATAATGCGACGCGCATCCATAGTTTATACTGTGGCATAGAAACGGCGGTCACTCGCCAAGACGCGCAGAGGAAACAATTCAGTTCCAAAAGAAAGTGGTAACACAAAGTTAATCTGATTTGAGAAATCAACGCGTTCGATTACTTGTTACTGAAAACAGTGGTCCAGCGTCAGCAACGCACACAGTTCCACCAGCAGCTCTCTGGCTCTCAACCCGGTTCTGAGCGGTTCTGATCCGTTCAGAATCTGACCAGCTGATCAATAACTGAGTCTGTTTAGCCTGACGAGTTGAGCTCTGATCCTCATCATAATCCCAGTTCTGTCGGCTGGAATCGACCGGACCCAAACAGAACCCAATGGCAGTCAGAACCACGACTGACCTCTGACCCCAGATTGGACAATATTTGCATTGGAAGATGACGGCTGCAACCTCGGCCTGCCACAATAACCAATAAATCAGTAAGTGGTGGATTTAAAATGAGGTCAATCATTTCTGTTGGAACCACCAAGACCCGGCCCGGTTTAGTCCAAACCTTTGGTCACCTTCAGTTTAAGGGAACAAACCATCAGAACCAGCCTGGCAGCAGGAAGCAGGGTTTCAGAGTGGCCTAGTCAAAGTCAGGATGTTACTCTGACTGAGATGCTGTGTAAGACCTGCCGCTGGCCGTTGCTGCTCTGAAACCCTCCAAAGTGTCTGAATAAATTCAGCAGGGGGTCAAAGTTCACCAAAGGCTGAGTTCTTTCCCCAGCAGGTCAGCAGGTCAGTTTTGGACTTAATAACTGAAAGTTGTGTTGAATCTCATATTTGTCCCAACATGTTGGCTCTTCTGGGGTTTTTCTCTGAGGAAATAAACTCCTGATTATTTGGGGATCCAAACAACAAAACCAGATAAAAAAAAAAACCCAGAGAAACTTTTGCAGTTTTCTGCTCTTCAGCAGGAGCTGAGGGGCCCCACGCGGCCCCACGCGGGGCCCCTCAGCTCCTGCCGTGGTCCCCGAGGTGGCTCGATGGGTCTCACGGCTAGAAGAGGGAGAAAGCTCAGCTGGGCCACACGAGCCCGCTTCCTTCCTGGTTCTGGGTGAGACCGTGAACGCAACGCAGCAGCGCCGCTGCACCTGCAGCCAGAAGCCGCCGGCAGGTCCTACCTTGCTCCGGTCGGTGTCGGGTCGGTCCGCCGCTCCGCTACCGGGTCATGGTTCCGACGTTGTGAAACGAAGCGGGAGGATGAGCGGGCTGAGCGGCCGCCGCGGGGCGGTCAGTTCCTCTATCCGCGGCGCGACGAGGAAGTAAAAGTTGACTGGATCGTCGGATGAAGGCAGCGAGTCCGGAAGAGAGAGAGAGGACGCTATCTATGCAAAGTGGAGGCGCAGCTTCCAGAATCCATGATGCGATGGTTCTGCTGGGCTCTACTGGTCCCACTGGTTCTGGTTGAAAGTCCCTTATTGGCCCCATATTGAAGCCGGGACCTGATCGATAAGTTCATCTGTGAAACCGGAAGCGGTGAAAAACGATCAGCCAAAAGTTAGAAAGTAAAACAGATTCACTTTCAAAAGGTTCTGGACTGGACACTTCCGGTTGGGTTCCAGCTGGGCCGTCCAGAACCTGAATGGACCTGCAGCCCACAGCATGGTGGTGCCACCTCCATGTCCAGTCCAATCAAGACTTTTCAGATATTGATCATTGATAACTAGTTGGATTAAACCCTCTGATGGTTTTTATTCAGATCGTTTGTTTCCTCGATGATAACAGAATTTATGGTAACGCGTTGCTTCGTGCCATAAGCCTGACATCAGCCTGTCATGAACATGAAGGAGTTTTTCATTTGCTAAATTATGAAACTTTTAATGGACTTTTGAAGCAACTTTGCATCAAGTGTCATAATTTACTGAACAACAAACGTTCATAAAACCTCCATGTTTATGACAGTGTCATGTCTTATGCTCAAATAAAGTTTTACCAAATTTATTTCTAGTCTCTTTATATTTTCAGAACTCAAAGGATTTTTAATTTGGTTCTTTTGGATCAACGGCTGAACCGGACCAGAACTTTAAAACCTAAAACAAGATTTCAAACATTTCTGACCCGTTTAAACTCAAAGTCCATGAATGGAATGAAGCTGATGACAGAATTGTTCTCCTGACCTTTGACCTCTGAAGTACAGCTTCAGTTTCTGAACCAGGCCTGTTGATGGTCTCCATGGAAACTGATCCAGAAGGTTGTCGTGACGATCAAACAGAGATTTGCATGAATAACTCAGATATTTGCATGAGAGGAAGAGGAAGAGGAGGAAGACAAGGCAGCCTTTCAGCTGCTGGCCGCCTGCAGCTGCACCAGTAGCAGTCTGTGACGCTGGGCTGCAGGAAGGACCCCTGACCAAGCCTCATTCATCACAATCAGGTGTAGCAAAAGTATTCACACCCCTCTGAGCCAGTTCTTGTTTATGTGACAAGAACCAGAAGAAAACGAATAAAAATCTGAAAAGTGTGGTGTGCATTTTATTCTGCCACTGTTCCCCTGATGCCCCTTAATAAAAACCCTTCAGTCACTTGAAGAAACGAGAAGAGGACCTTTACTGCATGGTAACAGCGATAATCACGACACAGGATGAGATTTTAACACATGCAATGAGAAACCAGCAAAACGTTTCAGACTGAAATGCATCAGATCTGCAGTTTGACTCCAACAAACAAAGAGTTTTGACTCTTAAAGGACCCAAGATAAAAAATAACCCAAAGAAACGCTGCAGAAATATTCACTCCGCAGAAAAACAAAAACTTTCTTCATTTAAAGCTTAAAACCCGTCAGCAGGCGAGGAGCCGTCTGGACCGGGTTCAGGACCGGACCGGGTTCAGAACCGGACCGGGTTCAAAACCGGACCAGGATGTCAGAACCGGACCGGGTTCAGGACCGGACCGGGTTTTCAGGACCGGACCAGACCGGGTTCAGGACCGGACAGGATGTCAGAACCGGACAGGATGTCAGAACCGGACAGGATGTCAGAACCGGACAGCAGCAGCTGCAGCAACCCATCAACCGTTGAATCAGGGGCCCAAACATTTTGCCCTGGGGGCCAAAACTGACTCATTTAAAGCAGCCAAATGTCATTGAATTAAAAATGCAAAAATTTGAGTTTATTACATTTTTGATGTTGTTTTTGCTCAACAAATGTTTTTTAATGAAACCTGTTGAAACTGCAAAAACACAAAATCTGACCAAGTATCTAAGTTTCTAGCGCAAACGTCTCAGCAGACATTAAAACAAAGTCAGCAGATTGTTTGACCCCTAATAGGACGAGCGTCTCGCTGTGAGTCAAAGTGTCTGCCTCATTTCTGGTGCATTAAGACTTTTGTGCTACAAACTTTAAATACTTGGTCAGATTTTGTGTTTGACATAAAAAGACCTTCAGACTGTTGGCTTATTAAAAGAAAAACACATATTTTGCAAATTGTCAGTTTGGAAACTGAAATTGGCCAAAATGTTTCCATTTCTTGACTTGTGGTCAGGGGCCAAACAAAATCACTTTAAGGGCCATAAAGGACCCCAGGCCACACTTTGGGCGCCAAAACTAAGACTCTTATTTTCACAAACTAACCATCAACTATTCGACATCCAGAAACTCTTCTATAGTCGGAGGCGTCACATGCAAGCAGGGCTGCTGCCAGTAACAGGTGGGGGAGGAGCTCAGCTGCAGTTCAACCGAGAGGCCTGCAGGGGGCTGAAACTCCAACTGGAACAACAATCTGGGGGTGAGGAAGCAGAATGCAGTGGCACATGGCCTAGTCAAAGTCTTCCTGCAGCTCATAGAAGCCCTTGCTGTGCAGAGTCTTCCCCGTCAGCTCCATCATGGCCTGGACCTCCGGATCCACGTTCAGGATTCTCTTCTTCCCCTCCTCCTCTTCCTCGTCCTGAAGCACCAAGAGAGGCTCATCATGGCGCCACCACCACAAACCAGTTCAGACTAGTTTTGAAACAGTTCAGACCAGTGCTAACTGGTTCAGACCAGTGCTAACTGGTTCAGACCAGTGCTAACTGGTTCAGACCAGTGCTAACTGGTTCAGACCAGTGCTAACTGGTTCAGGACCTTGGTCCTGTGGTCCGTACCTCGGGCGGTGCCGGCAGCTTCCCTGCGGCCCAGACCTCCACAGCGTCCAGGACGAAATCCTCGTCGGCCGAGAGCTGCGGGTTTCCGTACGTCGTGCATTTGGGGCGAGCGCGGCTGTGACCGCGGCCGAACTCGCTGTCCAGCCACAGGCCGAAGTAGTTGTGTTGACCCCCCATGCCCTGAGGGGAGGAAGAGACCATTACCATGGCAACCAGCAGATTGACCTCATACCCTGAAGGGTCACCTGACAGAGGTAGACTGGGACTTTAACTAGTTAGTTGATATTAATTCATCACATTGATTTTAACTTGTTCAATATTTGAACGCAGTTGGTGTCACTTTTGTTGTCTCTTTTACATCCAAAGTTCTGAGCAGGAACCTTTATGTTCCTGTGTTTCTGGTACATCCATAAATCTGACGCACCTCAGTGCTAACCATGTCACGGCAGCAAAGACGCTGCTTTTTGAGCCGATTTATCGATTAAACATCTGAGTGCAGCTCCTTCAGGATCCTCAGGTGTTCATGAAGCCCCGTTGTTTTCAGCTGCTGCTGTGACTTCCTGTCTGTGAGGTCACAGCGGCGCCGGAGCGTGAAGCGGCTCCGCTCCACTGGGCCCAGTCTCACCAGTCCGTTGGGCATCGTCTGCTGGTGCTGGTTCAGGTACATGAAGTGTTCGTTGTATCCTGTCGCTGTGTAAACCCTCAGCGTGGGGAAGACCGAGAACAGGAAGCATCTGGAGTCACCTGCACACACACACACACACACACACACACACACACACACACACACACACACACACACACACACACACACACACACACACACACACACACATCATGCTCCTGTCCACCATATTCAAATCAGCAGAGCCACTTCCTGGCTGTGTGGCTTTCTGCCTCCAGCTGAGCAGAGCCAAAATGGCTGCCGCTGGTCTGCCTTCTTCAAGCAGTCTGGTCCAGGAAGTCCAGCTGGTTACTTCCTGTCTCTGCTCAGCCTCCTCATGTTTCACCAGGAAGATATTTAACATGCACTACGAAAACTATTCACCCCTTCAGTTAATTAATCGTGATCAACTAAATTAGTCTTTGTTAACTAAGAAACAGAAGAGGACAAAAGGTTACCATGGCAACAGCTGCTGGTTCTTTAGCAGTCAGCTTCAGAGGAGACGACAGTCTGGACTGGCCTAGTTAAAGCCCAGATCTGTTGCCAGCTGGTCCTCTCCCTTTGTGCTGCTACTAAACACCGACTCACTTATGAAAGTTTCTTAACTCATAATTGATTAGTTAAAGCAACATAAAGGTGAAAACTTTTATATTTAAAACTGGCAGCAAAAGGGTCGGGTTACCTTTAACCCCGCTCTGCTTCTTTGGCTTTACGTTAGTCTGAACAACACAGAAGCTGCTGGTTGTTGAATGTGACTCAGTTTTCCTGTTTCTGTTTTCATTATTCCTCGCGGTGAAGCTGAGGTCAGTAGGTCAGGCGCCTGGCCACCAGGGGGCACACTGCAACCGATTCATCATTTCCCGATGAATAGAGAAATGATGAATGTCATGACTGATGGTCGTCACGACAACCATCAGCATTAAAATCCTTTCCAGGATCAAAGTGCGGCCGGTTACAGGAAACGATTCGTCTCTCCGTTCTGCTGGCCTGCTGCTGAGGAAACGGAGCGAAGAGTAATGATGGCGACTGCTCTGCTAGCAGGACCTAAAGCGGACCCAAACCGGATCTGCATCTCAGCATCTTAGGAACATCTGGACCTCCAGAGTCCAGCTGAAGTCCAATTTGTCCTGCTGGTCCCAACACCAGGGCCGGTTCTGACCCAGTGGGCCTCCTACCCTGGAACTGGGGCTTGATCTCCCAGGCGGTGGATGCGTAGCCCCCGAACACGTGGCCCCGGCTGTCCCTCAGCAGCAGCATCGTGGGGCCGTGGTGCTGCAGAGCGGCGGCCATCTTGGTGAAGCTCTCCCCGTGCAGCTGCGTGGAGAAGACCAGCCTCCAGGGGGCGCTGCAGCCGTCTGGGAGCTGTGGAGAGACGGACACGCTGGGGAAGGTTCGGCCCGGTTCTGACTGCTGAGCAGAACCACAACCAGAACCAGCAGGTTGATCCAGCAGCACATCTTTGGTCTGTTAGTGATTTACAAACCGGGTGATGTAGAACTAGATGGTGTAGAACTAGATGATGTAGAACTAGATGGTGTAGAACTAGATGGTGTAGAACTAGATGGTGTAGAACTAGATGGTGTAGAACTAGATGGTGTAGAACTACATGATGTAGAACTAGATGGTGTAGAACTAGATGGTGTAGAACTAGACGGTGTAGAACTAGATGGTGTAGAATTAGATGATGTAGAACTAGACGGTGTAGAACTAGACGGTGTAGAATTAGATGATGTAGAACTAGATGGTGTAGAACTAGATGATGTAGAACTAGATGGTGTAGAACTAGATGGTGTAGAACTAGATGGTGTAGAATTAGACGGTGTAGAACTAGATGGTGTAGAACTAGATGGTGTAGAATTAGACGGTGTAGAACTAGATGGTGTAGAACTAGATGGTGTAGAACTAGATGATGTAGAACTAGATGGTGTAGAACTAGATGATGTAGAACTAGATGATGTAGAACTAGATGGTGTAGAACTAGATGGTGTAGAACTAGATGATGTAGAACTACATGATGTAGAACTAGATGATGTAGAACTAGATGGTGTAGAACTAGACGGTGTAGAACTAGATGATGTAGAACTAGATGATGTAGAACTAGATGGTGTAGAACTAGATAATGTAGAATTAGATGATGTAGAATTAGATGGTGTAGAACCATTCAGTGTCTCTATCTTCCTTCTGCAGGAATCAAAGTTTCTCCGATCTGAAACTTTAGTCTCTGGTCTCGGTCCTGGTTCTGGTCCCGCTCCTGGTCCTTGTCTTTGTTCTGATCCTGGTTTTGGTCCTGGTCCTGGTCCCGGTTCTGATTCTGACTCACCTGCGGAGCCAGAAACATGAGCGTGGGGACGTCCAGCAGGACGGTCAGGTGGGTCCAGTCCGTGTCCCGGCACGGCGGCAGCAGCGCCGGCGCCGTGCCGCCACTCAGGGAAACCTCCAGCCCGTCGGCCACCAGAACCTCCAGGTACTGAGAGACCTGGGCGACCCGGAAGACCCAGTCCTCCAGACAGGACAGGTCACAGGTCGCCGGGTCTGAGGACAGAAAGGGGTGGGGTCAAAGAGAAAGAGGCAAGGTCAGACACAAAGGGGGCGTGGCCTTGGAGCGGGAGCTTACCCGACGGTCTGAGGTCAGAGGTCATCTGCTCGGCCAGCAGCTTGACCCCCAGCGCCGTGTCGCCCATCTGCTGCGGCCTCCAGCCCTGCAGGCGCCCCCTGCTGGTCAGGATGTGAACTACAGCAGTGATCAGGTCCTCCAGGAACTACAGAGCACAGCCGTGAGCCTCCACCTGACATCACTTCCTGCCCCCCTCCCCTTCCTACTCACCGCCGCCACCTGCTGGCAGCTGACCGCCCGCGGCTGCCCCGCTGCATTGTGGGACATGGCCATGACCAGCGGCGCTCGCTCCTCCGCCGTCCCCCGCAGGATGTCTGCCAGGAAGACCGTCAGCTGCTCCCGGCCCGGCCCCTGAGCGGCGCCGGCCCGGCCCGGTTCCGCCCGGCCCGCCTCGATGCTGCACAGGCCCCAGAATATCCTGGTCACCATGGCGACGGGGACCAGGGTCCCCATGAAGGCCTGCAGGACAAGAGGAGACGCGTTAGCAGAGGGACAACGCTGGACATGACTCAGGTTCTTCACCGGGCCGGACCGGGTCAGGACCAATAGGACTGGTTCAGAACTGGTTCAGTCCAGTCCGAAGTTCTGGACCGTCCGTTATCACTATTTAATTTTATTATTCACTAGATTTATTTCTGCTGGTTTTTGTCATAGATTCGAAGATAATTGTAGAATTTATTCAATGTAGCACAGAAAATAAAATATTTCAATCGATATTCAATCATCAATACTGATGAATCAAAGCCCTCCTCTTCCTCACTGCTTCTTCATCATCTGGTTTCTCCTCCAGGTGTCAAATTGACAAACTGATGAAAGAATCATTTAATCTCTATCACAGAATATTCCACAGGCTGACCCCATGACCTCTGACCCCCGCCGGTTTGTAGTTTATGAACTACCAGCGAAGCGTTGAGGTTGTTTTTGTTAATCGGCTTCATCTGATTGGCTGAGCCACCGTCTAATTCAGGATGATAAATGAATTGAAGAGGAAACTTTCAAATGAACTTTGTGATGTAATAAATGAAATCAGATCCATTGATGATCAACGCTCTTCAGCAAAACCAAGGTTTTCCATTTCCGTCCACCAGGGGGCGTCCTCCAGTGATGGTGACGTTTAATATTAATGAAATCCATGAGGATTATTATTGTTTGTGCAGCAGCTGCATCATTCTGGTGGATCCAGGTCAAAGGTCACCTTCATTAACCTTCTGGACTCTTTTGGACCAGTTCGAAGTTCCTTCGGCCTCCCGCCCCAGTGGCAGACCCAAGAACGGTTAGTGGAAGGACGACCTTCAGCCTCGTCTGACCTGCAGCGCCTCCAGCCGGAGCGTCTTCCCCCGGCCGCCGGCCTGCAGACGCTCAAACACGCCGTTGATCACGGACCGCTCCTCTGGACGGAACCGGGCCATTCGCTTCTCCACCATCACGCTGTCGCTGTTACCCATGATGCTCTGCAGGATCGCAACCAGACAACATTCATTTGAGAACAAACATTTCAGCCTGAGAAAAAGTTTTCACGCCTCCGTGGAGGGAAACTTTATCTGCTTGGTGAAACATCAGCTGGATCACGTGACCAGAGAACCCCCCCCCCTCCCGTGCGCCTCTCTCTCTCTCTCTCTCTCTCTCCTCTCTCCTCTCTCTTCTTCTTCTTGTTGTGTTTATTGGCGGTTGGCAACAAACTTAAGAGTAGCATTACCGCCACTTACTGGTATGGAGTGTGGCTCGTGTTGGTCTAACGCTCTCTCTGTATATATATACCTATATAAACTCATACATACACCTACCAAAAACATATCTATATTTATACCTACACATACATACTTGCATCCATATTTCTATTCTACTCATCACTATCATCCACACATTAACTCTTATGTCTACTCTATCAAATTCTACTGAATATCTTAGTTTTCTTTAAGAATCTAATAACTATTTGTATATGTTTGCTCTCCAAACTCTTCCTCAAAATATCTATTAAAATAAATTTTTCCTTAATACTTTCAAACTCTTTTTTCATACATCTTCTCTCTCTTTCATATTTATCACATTCTAGAATAACATGTTCTATTGTTTCCCATTCTCCACAATACTCACATTTACCAGTTTCATGCTTTTGAATTTTAAAAAGTGAGTAGTTAAGTCCTGTATGCCCAAATCTTATCCTGGTTATCACTCTTTCCTCTTTTCTATTTCTTCTTCCCTTTCTTCTTTCTCCTACCATCTTCTGTATTTTATAAAACCATCTTCCTGTTATTTCTTCATCCCACCTTTTCTGCCACTTTTCCATCAGTTTTTCCTTAACCATACTCTTTCCTTCAGCTTTACTTGTTTTAACTTTAATGCTAATTGGATTTTGAATTGCCCCTTTTGCTATTTCATCTGCCCTCTCATTTCTCTCTCTCTCTCTCTCTCTCTCTCTCTCTTTCTCTTGGTCACATGACTCCGCCTGACTTCCGGTTTACCAGCCGCTCTTTTCCCTCCCAGGTGGCCGGACACCTTCTACCTGCCGCGGCTGCCTGAGTGACGTCACAGCCCGATCGATCAATGACTGTCATCGGATGAGCTTTTCCACCTGAGCATCCCGCACAGACCTGCAGCTACGTGGGGAAGGTCAGACTCGCCACGCACCGCCACGCAGAGCGAGTCCCGAACCGCAGGTCCGCAGCGGCTCAGCCTTGGATGGAGGGGGGCAGCAGCCAATCACAGCGCTCCGCTTCCCGCTCGCCGGGCTCTGATTGGGCGCTGGCGGCGGGGCCCAGCAGGGCTGCGTTCAAGAGCAGAATCAGGTCGGTTCGGTTCCGATGTTGCTGAAAGTGGGTCAGCTCCTGTTTCTGATCACAAAGCAGCTTGAAGGATGAAAAGGTTTGATTGGGAAAAATCTTTATTTGATTTTCTTTTTCGATTATTTTAAAAACATGAATCTGCAGATACTCAGCTCATACCGCCGTGCAGTTCCACGAACGGCCAGCAGATGGCGCAGTGTGTTGAATCGCCAGGACGATCTCAAACATGACGTCAGAAACAAACATTAGAGAAAAATACAAATAACTCCTACTGTCAGCAAATCAAACTGGATATAAAGGCGAGAACTACATAAATAAATGATTTTAAATTGAATAAAAATGAATAAATTAAAAAATAATTAAATCAATAAAACTAATCAGAGGGGGCTATTAACTGAAAGTCTTCCATTAACTCAAATCATTTCATTGCGTTTAACTTGTGCATCTTACTCAGACAGGTGGGCTGCGGAGCCGCTCTGCTCAAACAGTCTTTCAAAATGACAGTTTGGAGGTAATTTACTCTAAATCAAGAGCTGCAGTTTTAATTTAGTGACACAGAAGAAGCAAAGAAAAACGCTCATCAGTAAACCAAAATAAATCCCGCTGAATAGACATCATGCGGCAGGATCATAAAATGAATCAACTTAAATTTACTCAAAAAAACACAAACTCATCAGACAAACCTACAAACTAATGATTTAGAAATCATGTCAGATGCTCAGCAGAAAGCATCGGCTGCAGTTCCTTCCTCCAGCAGCAGAGGGCGGCGTGGAGCCGCTCAGAGGAAGCGGCGCGGCGCGGCGGGCAGCAGCTCAACGATGCCTTATATGGGCATGAGATGCGGCGCGAGCGCTGAATGCGGGCTGTTTCCTGGTGACGAGGTGTCGGGGGTCAAAGGTCATACATGCACAGGGCTCCATCAGGTGTTCATTCAGCAGCAAGGTCCATTACCTGCATGACCCCCGGTCCAGGCTGGGGATTATAGTAGTTGCTCCGTCAATAATCATCACCATAGAAACATAAAGTCCAAAGGAAAATAGTTACTGGTTCCACAGCTCCGATCCCACCAGCCCATCTCCGTTGCCTTGGCGATGGCTGTTCTCTGGGCAAGCTCTGAGACCAGAACCAGAACCAGCTGGACTGTGGAGCTGATCAGGTGATTTATTCAATTAGAGGTAGAATAAAGTGCACACCACACTTTTCTGGAAATGAATCTTTCTCCTCCTAGTTCAAGATTCACTTTTCTGTTTGTGATGCCGGTTGAATGCCGTCCCAAAAGCCGGCAGACCCAGTTAAACCCAGTTAACCCAGTTAGTCTAACTGACTTCCGCAGCAGCTGATTGGCCGGCCCCAGCTCTGGCCCCACCTCTCTGCAGGTGAGGACTCGTCTTTCAGCTTCCTGCCTTGTCTGACTCCTTTTATGGTAAAATTCTCTGCTCAGACGCTCAACAGGAAATCCTTCATTTGAATCAGAAGCTTGAAAAGCAGAAGTGGCTCTCTGTAGTCGCTGACCTCTGACCTCCACCTGTCCAGAGAAGCTGCTGCTGATGGAGCAGCACAACGTTCATATTTCTGACTGCAGAGCTGATCGGAGGATTCTGCAGTTTTAAAGCTGAGAATGGTTTTCCACTTCCTGTCTCTCACCTGCAGCCGCCAGCAAGTAGAATCTGGACGACTGAGTAGATTTCCAACAAGTTGAAGGGAAACCTGAGCTCCTCCCGCCAGCGTCTCGTCACCCTGCAGCTAGAGATGCGTGCAGCAACACATTTCTGCCGAGTCGTTAGTCTTTCTGTTTGTTTCCCACAACTTCCTCATTCTGGTTGTTTTGAGACAGCAGCAGCCCAGGGGATCCTGAACCCGCAACAATGCTAATGCTGCAGGATGCTATTGCTGCACGATGCTAATGCTGCAGGATGCTACTGCTGCAGGATGCTAATGCTGCAGGATGCTACTGCTGCAGGATGCTAATGCTGCACGATGCCAATGCTGCAGGATGCTATTGCTGCAGGATGCTAATGCTGCACGATGCTAATGTTCCAGGATATTAATGCCGTACGATGCAGCAAAGCAACCATTATTCAACTGATGACCAGAGACCCAGTTCTGGTTCAAGAACCAGAAAAGAGCAACTTTCTCCACAAAACAAGCCAGACTTTGGTTTGGGCCGGCTCCAGAATAATAGCCGGGCTTTCTGCCAGAACATGTGACTCCTGTGGTGTGTGGGGCATGCTGCGGCGCAAAGGCGGCCTTAGGAATGCAGCACCGTTCTGCCGGTCCTTGTTCAGACTCCCACAGGTTCTGCATGCTAACATTCCCTTTGCGTGCAGAACCCCGTCTCTGACTGGACAATATTCTAAGTACCCTTCGGCTAACCCCTCATTCTGATGCAGGGTAACCGGATCCTTTCTGCTTTGTCAGGCTGTCACACGGTTTGTCTTTAAAATGAATGATTTCTCCATTTATTCTGACGGGAACAAACAGAAACCAACGTGGTACTGGCGGCCTACTCCAAGTCCTACATAAAACAAAAGTACATAACAGAAATTAACTTCATAAATCTATATACAAACTGTATGTATTTAGATGAAAAATAAACAGCACACGCCTCTCCCGCAGGACAGTATGACAACAGGGAGGCCTAAGGGGTGGAAACATTTCAATACCACAGAAGAAGAAATAAAAAGGAAGAGCTTTGATCTTTAAGTAACACAATTAAAACAATGACATTTTTTAGGGGTGTTTCAGTCAGATAAAGAACAACACATATAACCAAAAATACACATTTTGTGTGATTATAACAAGAGAAATACAACCAGGTTACATTAGCATTAGCATGCTAACCCCTCATTCAGATTAATGTACCCCCTGGAAGGTAACTCAAGTTCAAAGGTCACATCTCTGTGATCAGCAGGCCTGGAAATGCTGGAGTCTGAAAGGTCGACAAATTAAAATTTCATGGTTTTCATGGAAATGAAACCTGTATGAAAAATATATTTAGTTCGGGTTAGCTGTGTGCTAACAGTTTGGGTTAGCTGTGTGCTAACAGTTCGGGTTAGCTGTGTGCTAACAGTTTGGGTTAGCTGTGTGCTAACAGTTTGGGTTAGCTGTGTGCTAACAGTTTGGGTTAGCTGTGTGCTAACAGTTCGGGTTAGCTGTGTGCTAACAGTTAGGGTTAGCTGTGTGCTAACAGTTCGGGTTAGCTGTGTGCTAACAGTTGTCTTCAGGCCGCTGTTGCTCAATAAGCAGCTCGTCGCAGATCCTGCAGCTGTTAGATTCCAACCTCCACCAATCTGCATTAGTATTCACACCCTGCAGTTTTTATCTTTTCTTATTGTCAATAATCTGTTGACTTTAATAATCTGTATTTTTGATCAAATTCAACATTTGATGTTAACATCCTCACTGTAGTGGATATTATTTTATTCATTTTTATTTTTCATGTTCCTGATGATTTGCTGATGTTGCACCTGAATTTTCCTCCTGAGGAACAACTTACTGTTTTACTTTATGCTATTATTGCGCGTGTATTTTTCACATGAAAGACATCGTATACTGTACACTATGATATTGATGCATTTATAAATGTTTGACCTTTTGACAAGCAGCTTCATGACTCAGAATTGAACCTATAAGATCAGCAAACATAAGATCTTAAAATGAGATTCGGACACACAGACACCCAGAGAAGCAGAATCTGGAAAATCCAAACATCAAATTTTATTTTGAAATGACTTGTTTCTGTTTTCTTTTTTGCATGATTTTTTTTTGGAAAATTTTCACCAATGTTAAAAGATAGAAACATGAAAACAATCAAACTCTTGTAGAAACTTATAAAGACAGAAAAATGAATTTTTCTTTATTCTTGGGGGAAGGGAGAGTTGAAACGGAATAAAACCAAGCGCCTCACATCCTGCAGGAGCAGCCAATCACAGTGCAGCGTCCTCCAGGTCCCATGATGCACCTCTCTCCACTAAGGAAGCCTTCGCCGGCCCGTCACCGTTTGCATGAACCGATCTGCATTTTCAGAGCGAGTCCTGAAGCAACTGCTGGTCTCCATGGAAACACAGGAGCTAAAGCTAACAGCTAGAGGCTGCAGGCCTCTGAAGATGGACGGGGGTTCCGTCCTGGGTGAGCTGTCCAGGTCAGAGGTCAGGCCTTGCTGAGACGGCGGCGTGGATGATGGCTCTGCTTTAGTTGAGTAACAAACACCTACATGTCTCGTTTGCTTCACGTCTAATGAACAGGATGAAATGGGGTTCTACGGAGCGCTTATGGGTACCAACTATATTACTTTACAGGCTAGCTTCCTCCGCAGGCTACAGCTAATGGCTAGAGATTTTAAAACAAGTCCAAACTAAATATTTTATGACGTTTTAGAAAACACGTAGTTTGCTGTAAATCGTTGTTACATGGAAACGTTCAGAAGGAAATTCTTCTTGAGCTGAAGACGCTCCTGTGATGAACATAGTAACCACTCATACACACTTCACAGAACCTTAGTCACATAACATGAATTATCCCTTTAAGACCTTGAGGCTTCAGCTGTTAGCTTTGTCAGAGCATTAGCATTTTCAGCTAACAGTGTTAACTTTACATAAAGAAGTGGAAGAAATGGCTGAGAATCATTTTAAGATGGATGGAAGCAAAATAAACCCAAACTGAAGCTCCAGGCTGGATCCCGAGTTCCAGTTTTGGTGCTAAGATAAGCGAGGCTATCATTTATCCCAGCTTCTCCAGTAAAAGCTCTTCCTTTAGCAGGTGCAGAATGTTGTTTCTGGTACCAACAGGTTAAGGTGTGGATTCAAGCACCCGGCAGACGACACGAAGTAGATGGCGTTTCCTGTAGGATCAAGTTTTCATCAAGTGGTGTAAAAATCTAAGTTTAGTGGTCATCTGCGCTCTCTCCCTTCCTGAGAGGTAGCAGCCCCGCCCCAACGCTCCCTCCCCCCAAACCCAGAGTCCAACTGAGCCCCGTTCCCCGACCCGGTTCCCTCCACTGGACCTCCTCTACTCGGCCTGAGCGTCGTAGTTGGCACCGCCGGCCTTCTTCAGCTCGGAGCACAAGTATTCCTCCTCCAGTTCCCGCGGGTCGCTGATCATGAACTCCTTGGCAAAGTTCTGCAGAGAACAGAGTTGCGGTTAAAGGGACCTCAAGGTGGGTTCTGTTCTGGGCCCGGTTCCTCCGGTTCCTACCTGCACCACGTCCTTGACAAGCGTCTTGTCGGTGCTGATCTTGGCGCGCTGCAAGCCGCCGACGCGCTCGCCGATCCAGGTGATGAGCGTGAACTTGGCCCGCTTGCTCATGGCGTCGCCCGTCGTGAAGCGGACGAAGCCGAACAGAGGGATGTCATCTGGGGACGAGGAGAACGTGAGCGGTTCTGCAGAACTCCTACCCCACTAACACCAGTCTGGTGCTTCTGATCCGAACCAACAACTGGGTCCGGAAACATCAGAACCAGAATCGGATCGTCATTCCTGTTCTGGTTCTGCCCTTCATTAAAACATCGTCCAGTTTATCCAAATCGCAGCGTTACGTTAAATTCAGGTTATTTCAGCGCAACCCCGTCAGAGTCCGAGTTCAGCCGATCAGAATCTGGATCGGAGTCCGGGTCAGAGCCAGAACTCCCTGGAGGTTTTCTGGAGAAACAAATATCTGAAGCGGTTTGAGCTCAGAGGGTCCGACCCGGTCCAGTAGAAGCTTCCAGAACCTCTGTGAAACAGGAGAGCTGCTCTCAGACCACCATAAGTACTGGACCGGGTCAGAACACCGAATCACCGGATTGGACCAGCGTGTTTATTATTCCTGTTTCTGTTGCAGTTTGAGGAACCAGAACCAACAGAATCCTGCAGCCCGACCCGAAGCCCTGCACTTCCTGTTTTGTGGCTCCGCCCCTGACTCGCAGGAAGCAGCAGAGAGATGATGAGGCAGCAGAACCAGGACAAATTCTCCTGACCGTTTCTATTAAAAAACTAAAAAGTCCCATTTTCTCCTGTTCCTTAAAGGCATCACAGCCATGAACTGTTTTTCCTGTATTCGGCTCACATAAACCAGAACCAGAACCTCTAAGAACCTGGACCTCCTCCAGCCTTGAGGCAACGTTTCACATTTTGCTTTTCAAATAAAATAAAAAACTGAAATATTCAAAATGTGAAGATTAAATCTAAGAGAAGAGCTGGAGGCCCACTGGTCGGGTTCTGGTACCGGCTCGGGAACCAGGAAGTGGGTTTAACATCCCACAGACAGTTTGAGAAGGAACCTGCTCTCAGCTGAGCTGTCATCACTTCCTGCTCTGCTGTCGTCACTTCCTGCTGCTCTCCAGGATCTGATTGGCTCCTCCCTCTCAGCGACTCGCGGCTAAATAAGGAGCTCAGAGACCCGAGAGCCGCTGAGCAGGAAGTACTGCAGCAGAACCGGGCCGAGGCTGCAGCAGAACCGGGCCGAGGCTGCAGCGGAACCGGGCCGGGGCTGCAGCGGAACCGGGCCGGGACTGCAGCAGCACCGGGCCCGCCGCATCACGGCCACTGAACCCCAGACTCCCAGCTCCTCACCTGTGCACAGCTCCTTGAAGTCCCGGTATTCGGCGCCCACGCCCGCCGGGACGATGGTGGAACCTTCGTACTTGAACGCAGCCCTGCAGGAACAGCAGCAGATCGTTACTGCACCGAACCACCGAACGTCACCAATCAGAGATCAGCTGGGTTCTGGTTCTGACTCCAGAATGGGTCCAGGTGATTGTCGGGATCCCCCCTCCTAGAATGGTTCAAGTGACGTCACAGCCTTCAGCTCCATGAATACAGGACAAAGTGAATTAGTGCTGCCCCGCTGGGCCTCCCCAGCACCAGCACCAGAACCGGGCCGCTGGCAGCCAGAACCGGTCCGGAACTGGGAAGCTGCGTTCGGAGAGGAAGCAGCAGGTGCGGCTCTTTGTTTCTAATGAAATGTGAATTAATGAGGCAGAAACGAACCGAGCTGCTCGAACCTGCAGCTGCTCGAACCTGCAGCTGCAGAACCCGCTTTGTGAGGAAGAAGCTGCTCAGATTTCAACAGAAAATCATTTCAGGGGAAATGAAACCCGAACTAATCAGGCCTTTACCAGCCGAAGAACTTCGAACTAGTGGGTGGTTCCGATTCTGGCCCGCTTTATGTCCGCGACACATTTTGTTTGAGAATAAAGAGTAAAATGTGTTTTTCTGAATGGACTCACCAGCTGGTCTCCGTGTTGTCGTCTCGAACTTGGTTGTAAGCTTCTCTGCAGGCCTCTTTATCGATCTGGGTCGTCATGGTTCTGGAGGAAAATGTACCTAAATTGGACCGAACCGGATTGAAAGAGCAGCTGAGTGGAGCGGAGGATGCTGAGAGGAGGACGGGAGTGTGCGAGAGAAAACGAGTGGCGGTGCGGTGCGGGGCGCTGCGGGAGTCGCAGAGTTAACGGGACGAAGCGGCGCTTCTGCTAGAAAGTGGCTTCATTTCCTGGATGGGTCCACTTTATGGGCGTTGGTGCTGTTAGTCAACCAGGCTGCTGCAGGAGACGCGATCACCTCCTCCTTCTGGCCGCTCGACGTCTCCAGGGGGCGCTGTCAAGCTGCGCCAACACGCAAACACAGCTTCCGGGACGGACTCTTCAAACTAAAGTCCACCAGCAGGAAATCTGGAGAGACCGACTCAAATAAAGACACGGGTTTATTAACAATTTCGATTTTTTGAGCTGAATATTTGACTGACGATTATGATTACACTAAAATGAAAAACAGAAGGAAAACTCCAAACTCTTTCATAATATCCTGATCATTTGTCAAACAGCTGAATGTGAAGGTCTGAACTCCACTTCATGTTTATGATGAAATCCATAAAGACACTGAAAATAGCAGATCAATAAGTCAGAATCTCCAGCATGATTTACAAAAGCTGGCAGAACCACAAACACGGCCTGCTGTCGATGACTTCACAGGGAAAATCACATTAATCAGCACCACCCACCATCCATCCATCCACCATCCATCCACCCACCATCCATCAACCCATCATCCATCCATCCATCCACCATCCATCAACCCACCATCCATCCACCCCAACCCACCATCCATCAACCCACCATCCATCCATCCACCATCCATCCACCCACCATCAACCCACCATCCATCCATCCACCCACCATCAACGCACCTTCAAGCCAATTCATCAGGAGCTCCTACATCAGTTTTCTTGTCCTCTAGTCTAAGAAAAAAACATTTGTTTAAAAATCATGATAATAAGAAACAAATAGCTTTCTATTCCACTCCCGCAAAAGCTAAGATATTAATTTCATAATTATGTGTAAAGTTTTTCCTAAAATGACTTTCTGATAAAAAAAAAAATTCAAAATATGTATCAATTCCTGCATTTTGAGATAATTCTTTTTCAGTGGAGAATTAAAGATTTTAAAAAGTGGATATTACACAATAAATCTATATTCAAGCATTAATATAACACTTCTAACAGGAGATAAGGAGTTTAATAATGATATATTTAATCCTAAGATTTATTCACAAATACTGCTTTCTAAAAATCACCTACATTTTTAAATCGAAATAATTTTATCTTAGAGAGTGCTTAAACGATGCAACGTCACAAAAGCCCAATCTTTATACCAATATGTTAATATCTTAATTTGAGATGTGAAATTTGTTTTGCTTTGTGTCATTTTATTTTACTTTCCTTTTAGTTTGTGACTATTCTTTTTTATTTCTTCTGATTTCTGATCACTTTATCTAATCAAACATTTTTATTATTAATGTGCCTAGTCACGATATCTTCTTCATATTTCTAGTGAGACTCAACTAAACCTTGTCATAAATCCGCCTTTTAACTCAAAACGTCACATGCAGCAATGGATTGTGGGTAATGCAGTTCGCCAAAGTCCGCCTGCTGTTACTGACATCGTTTTTAAACGTCTTGTTAACATTTCTAGTCTTGAACGCTCACAAAAAAGACAAAACTTCCGGTTGAAATATTTGATTTAGAAATAAGAGTCGGAAGAAAAAGTTCAGGTTTCTTTCACAAAATAAATGTTTTCTCGTCCTGTCGTCACGCGTGTAGCGACGTTTCACTCTGAATTAAATAATTTCTTTAGTTGAATGTTTTGATAGAACCTTAAAACTGACGAAAACAAACAAGAAATACGGCTGCATACGCCTGTAATACTCTGAATTTATTTGAGAACTAATGCCTTTTTTCTGTTTGTTTTTGTCGTTGAGCTATCCCTGTTTGATATCTGACAATTTTATTTATTTATAATTTTATTTAACTTTTCTTTTATTATTGTCTTATGATAAAAGACAATATTGATCTTACAGGCTTTAAGCCTATAAGATTTGATTTCTTTGTGTATGTGCATGCCACGTGATTTTGTGAAATTGTGTTATATATATGTATATGTTATTTATTAAAGTGTTTAATAAAAAAATAAAATAAAAATAAACATTTTCTTCCGACCTTATTTTGAAAGACCTTAGCGGAAGTCAACAGTAGAGACGAGCTAACATGAAAACTAGCAGCGGGTTTCCTACTTTGCTCAAAAAGACAATGTCCCGCTTCCCGGAGTCCCGCCGCAGGTTCGGACTCTGTGTCTCTGTCTGTCTGTCTCTCAGTGTCTGTCTGTCTCTGTGTCTGTCTCTCTGTGTCTCTCTCTGTCTGTAAGGTGTCTGTCTGTCTCTCTGTCTGTCTGTCTCTCAGTGTCTGTCTGTCTCTGTGTCTGTCTCTCTGTGTCTCTGTCTGTCTGTAAGGTGTCTGTCTGTCTCTCTGTCTGTCTGTTTCTCTCTGTCTGTCTGTCTGTCTCTCTGTGTGTCTGTCTCTCAGTGTCTCCGTCTTTGTCTCCCAGGTGATTGTCATGGACGGACCGGACCATCCGGGTCGGTTCTGCCGGGTCAGTGAACCATCACAGGTGAGAGCAGCCCAGCTGCAGCAGATACTGAGGAGTTTCATGGTTTTGACTGTTGCATTCTGGGTAATGTAGTTCTCCAGTCTCCTCTAGTGTTTTCATGTCATCAGCTCATCATAACTCCATCCTCTCCATCACCGAGTGCAGCTGATTGGTGTTGGTTGCCAGGCCAGGTTCTGACTGACCCGGTTCTGTGTGAGCCGGTTCCACCAGAATCAGTGCCGCAGCTCCAGGATCTAACGGGCCTCTGCCTCCCTGCAGATGTTCCGCTTCCCGGAGCAGGCACTGGAGGTTCTGCTGGGTTTCAGCGATCAGCGCCAGCAGACCCGATTCTGTGATGTGATTCTGGTGGCGGGGGGCCGGCGGTTCCGGGCCCATCGGGCCCTGCTGGCTGTCTGCAGCCCCTACTTCCAGGCCATGTTCAGCCTGGGCATGAGGGAGGAGCTCCAGCCAGAGGTACGCCTGAACTAATCACACCGTGGGTTCTGATCGGACCTGAGGGTTCTGATCGGACCTCTGCCCTCTGTGAGTTCAGAGACGAAGATCATTTCTTTACAGCGGAACAGCTGTGTCCTAGTCAAAGCTTTATGAATCAGTTGCTAACCGGTGGTTGTGTCCCAGGTGCAGCTGGAGGGCGTGACCTCTGTGGGTCTGGAGGCGGTTCTGGACTTCCTGTACAGCGGACAGCTGCAGCTGGACGGAGGAAACGTCGACGACGTGCTGGAGGCCGCGCACCTGCTGCAGGTGAGACGCTGCCAGTGGACCGGGAGCCTGTCCGGTACCAGAGCCGGTACCAGAGCCGGTACCAGAGCCGGTACCAGAGCCGGTACCAGAGCCGGTACCAGAGCCGGTGGGCGTGGCCTATTCAAAGCTCAGACTTTGTTCGGGTTAGGGAGGAGTGAAATCTCCTCGTTTGATCCACTACCAGAATGTTCTGGTTCTGGTTCCGCAGCTGTGGCGAGCCGTGGATTTCTGCTGCCAGTACCTGGAGCAGCAGGTGAGCGAGGAGAACTACCTGGACCTGCAGCAACTGGCCCGGTTCTACAGCCTGGAGCGGCTGGACAGCTTCATCGACCGCTGGGTTCTGGCCCGGTTCTCCAGACTCCGCCTCACTCCAGACTTCCTCCAGAACCTTCCGCTGCATAAGCTGACCTCCTATCTGTCCAGCAGCCAGGTAAGACTCCTGAGTCTCAGGTCCAATCGCTTGGTGCCGGTTCTGGAGCCTCTCATTCTGCCTCAGGTCCAGTTCGACAGCGAGCAGAGCCTCCTGCAGGTCGCTCTGCAGTGGCTGGACCAGAACCCGGACCGGACTCCCCACGCAAAGCAGCTGCTGGCCCACATCCGGTTCCCCCTGATGCCGGCCGGAGACCTGGTGGCCCGCGTTCTTCCAGCGATCCGGGCCCAGCTGCCCGACGGAACCGGCTGCCAGCAGCTGGTGGAGGAGGCGCTGCGGTACCAGGCCCGGCCCTGCGCCCAGCCGCTGCTGCAGACGGACCGAACCGCGCTGAGGGGCGGGGCGGAGCGGCTGCTGCTGATTGGTGGAGAGGTACTGCCACTTTCCTCCAGACCAACCTGAAACATGAGGTCAAAGGTTAACACCGGCCGGTCTGCGTCTCTCTGAGGTGGGCGAGCGCGGCCAGGAGCTGAGCGGCAGCATGTGGCGACTGGACGGCGAGTCGGGCCGCTGGGAGCCGCAGGCGCAGCTGCCTGCGCCGCGCAGTCACCACTGCCTGGCGGTTCTCGGAGGCTTCATCTACGCCGCGGGCGGCAGCGGCTCCAGGGACAACGGCGGAGACGCCGCCTGCGACCGGCTGCACCGCTATGACCCGCGCCTTGAACAGTGGACCGAGGTCAGAGGAAGTCCCGCCTCTTCCCCACTCAGAGCTTCCTGTGCTGACCCGCCTGTCTCATAGGGGGCGCCGATGAACCAGCGACGGGTTGACTTCTTCTTGGCAGCCGTTGGCGAGTCGCTGATCGCCGTGGGGGGCAGGAACGCCGACGGGCCGCTGGCGTCTGTGGAGGTCTACCGGCCTGCCGAGGACCGCTGGGCCGACGGGCCGCCGCTGCCCAGGTGGGGACCCCAGGTTAGGCGCTTTCCCTCCAGCCTGCCTCTCACCGGTCCGGTCCCGGTTCCGTCACCACCATGTTACGACCCGTCTAGGGGTGGCCAGGTCATAACACGAATGATCCATCCTCTTCAGATCTCAAGCGGTTGACAGACACGAAGTTGAACATTTTATGTTATTTATTGTAAAAACATGTATTTTTGGACTGAGATGTTACAACCAGAGGAGCATGACATCAGAGTGAGCTAATGCCGAAAACAACAAACAAAAGGAAACTACCTAAATATTAACCAACTTACCTAATAAAAAGTAAAGAAACCAAATGACAAAAACTTACCTCCCTAACTAAGAAAACAGGAGAAAACTAATGAAACACAAACGGCAGCTCACTCCTACAAACTCCAGGACTTTACATGATTTAACAGACAAACAAAGAAACAAACAGTGCGGCCGGTTGAGATGAGCTGAGGATGGATGACAGGAAGTGCGCGTCTTCAGCTTTTATATCCGTCACCTCCGGGAGGCCACCAATAGGACGTCCGTCGTCTTCCGTCAACCAATCAGAGACAGGCACCTGCACACTCACATTTACATAATTACAACGCCAGTCGTAACAACCACGTTAACTTTCCATAGCAGATCCGGCCCGGTTCTGCTCGGCTGTTTTCAGATTTTCATACTTAATTCGGCGCAGAAACGATTTGATTGGCTGCTGGCCGCATTCACTGATTGGCTCGTGATTTACGTCACTGCAGTCTGCAGCGTTTACATGCCGACTGCGACCAGAGCAACCGGAGTTCAACCAGCAGCAGCGCAGGAGCGCATGCGCTAAATTTAGCAGCAGAATGAATTAGCTGCTGCTAGCTGCTAGCAGTTAGCCGCAGTAACGAGGAGAGAAACGGTGAAGCTGCTCCTCTGTCTGACCGCTGCAGTTCATGTATGCAAAGTTATTTGAAACAGTTTTTAACCCTGATCACTCTTCCCCAGGTGTTAAATGTGTTTACCTGCCAAACCTCAAAATGCTGCATGACATTTTATATTGTAATTCTCAATCCAGCCACAGGATGGAGCTGTTGCTGTTAGTCCATTCATTTCAATGGGGCTGAAAAATCCCGAAAAAGCTGAATATTACAAAAAGCCTAAAGTTTATAAATACCAAAAATATAGGAAGCATTAGCAGAACAAGCCGAATAGCATAAACGTTGAATCGTAAAAATGTTACACAGGATGCAGAAGAAGCAAATATCAGCAAATATGTTCTGCTGAGGTTCTGCTCGTCTTCCAGGCCTACCTATGGCCACGCCGGCACCGTCCACCAGGGGGCGATCTACATCTCTGGGGGTCACGACTTCCAGATCGGACCGTACCGGCGGGACTTCCTCAGCCTAGATCTGGCCCGGCCCGGTGAGGCGTGGCGGAACCGCCAGCCCATGTCCGTGGCCCGCGGCTGGCACCGCATGGCGTCCCTGCGCCACCTGGTCTACGCCATCGGTGGCAGTGACGACCACGCCGACACCGCTGAGCGCTTCGACGTCCTGGAGGCCGAGTTCTTCGACCCGCGGTCGGATCAGTGGACCCGGGCGGCGCCGCTCCTGCGGCCCGGCAGCGAGGCGGGCCTGGCGGTCTGGGCCGGCAGGATCTACGTGCTGGGCGGCTACAGCTGGGAGAGCGCCGCCTTCTCCCGGGTCACGCAGGTGTTCGACCCGGAGGCCGGATTCTGGTCCCGAGGGCCCGACTTGCCCATGCGCACCGCCGGCGCCGCCGCCTGCGTGTGCGTTGTCAGGGTGGAACCGCCGCGTCCGGAACAAGAGAAGAAGAAGTTGGGCCGAGGAGGCAGGAGAGCATCGCCGCATTAGTTGCGCCAGTTCTGCTGCTGTTGGGTCAGAACCACCGGAACCACAAGTTCTGCTCTATAATTTATGCACATTATAATCTCTATTTAGAACCAGGCCCAATTCGTCTGCTGCACGTCTGTCGGGTCGGGTCGGGTCGGGTCCACCCACCGATCTTTGCAGAAATGGATTCAAGGCTTTTATTGTGAAAGAGCAGAAACAGGAAACCAGCTTCTTCAGATTTATTTATGATCAAAGGAAGAAACAATCTAATCAGATGTTTACTTTTAAAAATGTTTCCAGGAGAACTAAAGCGCCTCAGATGGTTCTGCTCCGGAGCGGTCCAGAACCACATGAAGGAAGCGGGTCGGGAGGCCCAGACAGAACCAAGGAGGGTTTGAAACCTTCCAGTTCTGTCTGGACCTGCTGCCAGGCATGGCAGTGGCAGCATCATGCTGTGTGAGCTGAATTGGAAATATGGTTGTTGGACCCAGAAGACTCACGGTACCAGGCGGGTTCTAGACTGGAGGACTTTAGATTTACAGGGTATGTAAACATTTGAGCTTCTGTGTATCTGAGAAAATCAACAGCAAATTTAAAGATGGCCGCCGGATTGAAACCGAAAGCAGACATGACGACATGCCGGGTCGACGGTTCTGGTTCCAGGTCGGAGGTCAGAGCAGCGCTAGGCAGAAACTCAGGAAGAATCAAAAACGATTAAAAAATGAACAAGTCCAATCTGGCGATTAGTCAGAACCGACCAGAACCGACCAGAACCTGCCAGACGTAGCACTGCAGAGGCGTTTATGTCCTCAATACTGGAATAAAAGCATCAGAACCGGGTTTTTGTTTCAGATCGGGTCACGTCGTTCTTCGTCTTCTTCAGGCGGTCCGGCTGGCTCCGCCCCCTCCGTCACTCGAACGGGTAGTAGGGGTGGGACTTGATTCTGAGGAACACAACCACAGTAAGCATGTGGACCCCAGCAGCCGGGTCGGGTTCTGGTTCTGACTCACTCGTCCAGAGCGCAGGCCTTCCAGCCGCGGTCCAGGCCTCTCAGGGCGTCCATGTCGTCTTCGCCGAGGTCGAAGTCGAAGACCTGCAGGGTTCACACTGGGTCAGAACCTCAAGGAGTTCTGGTAGAACCGGGTCCGTTTTCCCAGAGGAACCAGAGAGCCTCGCCCGGCGGCGCCGAGTCGGGGAAAATCTAAGAAAGGTGGGCCCGCCTAGCGACGGGTCTCTGCCTCCGGCTTCCCTGCCGGTCGCTCTTGGCGCCGGAATGAATGTGTGGCAGGAAGCTTTGGGCCGAGGCGGGCCTCTCTGGGAGGATCTGAGGAAACGGTTCTGGTTCTGTTGGGCTCTACCTTGGTGTTCTCCAGGATGTGATGAGGTTTGTCACTTTTAGGAATGACTGGGATTCTCTGCTGCACATGAAACCTCAGCAGAACCTGCAAGGACAGGAAGCAGGTCAGCACACACACACACACACACACACACACACACACACACACACACACACACCGTGCTGACCTGTGCCGGGCTGCGGTGGTGCTTCCCTGCGATGGCGGCGACCACAGGGTCCTGCAGGAGCTTGTGGGGGTCGGCCTCGCCTCTCTTCCTGCAGCAGAGCAGAGCAGTAAAAGGTCAGCTGACCTTGTGACCTTGGAGGAAAACACTCAGCACTCTAAACCTGAGCCAAGATTTTAACCTGCAAAAGCTTCCGGGCCGACCCAGATTCACTTGCGGCCCGCTTCCTGTGCAGACTGTACAAAACAGTCTTAATATTTTCAGGAATATATTAAATTTATGCACTTTATTGATGCTGGAAACATCAAATCAGCCAACATTTTCTGCGGGGCCCCCTGGTGGCCAGGGGCTGTGGCTCAGCTCGCCGATATCGAGGGCCGGCTCTGTGAGGGCTTCAGTGATTTTCTCTCACACTGCTGGTCGGCATGGAGACAGAGCTTAGCAGTTGCTATGGTGACCCCAGGATGAACTCTGTCTCCCTAAAGAACGTTCTCTTGTTTTCCCGCTTTTGCACATTGGCTGGGATAAATAACTGCTGTACTCCAGATGAACAGTTGGGAGCGACATGCGTGGTTTCAGAACTGAGCTTCTTTCTGCCAAATAAAGATATTAAATGAACATCGTGACGATTGAATGAATTATGCTTACGTCCACTGGGTGGCGACCATGAGTTAATTGTTGCATGAAAGTAAAGAACAGAACGAGAAGTAGAGAGACTTCATGACACACCTGTGAGAAAAGATACTTTAATAAAAGTGTCTAAGCAACACAAGATGGCGTCAGGAATAAGTGAAAGGCCGAGCGTCGGCTTGCAGGCAGCTGTCAGCTGAATGTCGCCCCACACAGAGCTGCACACAGAGCTGCACACAGAGCTGCACACAGAGCTGCAGCCAAGGCTTAGGGTTAGATAGGAGAGTGTGGCGGGGTGGAGGGGAGGTGGGATGGGGGAGTGAGAAACTAAATAGTTGGATGTCCAAGTAATGAAGAATGAAAGATACTAAAAGCTCTAGGATAGTAAGGGAATTGTGTGATGGAGTGGGAATTTGAACCAAAATCTAGTAGTTAGAGGGTTAGGGTTAGTTAGAGGTTATCCAGGGAGGATAAGTGACGATTAAACTTATTGAGCTATTTGATTGGTATAAAAAGGTTTGAAAGGTCAGTTTATCCCTTTCATTTGTTCTAAAAGGAGCAAAAATCTATAAAAGAATTTGAAGGTCCCTGTTCTTAATATAAGGTGGTTGTAAGATGCTTAAAATTGAAATATATTAAACATTAAAAGTTAAAGATCAAGGTTAGAATTCGAATGTAAAAGTTTAGGAATTTTAAGAATTAAACTTAAGGCTTTGGAGTTTTCAGAAAATTAAAGATTAAAATTGGAGAATATAGGGATAAAGAGTTTTAGCCTTTAAATATTAAGAATTATATCAGTTAAGAGTTTTTAGAATAGAGCAATTTACTTATAAAGGAGTAAAAGTTTTTGAGTCTAAAATTAACAATTAAGATTTAAAAGTTAAATCTGATGCTCTGAATGAACGCTGTGAGAAATAGTTCATTTGACAGTTCAGTAAAAGATTCAGTCACTGCAGACATCCGCTTCCAGTAGACCTCTGACCTCTGACCTTCACACCTTAACTTGCTGTAGATCTACTTATCTATAATGACATCCAGGTCAGAACAGAGGAGAACCCAAAGCGAGGAAAGATGATTCAAACGGCTAGCGCTAGGTGCTAACTTAGCCGAGAAATGCTAATGCTAACAGAGCTCCGTACATTTCGAGAATGTGTAACATATTTCTCTGTTAACATGTAGACAAAATATGTAAATCTTGCGTAACTACGCTAAATATTTTAATTCATATGTTTTTTATCTAAATTGTAGAGAAAATATTTCCTAGGATTTCAACTCACTGAGCTGCTCAGATGTTTGTGACTTGATGTGCTAAATATTGAGAATGGAACATTTTTTTATAAGTAATGACACAAGGAGTCAGAAAACTGATCAGATGAAGATGGCTGCAGCTCCCCAGGTTCAGCTCAGAGGAGATCTAACAAACCGGCTCTTACAGTTCGGAGGGTCTTCCAGGGGAGCCAAAGGGGCTGTAGGCCGTCAGCGCGATGTTTCTGGACCTGCAGAACTCGACCAGATCCTTCTGGACCATGTAGGGATGGAGCTCCACCTGCCAGAGACAATGGATCAGAACCGGGTCCGAGGTGGACCGGTTAGTTTCAGATTACAGCCGTGAAATCTGGAGACATGGGCTGGTTCTGCCGGCACCTGGTTGACAGCAGGAGGAACCCTGCAGAGGGCCAGCAGGCGCTCCAGCTGCAAGACGCTGAAGTTGGACACGCCGATGCTCCTCACCCTGCCGGCGGCCTGCAGCGCCTCCAGACCCTGGAGGGACGGGAGAGAGACGGGCGGACCAGTCACTCATTAATACTGTCAATCACTTGATTTCTTGCTCAAGTTACGCAGAGATAATGTTCAGTAAGAGTTTCATAAACATGGCCCCCTGGTCTTACCCGCCACACGTCCACATAGTCCGTATCCGACGTCACGATCTTCCCGTCCTTCCTTGGAAACAGATCGTCTCCTGATTTCTGCAAAACCAGGAAACATTTTCAACAAAGCAGCTGCTGGTCCTGAGTTGTGGAGCTCTGCAGCTCCTCCAGAGCTGCTGGTCAGTCTGTGAGAAAGCTAACATGCTATCACTGATCTCAGGGCTTCTGTGTTAGCTCTGGCGATGCAGTTACCAAGGCCACGCACAATAACGCTTCTGCTGAAAGCACCAACCTTCCAGCCAGAATGAGAGTGGCCTGTAAAAGCCCTCTGAACTCTGACCTCTCATCTGACCTCTGGCTCCTGATCTGACCTTGAAGCCAACAGGGAAGTGGATGAGGTACAGGTCCAGGTAGTCCAGCTGCAGGTCCTGCAGGGAGCGGTTGAGGCAGACGGGGATGTCCTCGGGCTCAAAGTGCGTGCACCACAGCTAGAGGACAGAGCAGAGGAGGTTTAATGGCGGCGGCGGCGGCGGCGGCGGCGGCGGCGGCGGCGGCGGCGGCGGTGGCGGCGGCGGCGGCGGCGGCAGCTCTCTCACCTTGCTGACGATGAACACATCCTCCCGCCGGATGATGCCCTGCTCCATCTTGGAGCGCAGCGCTTTGCCAATCTCCACCTCGTTCCTGTAGCTGAAGGCGGTGTCAATGTGGCGGTAACCGGCGGCGATGGCGGCCTCCACAGCGGGCTGGACGGGCGCCTGCTGGAAAGCCTGAGGTGAGCGAACACGTTAGTCCGATTCAGTGACATCATCGCTGCAGCTAGCGACTATCGCAGTGCCGACTAAACATGGCGGCTTTCTGCAGGTTTCAGACACTTTGACTGATGGGAAAGAAGCTGAGGGCGTTTGTGGCGCCGCCGCCACTTCCTGTCGCCTCGGCAGCTTCCTGTAGGAAGACACTTCATGACATCACAAAAGCTGGAGCGGAGAACAATCGTCACGTCTGATTCATGATCAAATTATCGATTAGCTCCGACCAGCTTCTGTCTACGTTTACAGGATCTCTGGGTTTCGACTGTTTTTCAGTTTTCTGAAAGTTTGTTTCAGATCTGTGGTGCATAGAAGCTGAATGCTGCTTCTCTGTGTTTGGTTCTGGTTCTGCTCTCCATCAGAACTTGGAGACACAAGTAAGTGTATCACTGTGTTTGTGTGTGTATACCTTCCATGTCCCCAGCCCCAGCAACGGCATGCGGTTGCCGTCATTCAGCTGAACGTGTCTGTCCTGCTGCTGCTCCATGCTTCAGTTGCTGCTTCAGTTGCTGCTGTTGCTGCTTCAGTTGCTGGTGTTGCTGCTTCAGTTGCTGCTTCAGTTGCTGCTTCAGTTGTTGCTTCAGTTGCTGCTGTCGCTTCAGTTGCTGCTTCAGTTGCTGCCTTTGCTGCTTCAGTTGCTGCTGCGGCAGTGTTCCTCTTCCTCCTTTCTTCTTCTTCTCCTTTTCTGGCCTGAGTTCGTTTGGTTCTGACCCGGTGTGTTCCCTCTCTCTGTCTCTGGTTTTATCAAACAGGAAGTTCATGATAGGGCAAAGGTCAACGTTTTACTCCTTCAGCAACTATTTATGAGTAAATACAGGAGAGTACCAGCTGGGTTCAAAGGTCATTGGCTTTAAACTTGCAGCAGGACACACACATGTTTGCGTGGCTATCTTTGTATGGACTTTCCATTGGCTTCCATTCATTTCTAAACATTACACACACACACACACACACACCCCCGCACACACACAGACACAGACACACACACACACACACACACACACACACACACACACACAGGGCTGTCAGATGACAGCGCATGTGTGTGTGCTGTAATGTCTTCAATTGGCCAGCAGAGGGAGTTGGAGGTTCAATTGTGGAAACAATCTGCTAGCTTTTCCATAACCTTTCACCCTGGTAACCGTGGTAACAGAGACTGGTCTGAGCAGGTTTCTACCTGGTTACATAAATAAACTATTTAAAAAACATAAACTCAGTTGCATATTGGAGTACGATATTTCTGTTTCTGCTAAATACACATTTACATAATAGTTACAATCCTGACCAATATATTATTTCATTGTTAATCTTACATTTTTAAATAAATGTTTAACTTCTGGAAGTCTTAACATCTTTCTGGGAAAATAAAGGCTGTTTCTATGATATTCTATTACTATTTTATAATAAATCGCAGTCAGTCTATCCACTAGTGTCTTTGAGCCACACCCACTAAAGCAAGTATGACCTTATATGGACATCTGTCCCAGGAAATCTGTTGACTTTTCTGACTGGACACTGATTGGCTGCTGCGGCTTCTCTTCACACAGGAAAAGGTCCAAATAAGGACTGAGATTGTGAACTCTGACTCGAATTCAGTAGAACCCGAGGCACTCCACAGGGTGCCGGTTTGTTAGATCTCCAAGCTGCTCCAGACTTCCTTTTGTCTGGTTTGTTCTTCCTTTCATGATTTTAAGTTTGAGACAGACTTTATCTCATTTTAACCATTTCTTTTTGGAAGTGGATATTTATAAAGGCATCATAAATAAAACCTGTTATTGTTACAGAATATTGAACGTCGCGCCCAGAAGGCTGGAGACGCGTTGAGATGACAAACCGTTCAGCAGCAGCTTCGAGTTTTATTAGACGACCAGAAACAGCAACAGGAAAATCATTTTTATGACCAACAGGAAACGGTTCAGCTTAATATGTTGAACCAGAAGATCTGAAGAATCGGATCAGAACCAGCCGGGCCGCGCCTATTTTACCATTAATAGATCAATAATAACTCGTTAATCGATCACTTCCACTCAGTTAATAAATGCACAAGAACAATGGAGGGTAATATTTTAATATTTGTTGCCTGTATAAAATATAAATATTCGGTGATGTCCCTGAAAGTCCCAGCATCAAAGAGGACATGATGTGGACGAGGACAAGCCGGGTCAGAACCAGCCGGGTCAGAACCAGGTGGGTCAGAACCAGCCGGGTCACTGGTCCAGGTCGTTGCTGTCGCAGCTGGGCGGTCGGTACCAGGCCCGGCAGAACTCCCGGATCCGGCCGCAGGCCTCCAGCATCAGCTCCTCTGGAACCGTCAGAACGACGCGGAAGAAGTCTGGATACTCAAACGCCTGAAGCCAGAGGAAGAGCATCTCTGCCTGGGGTCCTCATCATCACTTATTGATATTAGTAATTATTGATTGTCTCACCGAGGCGGGCAGGCAGAAGACGGACTGCTCCGTCACCAGGCGCTCCGTGAAGTCCACATCGTTCTGAAACTCTGGGAAATGGTCCATTTCAATCCCAACCTGCAACAACAACAACCGCGTTCTGTTAGAGGCCGCTTCAACTTCCTGCCATACGATGATGCTGATGGCGTCAGGACGGCGGTCCAAACTCTGATCCTTCTGCAGTTTCTGCTTCATGAGCAGCAGAATTACTCTGGTTAAATCCAGAAGTAAAGCTTCTCTGTATTTTCATTAAGTCTGTGCTTCTCCCTCAGACTGATGATGACCCCAGGCTGACCTCTACTCACCATCAGGTACATGGCTCCGGACGGCATGACGGGGTTGAGGCCCGGGACGGCGCTCAGCTCGCTGAAGCAGATCTCTGCGTTGGACTGGAGGAAAAGCACAGACCGATCTTTAACACATTCCTGTCAGAGTGAGGCATCTGCCTGCTGTTGGCCCATCTCTGAGTGGAGGCGGAGCTAAAGCAGAGCCCTGCAGGCTGATTGGGTCAAACTACATTCATCTTTCATCACAGCAGCAGACCCTAACCCAGACCTGAGAACATGCCAGCAGCACATGACCTCACTGCTTGGAACGGCAGAGGACGTGTCATGCTGTGGGCCTGACTCTTTCAAAGGTTCTGGGATCATTGAGTCCCAGGAACTTTGGACCGAGCCCACCTTCAATGTCATCAGTAGGGTCCCAGAGCTGATCACTGATTGATCATCAATATTGGTAAACTGCATCCTAACATGGATTATTATTCTGCTGCAATAAAATCTGATTTACTGTCGGTGGTGTTAACAGCCCCACCTGCAGGCAGCTGATGGTGCTGCTGTAGAAGCCTGGTGGCGTGTTGTTCAAGATGCTCTCTAGCGCCCCCTGGACGACAGTGCAGGCTCCCAGGATGCGCTGGCTCAGCCTCACCAGGCCCTGGCGGATCTGAGGAGGTCACATGACAGCCGGGTCAGCAGCAGGTGGGGGTGGGTCAGCCTTTCTGATCTGATCGTCGGTTTATATTCGGCAAATACTAGAGCAACACATTAAACCTGAAAACGATTTATCAACTCAATAGAAACTCAGGCTGAAGGGATTTATTGATCAGCTGATCGATCAGAAGGAGGTAAAGGTGAAAGCGGGTCGGACCTCCGATCCGAAGATCCGGTTCCGGTCATGGATCAGGATCCAACCCATCCTCCAGCCGGGAACCAGCCAGCGCTTGGCCAAGCCGCCGCAGGCCAGAACCGGAACCTCGCTGCTGAGAGACGCCAGGGAAGGACTGTTGCATCCTGGGAAAACCTGGAGGATCAGACAGACGGCCATGTTGGATCGGGACAAACGTGGATCAGCCTAATAATCAAGCCGGGTGGATCTCTGGGTTTCGGCTGTTTTGCAGTTTTCTGGATGTTTGCTCCAGATTTGTGGCACGTAGAAGCTGAATGCTGCTTCTCCAGGTTTGGTTCTGATTCAGAACCATTAAACATTAAGGTCAGAGGTCAAAAGCTTAAGGGTCGACTGAGTTAGCTGGAGAACCCGAACTCGAGCTGCTCCTCTGGTTCTGGTCCTGATGAGGGGGAAGTGAGCGTGAGTCGGCCCACTTACCACTTCCACTCAGAACCTGGTTCTCATTAGAGCCGGACCCGCCTCCCGCCCCATTGGCCAGAACCAGACCCGGTTACATAACTCTGCTGCTGCAGTCACAAAGCCAGCGGTTCTGTTGGACCGCAGAGCCGGTCTGGACCCGCCTCCCCCAGAATCACATCTGAAACTGCAAAGTCATGCTGATCTGCTGCTATTCACTGGCAGAAGCTCTGGTGGTTCCGGTGAACCCAGAGACCCGTCAGAATCACCAGAACCTCCCAGCTGCTGGAAAAACCCAGGAATGTTGCTGACCTGTGGCAGAACCGATGGAAGGTTCTGGTTCTGACAGGAGACCCAAAAGACTTACACTCTGCTAAACATGGCTGGGTCCAAATAGTTCACCAGAACCAGAACCTCTGACCACAGATCAGCTTGGAAAGAACCAATAAAGTCCAATCAGGTGGCCCGCCCTGACCCGAC
This sequence comes from Poeciliopsis gracilis, assembly GCA_911649635.1. Taxonomy (NCBI): domain Eukaryota; kingdom Metazoa; phylum Chordata; class Actinopteri; order Cyprinodontiformes; family Poeciliidae; genus Poeciliopsis; species Poeciliopsis gracilis. The sequence goes on from CAJVRI010001535.1 coordinate 254,723, forward strand.
CTGACCCGACCGACCCGACCGACCCGACCCGCTGCTCACCATGTCGCTGTAGATTTCATCCGCCAGGATGGGAACACAGAGCTTGGAGGCAACTGGAAGACAGAGGCATCAAGGTGAGACGCTGCAGGAACCGTTCGCCCCGTCAGAGGCTCAGCTCACCTGTCAGGATGTTCTGCAGGTGATCCCGGCTGAACACGGAGCCGCAGGGGTTGGACGGGTTGGTGACGATCAGACAGGAAGTCCTCTCGTCCACCAGGCTCTCCAGGTGCTGCAGGTCAATCTCCCACGACTTCTCCGGCTGAAAACGCAGACGGGTCTCTGGGTCAGAGCTGGAAACACACCTGCTGCACCAAGGTGAACTTCAAAGTACAAGTCAACGAGTAGACGTGGTCCTAGTTACCATGACAACAGATGATCACTTTGTGTTGCATCTGGTATTGCAGGAGGTAATTGAATTTAAAGGTCATGGTTTTGTCCTAAATTATACAATTTATTCTTGACCGATTTACCGTCTGTTTATTGAACAGATTTGTGACCAGAGTTCACTGAACAGCAGCTTCCTGTTGTTCTGCACGTCACATGTTAACATTAAGCAGCAACAGCAGAGAACTACAGTACATAGAAGTTATAGACTGTGGAGAAAACCTTATTATGTGAATCTGTTCTAGATGCGCTTCGTTTCTCCTGCTGCAAGTTCAGAAAACTGATGCGAAAACAATAGATTACCATATACAGTAATATGCTGATAAAATGAATCTGTAAAATAACTGTAGTCTAACTATAGCAAGTTTCTGTTGATTTACTGTAATTCAGTTTAATGTGATGAACAGTTCAAACAAATGACAGAAAGTAAACTGAAGCTGACAATCAGGGTCAGAGATGCTCTTTCACCCCTCAACCCAAAACCATCAGGTCACAGGAAGCAGCTTTCCTCACCAAAAGGTCATAGAGTTTGACCTCGATGCCCATGGAGACGGCCAGCGTCTTATACAAGGAGAAGCCGGGCCGAGGGACCAGTATGTTGTCCCCTGGGTTACAGAGGACACCGATGGACAGCTCAATGGCCTGGCTGCAGCCGCTGGTCAGGATGACGTCCTGCAACGGAGACAAGCTAAGCTAACGGGCGGGAGAGACAAGCTAGGCTAACGGGCGTGAGAGACAAACTAAGCTAACGGGCGAGAGAGACAAGCTAGGCTAACGGGCGAGAGAGACAAGCTAAGCTAACGGGCGAGAGAGACCAGCTAAGCTGATGGGCGAGAGAGACAAGCTAGGCTAACGGGCGAGAGAGACAAGCTAGGCTAACGGGCGAGAGAGACAAGCTAAGCTAACGGGCGAGAGAGACAAGCTAAGCTAACGGGCGAGAGAGACAAGCTAAGCTAACAGGCAAGAGAGACAAGCTAGGCAACAGGCGAGAGAGACAAGCTAAGCTAACGGGCGAGAGAGACAAGCTAAGCTAACGGGCGAGAGAGACAAGCTAAGCTAACGGGCGAGAGAGACAAGCTAAGCTAACAGGCAAGAGAGAGTACCTCTGCCTCCAGTGGAGCGTCAAGTCGGCTGTAGAAGTTTGCCACGGCCTGCCGGCTCCTCAGGTAGCCTGCAGAGATGCAGAGATTCAGCGCTGCGTCCGGCGCTGCGTCCGGCGCTGCGTCCGGCGCTGCGTCCGGCGCTGCGTCCGGCGCTGCGTCCGGCGCTGCGTCCGGCGCTGCGGCATCGGGACCTTCAGGTCTTCAGAGACTCACCCACAGACGGAGCGTAGCCGTTGAATCTCTGAGAGTCGATGGCGTCCTTCATGGCCTGGAGGACAGCGGCGTCCGTCGGTAGGTTCCCAAACACAGTGGGGTCACCTTAATGGCAAACTCAAAGTGTTTAGTGGAGACACGTTTCACATTTCAATTAATTTAACTTCTGCTTCTTCAAAGGAAAGTCTAACCTATCATTTTCAAAGTCTGATTTATCAGTCAGAGAAGAAGTCAAAGTCTTAGATCTGAGTCATAATGACAAAAATCAAGACTTTGGAGCTTAAATATTCATTTCCATTTCAAATTGAAAGTTTTCTTTTGTAAATATGACTCCTTTAAAATGAAAAGTACAAGCTCATGTTTATTATGCCACATATCTTGGTTTCCATAGCAACCGTTTTACAGCACACAGGACCCACCGATTGACAGAGAGATCATGGGCTTGGCTGGGTTGGGGATCAGCTTCATCCCATCCACGATGGCCCGGATCGGGTTCAACGTGTTGCGGGACATTTCCGACGGCTTCACCTCCCAGCGCCGCCTGCGGCTGCGCGGCTTGGCCGGAAACAGGCCGCCGACCTTCCCGCTCAAGGTCAGGGGCTTGCTCTTCATCTGAACCAAGTAGGCCTGGGTGTCCATCCTGCAGGACAAGAAGCAGCAGCCAGACCAGCTGGCAGGTCAACAACCTGGAGATCATCTGACCAGCTGCAACAGAAATAATCCACTAAATACTTTCATTTATCAGTCAAAGAATTCAAAATGAGTCAAATTTCTCACATTTGTCTTCCAACTCTAAAAATCACTGAGTGACTTTAATATTGAACACATTCCAGTAGATGGTCTAATATTGATTAGTAATGTGTGGGAAATGTAAACAATAAAACATTTATGAAGTATAAGCTGTTGGCAGAAATTAAAACTGATGCATGTCTTTATTAATTGATCTCAATTAACTAAATAATGAATAAAACCTTAATTTAGATGGAATCTATCACATCATTAATGATCAAACCTTCTTTCACATTTCTATTTATTTCTTGTTTACATTCTTAGATCTGAATCGTTTAGAGACTAAACTCGAGTCACATTCAGGATGGGACACAAATACAGTTTGTAGTTTGAATTCATTTGGATTTTTTCAGAAATGTTGTTAATTTGAACATCTGCCATCGTTTTATTTTGTTATTTACACCAAATGTTGTAATGTTTTGGTTTGTGTTTTAAATTCACAGCGAATTTAAAAGGTTCAGAACTTCCTGCCTGGAGGATTGAACTTCCCTTATTTTAGGAGGAATCGGTTTTTACAGACTGGCCTCTGATCAAACGCTTTGATAAGCTCGTTAAACTTCATTACACTCCACTAAACTTGCTTCAACTTTGTTAGACTTTGCTGAACTGGATTTATGAAATATTTAACTGTCAATCGCTGAGCGTTAATCACTCTGACATAAGACTGACCTCTGACCTGGGCCTCTTCAGGTCAAGAATTGAATCCGAAATGTTCATCATGGTTGAATTCTCAGAGTGCAGCATTTTTTTGTTTTCCCTTTTGTTTGATCTTCTTGGATGTTGGTGATAAAGTTATAGAAATTATTTTATTTTGCTGATTTTCTTCTGCTGTGTTTCTACTAAAGTATCGCCAGCAGAGCATTTCTTTAAATCCTAAAACATTCGGGTCGCCGTGGTAACGTTAGAGCGTTTATTAGAGTGATTATTACTAGAGTAACTTACTGCCGCCACGTCTGCAGGCAACTAAACAATAATGTTTAGTTAAGAACCAGGACCGCTTTGATTCAAGAAATTACATTTTCATTAAATAAAACTGATTTACATAAAGCTCATAAATGATCTCCTCATTCATTCACCCTCACCACAATAATGCAACATAAAATCATTTTACCTGCTGAATGTCCAGCTGCTGGAGAACCGCTCAGAATTTTATCCAACAGAACCACCAGAACCAGAACCACCAGAACCAGAACCACTAAGGTCTGGCTGCTGAAGAACGGACCAGGATTTCATCCAGCAGATAAAATCCTGCTTTTATAGATGCTGAGCAGCAAAACGTCCACAGACGCTGAGCTCCCATTGGCCGAGGCCGGGGGCCGAGCGGGAACGCCCCCCTCCCCTCCAGTAACCAGAACCAGACCGGCTGCAGCGTTTACTGGGAGGACATAGTGCTGGGTATACTGGTGCTGGGGGCGGCTGCGTTCGTCACGCCGAGGCAAACAGATCAGCATCAGAACAACAAGCTGCAATCGATTGAAGTCTGTCGGAATCACCTTCAGAACCTGCAGGTTCTGATCCGGTCCAAACAGAACTTTCTGGGCCTGGTGGGGGAAAGTAACAACCTGAATGCAGCATCCATACAGCAAAGCAAGGTGGTGGCAGCACCATGCTGTGGGAAGATGGATCAGCAGCTAACGAGGCTAACGAGCCTCCCCGGCCCGTCGGGGGTTAACCTCGACCCGCTTCTGCTCCGATGGAATGACGCAACAGTTTGCTCTCTGCCGGCCGTCGACCTCACGGCGCAAACAGAACCTCGGGTCAACCCGCAGCGGCCGGGTCAATACCTGGCCCGTTCTACGGTTCCCCCCAGGAACCGGCCGGACTCTGACCTCTGTTTCCTGGCAACAAATGTGACGCGACACAAACACACTGACACCACAGAACACTGATAACGGACCAGAACCAGGACCGCTAGAACCACAGTAAATCATCTCAGACCCAACAGCAGCTTCATCACCATAGCAACGATGATCCAGTCACTTTTCAGATCAACTCTTCCTGACTGGTTGGCAGAACAGGAAGTGAATACTTTCCCGACGCAGGTTCTGGTTCTGACACCAGGGACAACGTTTGCTTCTTCTGCTCACCTAATCTGATAGATTAGAAGAAGGCGGGTTCTACTGGGTTCTACTGGGTTCCACTGGGTTCCAGACCATCACCAAGCAGAGGAAGTTCAGTGTTTACGACCTTAAAAGTGCGGCATGTGTTTTTTCTTTCCAGCAAACCCAGTTGGTTACTGGAACTGGATCAAATGGGACTCTGATACTGGATCCAGGTCAGAACCGGTACTGAATGGACCTGTTGCTATGAGGTCAGATCATCAAAGCAGGTTCATTACTGTATTTAGAGTCTAGAACCAGAACCAGCCAGGTTCCGTTTGGATTCTCCTTGCCGTCCTCAGAGGGAACCGGACCCTCTGGACCCTCCGGACCTCCGACAGGAATCTCTTCCTGTTGACGTGAGGCCGGTAGTCCGGGTCTCTGCTGGGCCGGCGGGCCGGGCTGGGCCGGACCTCAGGGTCCCTGAAGGAGCAGCACTGCTTGGCACTCAGTCGGGTCAGAACCACACAAGGCTGCAAGCAGCCCAGTAGGGCTGAGGTTCTGGAGCCGGCAGGAGAACCCGGCTGGGATCTGGACTGAACGGTTCTGCTGGTTTGGGTATCAGGATGGCTTCTAATGGCGTTCTGATGGACACCTTGCTGAGCTGGGTCAGTCGGAACCGGGCCAGAACCTGCAGGCTCCAGGACATTTTGGTCCATCGATGTCTGGCGGGTCCAAGAACCCGGACCAGAACCACAGGAAGTTGCTTTGACAAGAATCGCGGAGACGGGTTGAGACGGATTGGACCCGAGTCGCCGCAAGACGTCCTCCAGCTGGACCACTGGAACCAGCAGGACGGGTCCATCAGAACCTTCTGAGGTTCTGGACAGAAGCGAGACCCGGTCCGATGGCGTCTGGTCCTCAGATGAGGACGGCAGCGGGGTCGGGTCGGACGGAACCGGGGTCGGGTCGGACAGAACCGGGGTCGGGTCGGACAGAACCGGGGTCGGGTCGGTCGGCAGCAGGGTCGGGTCGATCGGAACCGGGGTCGGGTCGGACGGAACCGGGGTCGGGTCGGACGGCAGCGGCAGGTCGTCCTCTGCACAGCCTCTCAGGAAGTTGTCCACCCAGCGCTGGTGCTTGGAGCAGAACCGAGGGGACGGGGGAACGTCCTCCTCCTCCTCTGTCTCTGGTTCTGTTCCATCCTCTGGACCATGGGGTTCCCCAACATCTGGACTGGAGCCAGAACTGGCCTGTGGGATCCAGTCAGCCCCAGGCCGTCTCTGTAGGGACGTCTCCGAGGGACGAGCGTCTGGAAGACAAAAACAGAGACATCGGGACTGGCTGGAAGGGTCATGGTGTGAATACTTTAGACATATTAAAGAGTAGACTACGCATTGGCAGGACAGGTGGCGGCCATCTTGGAGAGGGCGTCCATCCCACTCGGCTAATAGAACATATGCGCAGGTTTTCTGACACTGCCAGATTACACTGACTGAATCACTGATTGACCTCTCCAAGATGGCCGCCGTAAGGCCAATAGCTGGAGGCTGTCATTGCTCACCACCCAGCAGCAGCTTCCTCCCAGCTAATGAAGATGCGCTAGTCTCTCCCTTATCCTCGGGATGTTGTTTCTTCATCATCTGAGTTAGGGTAATGAGACCCGGTTCGGGCCGGTCCCAGCCGGTTCTGCAGCTGCAGGTGTCTGCAGGTAGCGCCCTCCAAACCTCCTGCAGGTAAGCTAGCAGCCGCTGCTCCACCTTTTGGGCGTAGCGCTCACCATAGCGCTCCTCCATGTCGCCCTGGAGACGACAACAATCGTTCTCATTGGTTCATGTAATAAACCAATCATCGGCTTTCTGGCTCAGTCATACACTAACACCAGCCAGTGACTCAGAAGACAAGCTAATAATAATAATTAAAATAATAATAATGGTCTTCATTGTCATTATAGAAACTCTAGAGCAGGGATGTCAAAGTCAAATACGCCGAGGGCCAAATAACAAATTTGCTAGAAGCCAAGGGCCGGACTGGTTCAACATTTATTAAAATATGTCGAAATCACAGCCTATTGAACCAAAACCTAACACAGCGCATGTTATTTCATAAGTGAATGAATAAAGCAATAGTTTGTTACGGCTCTGTCAGTAATTTCAATGGAAAACATGTTCAACAGGCAAACGGCAGAAAATTTAATTGTTTTGAAAAACAAAATATTTTCCTTAATATCAAGATAAATACATAAATTAAAGAGCATTATAAACTGAAAATGCATTAATGTGCTGCTCTATGATGTTCATATTCCCGTCTGTGTTTCTGAGAAGTTATAGAGCCTTCTCAGACTTAGTTACTAGTTACTTGATTTGGAAAGAAACTAAGTTACATTAAAAGTAATTGTTTTATGTAGCAACAGCACTCTGCTCCTGTGAAAATCATATTGATCGCTGCCAATATTTAATAGCAACTTATTTTATAACAGCAACATCAACAATGTGACTCCAGTTATGAGGTTGAACTGGAGGAGAGATGATTTCATTTCATGGTTACAGCAGCAAAAATAAACTTTAGTAATGTTTTGGTGTTGTTCACTATTGTCTCTAAGCAGGATTTAAAGCCCCCATCCTACCCCATCTTGCCCCATCCTGCCCCCATCCTACCCCCATCCTACCCCCCCCCCCATCCTGCCCCCCCATCTTGCCCCCCATCCCTACCCCATTCTGCCCCCCCCCCTCCTACCCTATCTTGCCCCCATCCTACCCCCCCATCCTGCCCCCCATCTTGCCCCCCCATCCTACCCCCATTCTGCCCCCCTCCTCCAGGTTGTGCGTTACGGCCCTGTGTTTGCTGATTAGTGACGTTTTTGTTTTGAAGGTTTACTAAAGGCACAACATGAGGAAGAAGATGGAAACGGATTCAATGCACATTATGAATCTCACATCGGATCTTGGGCTGCATTCAGGCCAACCCAGGATTAGGGTTCGGGTTGGTTTTCTCTCTTGATCAGGGGCATCTTTGATTTTCTATATTTGTATTATTTTGCGCACAGTAGGTAGAACTGCTGCCTTGCAGCAAGAGGGTCCTGGGTTCGATTCCCGGCCCGGTGTCTTTCTGTGTGTGTGTGTGTGTGTGTGTGTGTGTGTGTGTGTGTGTGTCCTGTCTCTCTCTGTGTTACCTTGAAACAGACTGGAGTCCTGTCCAGGTGACCCTGCCTCTCACTGGACAGGCAGCAGCACCTCCTGACCCCTTAGGGTCAAGGGTGTAAAGAAATTGGATGTATTGATGTCACTAAATAATATATAAAAAATGATGAACAGCTGGGTGCTTTGTAAACTGCTCATCATACATCAATATTCTATTCCTATTCTATTTTCCCCACTATGGATATCTAAATATGCTGAATTATGCATCAATGCTGTTCAAATATATTTGCAGATGGAGTCATAACTGTCTGAATACGGTTTCCAGCGAAGAACTACTTCATGAGTTATGATTGATTAAATGCTCTAATACTTCGTTGAGTATCACTCATGCAACAGTGAGTGAAGCAGACGACCTTTCCACTCACACCTGACCTTTGACCTGAGATGCACCAAGGTTGATAGCAGCTCTATGCCGCCCCCTGCTGGACATGACCAGCGCAGCGATGGAGGTGGAACTGAGACTTAATCCAACCAAGAGGTCCAGTCGGGTCCTATTGGGTCCTATTGGGTCCTATTGGGTCCTACTGACCTTCATGTAGTCCTGCAGCCTGTCCCTGGTGAAGGCCAGGTTCTGGACCAGGCGCCTGAAGTCGGCCTGGTTCTTCCTCATCAGGAACATTTCTCTCTGGCTCTGTGGAAGCAAAAGGATCAGCTCCTGGATTCGCACCAACAACCTCTGACCGGGATCAAAAGGAGCTCTGATGGTCAGCGCTCCGGTTCCAGTTCAATCCATCAGAACCGGTACCACTGGCTCTAGCGGGTTAGATACTTACACACTGATCTTCATACTCAGGCAGCTTGTTGGGGAAGAACCGGATGATACTGGACATGATGTGGACCGTCCCTCTGCCTTCCCTCAGCATCCGCATGACGACCTGCAACAGAACCAGAACCTTCGGAACCACCAGAACCGTCCCTCTGCCTTCCCTCAGCATCCGCATGACGACCTGCAACAGAACCAGAACCTTCGGAACCACCCCTCCTGCCTCCTACCATGGTCTTCAGGCCGAACTGGATCTTCATGTGTTTGATGGCGGGAACCAGCCCGGGCAGCAGGCGGTGCGTCGCGTCCAGGAACGTCATCACCGTCTCAAAGTTCTGCACGTCCCGGTTCCGCACGATGGACAGGGCCCGGGAGGAGAGGACCCGCAGCTGCCTCGGGTCCTCCAGGTGCCGGAGGTCCGGTCCGGCCCGGCCGGAGACCGCTGCGGAGACACCAGATGTTCTGATCAGGTTTGCTCGGTTCAGGAACCAGGAACCAGGTCCAATGGTGGCCAGCAGAGAACTTTGGATCAGATACTTTCTCCAGTCAAACATCCAGAACTTTCCAAAGTTCTTTTTTTTCCAGCTAATTTTGAATTTTGAATTAAACGCATCAGGGTTCTTAAAAGTTGTTATTCAGCTTCCTCTTTGGACAGACCGGTTCCGTCAGCTGGACCCACCTTTGTGAACAGCCATGATTCTGTAGGTCAGCGGAAGAACCTCGGTGGACCGGCCCGGATCAGCTGCTCTCTGCGGGCCGCGGGTCCTGCGGCAGCCCGACCAGCTCCACCTCCAGCGGGACATGCAGAGACATGTTCGGCGTCCCTCACAATCTGCCTCAATCTGGCTTTGAAAACGAACTACTTCCAAGTCAACTCTTACCTTCAAAATAAAATCTCCTGAAGTCCAGAGTTTTTATAATCAGTGTAAATATTAAGGGAGAAAGATAATAATTGCAGTTAATTATATGATTAGTTAACACCAACATTTCCTTTGAGAACCATGACCGGCAGCAGCCACAGTTTGAGAACCTTGGTCCAATATAAGCTTTTATTCTGAAGTGAATCGTGTTGCGCATGCGTGGTAGACCAGGAAGTGATCTCACGGAGCACCTCTCCTCTGTCCTGGCTTCTTCCAGAACTGAGATATTTGTTTCTCAGGCAGCTTCAGCATCCGCGGACCTGCAGGTAACAGGAAGTCTATTAGCCACTGACACGGAAATACGTCATTTATTTCAGACTAAAGCCGAGGCAGCGGTAAACTCAGTGATACTTGGTGGAGTTGCTGGATAGGAGAGCATGTTATAATGTACCAGACAGACCGGGCGGGCGGGGTTTAATGGTGCGCTTAACTAAACTGGAGGTTTCTAATTAAATCAGAAATACATGTATCAGGCATAACATTATGACCACTGACAGGTAAAGTGACTGCTGATCCTTCATCATGGCTGCTGTAAGTGGGCGGGATTTATTGGACTTAAGACAGGGACAATCCCTGTCCTCTTGCATCCTGCGACTCTCAATCAATCAATCAATCAATCAAATTTGATTTGTACAGCACATTTCAGCAGCAAGGCATTTCAAAGTGCTTTACATCATAACAAACACAAAGCTGTCTCCCTGGCCCAACACAGCTGAATCTCCTCCTCAGTGCAGTCCGGTTCTCCAGAACCAGTGCAGTTCGGTTCTGCACTGCTAAGAATCCTGCTACTCACCTCGTTATTGTGACTCAGGTGTGTTGAAGCAGAGGCGCATCTAAAGGCTGCAGGCGTGGAGCTGCCCAACAGAATAGAGCATGCTGGTTCAGGCAGGTGGTCATAATGTTATGCCTGATCTGAGTAAACAGTGAGGTGGCCTTCAGAAGGTTCTGGTTCTGCTGAACATTTCCCATTTCTTCTTCTGTGACTTTAACAATCCCTTTTGTCCTGATCCATCCTGACCTCCAGCGTTGCCATGACCTCCAGCGCCGCTTTGCTCGCCTGGTCCAGATTCGGGTTTTGTGCGTCCAGAACCGCTTCCTCCTCATGCAGAGTTCTGGTCCGACCCGCCTGCAGCCGCTCTTGGTCCAGCAGCGTTAAGGTGCGCTCCTACCTGCAGTACTTGAAGCGGAAGCTCCGCCCCCCTCCCACTCCCCCCTACAGCCACGTGTGCCAGGTGGGCGACCCGGTCCTGCGCTGCCAGGCTGCCGCCGTGGACCCGGCGGCCATACCGGGCCCAGAGATCCAGCGGGTTCTGGTAACTATGGTGACGGTGATGAGGAGGCTGCAGTGCGTGGGTCTGAGTGCGCCGCAGGTGGGCGTGCCGCTCCGCATCCTGATGCTGGAGTATCCCAGGAACCTGTTTGAGGAGGTTCCGCCCGCTGCCCGGCAGGCCCTTGGCCTCTCCATCCAGCCGCTCCGGATCTTCCTGAACCCGGAGCTCCGGGTTCTGGACGGCAGCACGGTCCTGTCTCAGGAGGCCTGCGAGAGCGTCTCGGGATTCTCCGCCGCCGTGCCACGGTTCCGGTCCGTGGAAGTGTCAGGTACGTCTGGAAACCCGTCCAGAATCTGATCAGGCTGATCTGCCAGTTCTGAAAACCCAGAAAGGTTCTGGTGGTCCAGGAGGAAATCAGCCCATGAAATTTTTGTCCTGTTAAATGTAGCAGAGCTTCAGAACCGATCAGGAAAGGGTGGTTCTGATCGGTTGACCTCTACTGATGATTTATGGTATTTCTGTCTGGTGAAATGACCTTTGAACTCTATAAACAACCAGAACTTTAGGGGTTCTGCCTCCTGTTTTCAGGGCTGAATGAGAAAGGTCAAGAGGTCACCTGGCAGGCAAGCGGTTGGCCGGCCCGGATCCTGCAGCACGAGATGGACCACCTGGACGGAGTTCTGTTCCTGGACCGCATGGACTCCAGAACCTTCATCAACATCAACTGGCAGGAGCACAACGAGTAGCGGCGCCGGCCGGGCCCGCATCTTTTCTCGTACCGCATCTTTCTGCATCTGTTCTGGACTCGACCCGGTTCTGGTCCAGCTGGTACCAGAATGTTTCAGAACCAGAACTGAGAGTAGATACTGAGAAGAGATCCTGGTTCTGGAATCTAAAACCCCTGATGGGTCTGAGGTTCTTTGACAAACTGAACTTTTCCATCATCAGAACCATCAGAACCGACTGTGGATCTATTCCCGTTACGGAAATAAAGGAATGTTTCAATCTAACCTGAAATATTTTAGCAACGGAAAAGTGAAACCAAGCAAAACCTTTGTACTGGTTGGGCCCGGTCAACGTCGGGCCGGGTCAGTCAAGTTCTGCCTGAGGCCCGTATCGCCTGGTGCCGACCCTGCATGGAGAGCCGCTCCGACCCAGATCCTGTCGACCCACAGCGCCGGAACCAACTGGTTCTGCTCGTAGTGAACCGGGCATGAAGCCCAGCTCTGGGGCATTAAGCCCAGCTCTGGGGCATTAAGCCCAGCTCTGGGGCATTAAACCCAACTCTGGGGCATTAAGCCCAGCTCTGGGGCATTAAGCCCAGCTCTGGGGCATTAAGCCCAGCTCTGGGGCATGAAGCCCAGCTCTGGGGCATTAAGCCCAGCTCTGGGGCATTAAGCCCAGCTCTGGGGCAGAAGTTTTCTCTGTATTTGACGGTTTTCCTGTTATTGGAAGACAATTAGGAAAATCAACATCAGACGTTCGGTTTATTCAAAAACAAGTGCATGTTGGGAAAACAAATATTCTTGTGGATAATTTTCTAGGGGCGGATCTGCGCCCTCCTTGCTCCCAGCCTCTGAACTGCCAGACTCATTCAGTATGCTAAATTATTGTTCGCTAAATACGCAGGATGCAGGAGCATCAGGGTAAAAGGAGCAGGGGCTCAAACCCCTCTGCCCCCCCGGGCAGGACCTGCTTTATGATTAACGATAAAACCAGACAAACTTTTTACTGCAGTAACAACAAAACAGGAACCGACAACAGAGACCTGGCAACCTGCAGGTAACAGAGTCATAGCAATGTGTGAGAAGGACCTGCAGCAACAGGAAGGGGCGGGACGGACTGCTGTCAGTCTCAGACCTTATATGGAAATGGGACCACTGCACTCCGGAAGTGAAGGGGGCGCTGTTTCCTATATTATCCATTGTCTCCCGTTTTTATTTGGAAATTTGATATATTTTCACCTTTAGGAAGGGTTTTCACTCTCACTATGTATTTGATCTTCTCTCTCATTTATTTCAGTGCAGCTCACAGTTTGTATTCTAAAGGTGAACTTCTAAATCTGCTCCTGAGTCGCATCTTTTCAGGCCTGATACTGCCTCTAGTGGCGTGAAGGTGGTAACACAACTGACATTACTAAATCAGAGTGGCACAAAGTCTTTATTACTTATTAATTCTGGCATAACCGTAAAAGACAAAATATCTTGTAAAACACCATAGTTTTTCATTTTCTTAAGGAAGTAGAGCTAATTAAATGACATTAACAAAACCTGAAAGTGATTCCAGCTCAATGGCCAATCTGTTGACATTGTGGCAAATTTAAAATTCCTTGTTTCGTTCCTGGACATTCAGCTCAACTTTGCTGAAAACACTGAATGTATCTTCAAGAACTATTCTCAGAGACTCCATCTTTAAGAGGATCTAGTGATCTTAAGGTGTACATCCTCTAGTTAGGTAGAAGTTGTCCTGTTAAAATGTTAAAACTCAACATTCTAACTTGAGTTTTAACTCAAGTTAAAACATTTTAACTCAAGTTTGAACTTTTCATCTCCTCGGCTGGTTTCCGTCTCATGAGCTGCAGATCAACAATCTTTTAATGCAACTTTCATTGGCAGGTAAACAGCAGGTAAATGGTGGTGAAACCAGAACCAACTTTATCTCAACTGTTTGCTGAAAGATGATGGAAGATGCAGGAATATTGTAGCAGAGAGCATCCATCCTCTCTATTCATCAGTTTGACCCTCTGAGCTCATGAAGCCGTTTCTGTTTTCCTCTGGCAATAACAATCTATTAGGAATCATTTATTGTCACCCTTACTGTCAACCCCCTTGTACAGGGATACAATACTAAAGGGACTATAAATAAAATTTCCTTATATGCAGCTGATATCCTACTGTTCATAACCAATCTTCAGCGTAGTATACCAACGCTCCCAGATACAATCTCGCAATTTAGCAGAGTTTCAGGTTATAGGATCAATTGGTCCAAGAGTGAACTCATGCCAATTAAGTTCAAGGACTCTTCAATCTTGGAAAGTATGCCATTTAAAATTGCTAATGATAAGTTCACCTATCTTGGAATAGAGGTTACTAAGGACTTTAACTCACTTTATGAAGCTAATTTCTCCCCTCTGGTGGTGAAGCTGCAGAAAAACATTCAATTTTGGAGATCTCTCCCCATTTCCCTGGTGGGAAGAATCAATGCAATAAAAATAGTTTTTCTCCCTCAGATCCTTTATCTGTTTCAAAATATTCCCATTTTTCTACCCAAGCAATTTTTTAAGAAACTTGATTCCATAATCGTCCCATTTCTCTGGGGCTATAAAAGGCACCGAATTAGCAAAGCTCATGTTTGCAGGGCAAAACTGGAGGGTGGCCTTGCCTTCCCAAATTTCTCATTTTACTATTACTCTTGTAAATCCCTCATTTGTCCGTTCCACTTTAGATTCAGGTTATACACAATGGAAAGATTTAGGCCTCAGGACTTTTGGTGACCTGTTGGTGGGTGGTAATGTTGCCTCTTTCTCTCAACTTCAGGCCAAATTTGGTCTCCATAAACATAATCATTTTAGATACCTACAGGTCAGGGCATATGGCAAAACACACATCCGCACTTTAGAGAATATAAAACCTAGTGAATTTGATGAACTTTTTAAACTAGGTGGTGGGGAAGGACATGTAATCTCCCAGATTTATAATGTGTTTTTGTCCAGATCCTCACCGTCCATGCAGGGCCCCAAAGCGGGCTGGGAGCAGGAATTAGGAACGGAGATCAGCGACGAACTCTGGAAGGCTGCGCTAGAGAATATTCACAAGTGTTCTGCCAACTCTAGACACTTTCCTATTCAATTTAAAATTATTAAATGGCTTCATTACTGTAAGGTGAAGTTACATAAAATTTTCCCTACCACATCCCCACTGTGTGGCAAATGCCATATTGAAGAAGCCATACTTCTCCATTCTTACTCCTTGTGTATGAAGTTAAGCCCATTTTGCTCCGGCATATTCAAAACTTTATCAGATATGTTTCACACAGAGTTAAGGCTGGACCCACTTCTGATTGTACTCGGAGTTTCTGCTGATTTTCACAATTTAATAAATACCAACGACAACTTTTAGCTTATGCCTTCATCATAGGAAAAAAGCTAGTGCTGATGTTTTGGAAAAAATCAGAGGCTCCATCAGTCAAATTGTGGCTGGAGGAAGTGGTAAGGCTCTCAGCTGGAAAGAATACGGTTTTCATTAATAAAAAACTTAAAGCGATTCAATAAAACTTGGCAACCCCTTCAACAATATATTGATAACTCTATTTGAAAAGAGTCTGATTTGACTCTCGGTGTGATAAGATGTAAGTCCTGGGGATGGGGAGGTGGGTGGGTGTTTATGCTACCTTTGTTTTGTTCTGACTTTGTTTTTTCTTTCTGTTTTATGCTCACATCAAAAAGAGGACGGACTTGTATTGTTTGTTCCAATCTTCATGTTTTATTCCTCAATAAAACTATTTGACAACAGAAATCATTTATTGACAGGGCAATAATTATTCTTAACCAACTAAATGATAATATTTACCTGCAGCTTGCTGAGTGTTTTGCTCTATTCACAAATTGTTGATAATGTGATTCTATGAATATGATTTATCGTTTTAGCGTCGAAAGAAAATTTCCACTTTGCTAGATTAAATAGTTTCATCTTATCTTTTCCAATATATGAGACTCTACCAACAAAAGTCTCTCAGAATAATATATATGGCACCATAACAACAAAAATGTGAATTATTGCTTGTATCTGTTTAACAACCCTGTTAACACATTTGTTTATTGACTTTTGCTCAATTAACTGTACAATGTGTACATTGTAAATGGTATTTTACATTTTCATTTGTTCCCCCTGTAATAGATGGAGATATATGGATATTATTTATAATATATAAAAGTCTTGTCTATGTCATTTTAGTTAGCTAAGATGGTGTTTTATTAGAGAATTTATCTTTCACGGTTTCAGTAATACCAGAATTAATATTAAATATAGATTTTTTGGGGTTTTGATTTAGTAATGTAATTATATTTGTTGTGTTACCATCCCCAAACCACTAGAGGCAGTAGTAGACCCGAAAAGATGCGACTTGGGAGCAGATCTAGAAAAAGAATGTGTTAAATCCTGTGAAGTAAATTAAAGAGAGAAGTTCAAATAGATGCTGAGAGTGAAAATCCTTCGTAAAGGTGGAGTTTTCAATAGAAAATAAAAACGGGAGGCTGCGGATAACATAGAAAATAGCGCCCCCTTCACTTCTGGAGTGCAATGGTCCCATTTCCATTGGGACCATGGAAATGGGACCCAATGGACCCATTAGGACCCATTTCCATCTGGCTGCAGCAAACAGGAAGACTGTTTGCTGCAGCCAGATGGACTTGCAACATGTTGCTTTCTCAGGCACTGAGGTTCGGCTCATTGAGCTGGAAAAGCAGGAAGTCCTCAGACGGAGGTGGACAGGTCAGTGGACAGGTGGAAGCTGCGTCCGCAGACGCAGGTCAGCGGGTTCTTGTACCAGCAGTCTCTGCAGAACTCGTCGCCACAGTAGAGGCACAGGACGCGCGGCGTCCCGCAGCAGGACTTCCCGCAGGAACATGTCCCCAGGTGGCGGGTCTGGTGGGCCGAGCGGCACAGCCCGCCCTCCACGCAGGCGGCGCCGTGGACGGCTCTGCAGGTGAGGCACAGCAGGTGGGGGTTGGCGCTGGCCGCCTCGCAGTGGTAGCTGATTGGCTGAGAGGCGGCTTTGTCCTTGGGGACGGCGTCTCGGGGACGCTCCTCCCCTGACTCCGGCCCAGTCTCTGAGCCGCTCGCTGGCTCCACCTGGTGGCGCTGCAGGTTGCAATCGGTCAAGTGGATGCAAGTGATGTCATGGAGGACACCGCAGTCCAGGCAGCGCTGGAGACGGAGCGGAGGCGTACGGAGACAGCCACAGAGGTCATGGGGTCGCCCTCTGTCTGCCCCCAACGGCAGGGATACGAGCGGACCAAACCTCCTATTGCGGGGCGCAGCCACCGGCCCGTTGCTGCACCGCTGGCCACCAGGGGGCGCCGCGCTGTCATCCCGGTACAGGTCCAACTCTCCCTCTGCGTCCTCCGGGACGGACAGCAGCCGCTCAGCGTTGTCAACGGCAACCTGTACAGAGACAAACATCCAGCTTCAATCGCCTCCAGTGGCAGAAGAAGCGGCCCTTCAGAACCAACTGGACCAGAACCAAATACTGGCAGAAGCTGAGCTCAGGCACCTGCAGGTCAAAGGTCAGACTCCTTTGACCTGCAATCCTCCATCATTTCCAGAGATAGAGCTTCTAAAGTATTGCTGACAACAAAATTGCTGCTTTCATTTTGCCAACACAAAAGATTTCAATAATAAATATTTGTCAGATTTCTGAAAGTAGAGCTGCGACGCCATCTTGTGACGTAATCGGGGCAAGTCAAAACGTAGCAGTTGAACTGCGAGTATCCGCCATGTCTACCAGCAAATGATCGCTCCGTATTTTCATCAGTTAAAAACTTTTAAACACGGTGAGGAAGTTGAAGGACAACATGAACACAGGAGAAAATCCCTAAAGTCCAGTTCACGCGACTCCACTTTAGAATCGTCGGCCGGTTCTGCAAACGTAAGAGAGGCTGGCCCGTTTAAAATCGGAGGTTCGATGGTTCGATGGCAGAGTGAGGTTTGACTTCAGGGCGTTCCAGGTCCAGATATGAAATTCTTTAAACTTCTGCACACCTGAATTCAGAGTAAACAAACATGGACGACGACGTTGAAGCAGGAACTTGAGTTTGTGGACTTACCCAAAAAGGACGTCAGCAAAAATCAAAGCGTTGGATGAAGAGCTGGAGACTCAAGAACCACAATAAGGAAGAGGTTTTTTTCCTCATAAATACATAAATACTGGTTTTAATTTGTACATTTGGTCGGTTTTCTCGTTTAATTAACCGCTTAACGCTGACCAACAGAATATCTCGTTTCAGAAACTCAATGACTGAAACATCAGAGTAGCTGAAACTAGAGGAAACAATTCCTGTTCATTCGTTTTTAGAAAATCAGATGGCAGTTTTCCTTTTGTCCCGACAGCGAAAGGTTAACATCTCCAGCTCCTTTAATTGAAAACCAAATGACGAGTTAATGGTAATTATTCTATCTTTGCTCCTGAAGCCACGCAGTATTTCTGCACTTCTATCTTTTTCTCTATTTGCTCCTGTATTTAGACTACAAAGAGAACAATATAATGTCTGTATTTATTACCACAGAATGAAATCAAACGCACCATTTCAACCAGAGGTCAGGATGCGCTTCAAACCCGATGTACTCTGTGCAATAACTTAGACTGAAACTGATCCAATAGCTGCTCTGAACAAGGATAAAGCTTCCCTTATGGTTTGAGATCTAATTACCTCTAAAGCACATTTCATTCATCAGCTCTAACCAGCAGCAGAAGCTACCGGCTTCATTTCACTCCAGCTTCTTTCTGTCATTTCTGTTGTGATTCTCTTTAGTCGAAATGTTAAATGAACATTCGCTTCTTTCCACCTGCAAACGATCCTCAGACGTCCAGATCCTCAGACGTCCAGATCCTCAGACGTCCAGCGGACTCTGAGTTGCTCCATGCCAGCTGTTCTGGGATTCCCCGCCACGCTTACGTCACGGCGCTTTCTGATTGGCTACCGGTCACATTCACCAGGCTGCCTTCTCGCTCCCAGTCGGGGGAACAACACAGACTGCGATAAACGAGCCAAGACGATCAAACATGTTGAATATCCCCGATTTTAGATCAAAGCGGTTCCGACGTTCTGCCGACTGGACCCGATCAGTCGTAACGCACCAAACACGACAGGATGATCGGTGACAGAACTCAGAACCTTCTGAGATTGTCGTAAGGAAATCGGGCCACAAAATCGTGTAGCGTGAGCTGGGCTTGAGAAAAAAATAGAATTATTTACAGCTATCAGGAGACAGACGTTCAGATCCAAAACTTCACCATTTGAGTCATCATCACTTCCTGGACTTTATGGATCAATAAATAATACATATGGCTGCTGGCCTCCTCCTCTTCATCACTCCATATGGATTCTTCCTCCAAAACGGCAGAGAAATCTCTCTGATCAACTCCCTCCGCTTCCGTTACTCGGCCATTGAAGGTTACTTACCTGATGACGTCACAAGATGGCGCCGGCGTTTGACGCAGTTATCAGCGGAAAACAACAACGCTGCGTGGAATTTATATGATTCGGTGATTAATATTTATGATTAAAAGCTTTTGTGTTCACAGAACAAATATATAAGTTCATGTTATCAATCATGGAAGCAGTTTTATCATGTCAGCGATATTTAAAGGACTGGTTACGGTTTAGAACCACCTGGTCCGCCCCAGACGAGGCTCAGACCCAGACGAGGCTCAGACCCAGACGAGGCTCAGAACCAGACGAGGCTCAGACCCAGACGAGGCTCAGACCCAGACGAGGCTCAGAACCAGACGAGGCTCAGAACCAGACGAGGCTCAGACCCAGACGAGGCTCAGAACCAGACGAGGCTCAGACCAGCGAGGCTCAGAACCAGACGAGGCTCAGAACCAGATGAGGCTCAGAACCAGGTGAGGCTCAGAACCAGACGAGGCTCAGACCCAGACGAGGCTCAGAACCAGACGAGGCTCAGACCCAGACGAGGCTCAGAACCAGACGAGGCTCAGACCCCAGACGAGGCTCAGAACCAGGTGAGGCTCAGAACCAGACGAGGCTCAGAACCAGGTGAGGCTCAGAACCAGGTGAGGCTCAGAACCAGACGAGGCTCAGAACCAGGTGAGGCTCAGACCCAGATGAGGCTCAGAACCAGGTGAGGCTCTGCCTGGAGGTTGTGAACTGGGTTAACGGTTCAGGAGAAACATGTGCTATAAATACTTCGGTTTAGGGTTTTTTGGTTAAATGCTGAAATTCACGTTTGAGAAGAAGCTCCTGCAGGGAATCAGAGTAAATAAAGACGAGATTTGGAGTCGAGGTGAAGCATTAAAGCTGAGGTCAAAGTTCAGGAGTCGTACCTGCAGTCGCTGGCCTTGCCGCCGCTCCCGCACCACGCCGAGCTCCCAGTGGGCGCCACCACGCTTCCCCAGGGCGGCCAGCAGGAGGCGACACTCGCAGCGGGCCAGGAAGAAGGCGCAGGCCAGGCGCAGCAGCTCCCGCGGCGCCGCCGGGCTGCCGGCCGGCTGCAGGCGCAGCAACCGGGTCTGGGCCGGGCCGGGCCGGTACCCCAGCAGGCCGAACACTTCCTCGGTCTGCGGCGCCGAAAGTACCGAAGCGACGCAGTGGGTGAAGGTACCGGAGTACATCTGGACCAAAGAAACCCCACAGCGTTAAACGCTCCGGAGGCTTCAAGCTAACTTTATGCTAACATCATGCTAACTTCAAGCTCATTTCATGCTAACTTTATGCTAACATCATGCTAACATTGGCCCAGTTTAGAAAATTCTGCAAGACGCGCTGCGCCTGTAAGAACATGGGGCGCCCCCTAGAGGCGAGTGCAGCTTCTAACAAAAGCTCTACGTTCAGTTAAAGCTCTTTACATAAAACACATGTGAAATGTTTCCACATGTGAAATCAGCAGATCTGGATCGTTTGGTTAGGATTATCGTTACTAGACAGTAATTAGTAATTAATAGTAATTAATGGGTCCGTTAGCACCGGCGGTACCTTGATCACCCGGTACTCCTCCCTCCAGGGGCCCAGGTACAGGTTAAGCGCCGCCTGCTCCAGAACCTCGAAGGTCCGGGCCAGCCCGCGCAGACCCGGCCCACGCCCGGCCTCCAGAACCTCCTCCATCAGCCGCAGCGGCTCCAGGCCCAGGCCGTGCAGCTCCCGGGGGTCGGAGGTCGCTAGGAGACCCTCGACCTCTGACCTCAATGCCTCATCCTGACAAGCCCGGCACGACCCCCGACCCAGGATCTGCTGCTCCAGAACCCGGTCGTACGCCCGGACCAGGTCCACACCGCGCATCTCTGAGGGACAAGAAGAACATCAGAACCGGGACCAGAACTCGGAACCCACCAAGTGGACCTTCATCGTGAGGAAGAGGAAGATCGTGGCTTTAATATTCATCACTAATGAAATCTGAAATGTGTGGAGTGTTTTTATATCCCTCCTGTCTGACTCAGAACTCTGCAGAACCTCCTGGGTTCAGGTTTGGACTTTGTCTAGGCCATTCCAATCCATGAATGAGCTCTGAACTGAACCAAAATATTTCTGGCTGCTGTAAGCTGAACTTTGACCCCAGTCTCAGCTAAGTGACTTCCCACAGTATGATGCTGCCACCACCATAATAAGTAGCTACTTAAAACATCTTAATTTATATTTTTAAGTTTTTACTTGTGAAAATGATAAAAGGAGCACTTTCCCAAACTTTTTCTGTTTTAATCAGTGATGATGTCAGTTCCTGTCTCTTGTTCTCCGTCATCAGAAGTAAGAAAATAAATGCAGAATTAATAAAACCAGACAGGAAGATTATGAACTGAAAGTGGAAGTTTAAATATAATCAATCAGTCTCTGTGTGCAGTTATCATTAGTTTTTCTGTTGTTTTTCCTGAACCAGGTCCTGTAAGGTGCTGCTCCGCAAACCCGGTACCGGTACCGGACCGCAGTACTAAAGAGGTTGGGCACCACTGCCTTACAGGAACCTCCACTGTTCAGAACCACAAGCTAACTTCAGTGCTAAAGTCAGTGCTGAAGTTCGCTTGTGATTCAAGATAACTGCATCACAAGATACTTTTTTTAAAAGAATGTAAACAAAAAAAATGAACAATTTTTAAATCAGCTCTAGTTCAAAATAAGATTTTAAACTTAAGTTTGTTGCATTTTCCTTCTGTTTACTATGATGCACGTTTCACTTTTTAGTATTATTTTATGTAACTGTCGAAATCTGCCAATAAAATCTGAGCTCAATCGAAACTTCAGCAGGAAATATGTTGGAGGTTCTGACCGTCTAAGAGGTGGAAGAAAAGAGTTCCTGTTTTGGACCAGAACCTGTTCCAGAACCTGAAGCTGCAGTGAATCCAGCCCAAATAAGCCCAGATTATATTCGATTACATGATATAAAATAGCAGGAAATTCTGGGTATTTCTGTGTTATCATTAGAGGCCCAGATTGGATCAGAACCAGGACTGTGGAACCACACTGAAGGTCCAACCCTGACGTGAAGCCATCAAACTGAAACGGTTTTGTTTTGGTTTTTGTCTTTCCACTCTGATACTGTCGGTGTTTCAGAACCAACCAGTTGCTCTTCATTCCTTCAGCTAATGCCAGCAGAATCAATGCAGATCAACACGAAGCTTAACTGGGACTGGACTGGTACCAGTCCACCGGTCCCAGTTTACTGGTCCCAGTTCCACAGGTCCCAGTTCCACCGGTCCCAGTTTACTGGTCCCAGTTCACTGGTCCCAGTTCCACCTGTCCCAGTTCCACCGGTCCCAGTTTACTGGTCCCAGTTCCACCGGTCCCAGTTCCACCGGTCCCAGTTCCACCGGTCCCAGTTCCACCGGTCCCAGTTCCACCGGTCCCAGTTCCACAGGTCCCAGTTCCACCGGTCCCAGTTCCACCGGTCCCAGTTCCACCGGTCCCAGTTCCACAGGTCCCAGTTCCACAGGTCCCAGTTCCACTGGTCCCAGTTCACCGGTTTTAAAACTCAACTCCGTTGATGCTCATTTAATTGCAAAAAAAATTCTTTCGAGATAAATGAAAACGTTTCCAAACCACAAACCACGTTTTCAGTAAAATAGTTCGGTTCGGATTCGGTTCGGTTTAAAACTCGAGACCATTAATGAACCACCGAACCGGACGCCAACTTCAGCGCCGTTTAAAGTTCTGAGGTTGATCCAAAGTAAAGTTCGGTCCCGTCCCGGACCCGCCCCGAATAAAAGCTCGGTTCTGGTCAACACCAAACGCCTTAATTCCGAGGTTCGACGCCACCAGGCTTTAGCTAATTCTCAGAACAAAGCCCATTTCTCCTGTTTCTCCAAGAACTCTCGGTTCCGAAGCCAGCTGGATCAAACACCGAGTGCAGGCGGACGGTTCGGACATGGGTCCAAACACAAGAAGAAGAAACAGAACCTCACCTGCAGCTGGACCTCGCAGACCTTCTTCTTCTTCCTTTCTGTGTTACAGAATCTCAGGCCACTTATCGGTGCAGAGCGCCACCTGCTGTTCATGAGTGGAACATCCTTACTTTCCACCCACAGGATCCAGTCTGAGTTTTCTGTCATGGATATAAATGAATAAAGTTTCTCTTCATTGTCTTTATTTTTACAGGTTTTTGGTGGTAAAAAGACATTAATTATATTTCAGTTAGCCACTTTGTGTGGGAGGAAGAGGAGGATGAGGATGAGAGGGAGGAGCCTCCTCGCCGATGAGGGAAATATTGTCACGTGTTTTGGGTATTTCCCAGAATCTGCTACTGGTCCTCTTGAATCTCTCAAGGGCCAACAAAGGTCAAAGGTCAGGCGAAGAGCTGTGTGAGTATGAATGCCTCATGTGACACAAGGGAGGAGTAGACTAAACGAGATGTTATTTTAATATAAATGTGGAAACAAACCCTTATGTAACATTTCAAATAAAAATATCCATGTTTATTAATACAACAGTAAGGATATAAACAGTGACATGTATAAAATGCTGAGTAATTATACTCAAAGTTGCACAGACATTAGGTCATATGTTGCAGAAATCTAAGATTTCCTATCTGAAATCAATTTTTTATGCAAACTCAGTCTAATAAAGCCAGAGTAGAAATAATATTTGTCAAGTGAAAGAAAATATTAAATCCAGTACATTAAAGTTATTCTTATAAGTATACTTCCCCCAAAAAAGTAACTAAAGTAAATGTAACCAGTACTATCCACTTTTGAACATGGATAACAAAATCTAAGTTGAGTTTGTTAACAAGCTCAACACGACATATTGGCAAGGGATGGCTAGTCACCATGTAGCCAACATTAGCCAGTCATGTAGCCAACATTAGCTAGTCACCATGTAGCCAACATTAGCCAGTCATGTAGCTAACATTAGCTAGTCACCATGTAGCCAACATTAGCTAGTCACCATGTAGCCAACATTAGCCAGTCATGTAGCCAACATTAGCTAGTCACCATGTAGCCAACATTAGCCAGTCATGTAGCTAACATTAGCTAGTCGCCACGTAGCTCGTGATTTACGTCACTGCAATCAGCAGTGTTTACATGCTGACTGCGACTAGAGCAACCAGAGTTTAACCAGCAGCTGCGCAGGAGCGCATGCACTAAGTTTAGCTGTGAGGGTTTGGTTTTTCTGTGTTCAGTTGTATCTCTGTCCCGTCAACCCTGGATTGTCCTCGGCTGTCCCTCTTTTCCCTTCCTTGTCTTTAACCCTGGCTGCTCCTCGTCGAGTCTCTTCTGTTGTCATGTCACATTTCTGGCCTTTAAACCAGAGGGATTGCTCATATTACAGCATATTGCTGGCAGGATTGTGCAACTTGTGACTCGTCATTAATAAACTCATCCATGCGTTTATCTTCAGTCACATTGATTATTGCAACAGCATCTTCACAGGCCTGTCCAACAAATCAATCCTCCAGCTGCAGCTGATCCAGAAGCTGCTGCTCATGTTCTCACTAGAACCAGGAAGATAGAGACATAACACCAGTTTACAGTCCCTCCACTGGCTCCCTGTAGCTCAAAGAATAGACTTTAAAATACTGTTGTTAGTTTATAAATCACTGAACGGTTTAGCACCACAATACATTAAAGATCTGCTGTTGTTGTATCAACCTGCCAGACTCTCAGGTTAGGCACATATTTTTAGTTTTGCTTTATTTTCCTAGCTAGTGGAACAAGACGCTACACGAGATTATTTCTGAAACCTTTCGGCTTGAAGCGCATTTTTGTATTAGCTTTGTGTGGAAATAGATGTTGGAAGAATTTATCAGTTTATCAGCAACGTGTTTTTAAAGGTGATGTAATGCGTCTGTTTTTAGACATCAAGCCACTTTATTGTAAATGTTTTGCTGTTTAATAGTTGTCTGTTCTCTGAGAAAGTCTTTCTGTAAAAATGGTTTTAGTGTTTTGTGCAGTTCTCACGGCATCGTTATTAAAGGCCAGTAACTATCAAGAACGCCTTGTGTCCATTTTCGACATGGAGAAAGTTCAAATTAAATGATCATTTTTCACACCAAACCTCCATTCCTCCATTAATCCTCACCACCAACCACATTAGCAGCAGAATGAATTAGCAGCTAATATTAGCAGCAAAATGAGTTAGCAGCTAACATTAGCAGCAGAATGAGTTAGCAGCTAACATTAGCAGCAGAATGAATTAGCTGCTAGCATTAGCAGCAGAATGAATTAGCTGCTAGCATTAGCAGCAGAATGAATTAGCTGCTAGCATTAGCAGCAGAATGAGTTAGCAGCTAACATTAGCAGCAGAATGAGTTAGCAGGTAACATTAACAACAGAATGAGTTAGCTGTGAGCGGTGAAGCTCCTCAGCTCTCTGACCGCTGCAGTTCAGCACAGGCAGATCGAAAAACCAAAACTACAAAATGTAAACTTGTGCTGTGAATTTTATTGATTTTTTATTAAAATATAATAAAGCTTTTGTGTGGCTACTGGTTTATATCTTCTGACTGGATCCAAAAAGTCCCAGAAAATAATTCTAGTGAAATTATCAGCTGATGATTATGTAAGACAAAATGAAACATCTGAGTTTATTTGGGTCCATCAGAACCAGAACCTGGAGGTTCTCCAGTGTGAGCTGCTGCGGCTCACGACCGCCCCGGGAACGCATGACCTGGGATAGAACCAGACCGAACCGGACCGGCCTCGTGCATCAGCTGAACTCACCAACAAGTACGAAGAACCAACTCCCTCCACCAGGTGGCGCCGGTCATAACGGGCTGATCTCTAATAATTTATTATGAGGTTTATCTGCATGTATTTATCTGAGCACCGATAATCTGATGCAACAGTAGAACCAAACGGGTCGAACCGGTATAACAATATATAAAATATAATACTATCAACGTCATAATAATCTTCAATAATACAGATCTTTAATAATAGTTATTGTAATAATAATCTACCACTAATAATAATAGTAATGGGGCAGATGCATAATATGAGAGTTATATTTGCTAGAACGTCTTTAATCAACAGCTAAAAGAAAAGATTTATGCAACGCCTGCAAACTGAATCTAATTTTACTTTAATCATAATTTAATCTCAGCTTCATCCTGACTCATCCATATTCTGAGGCATCTCAAATCTGGCAGCCTGAACAAAAAGCTGCAAACCCGTCCAGACGCCGCGGCCCGCGGGCGGAGCATGAAGGGCGGAGCTTGAGGGGCGGAGCCGCTCCTCCGCCTGGTCTGCAGCTCGCTGCGGCCCACAAGCGGTCCGCTTCAGGTCCAGTTCACACGAACCAGAACCTTCTCTGCTTGTCCATCTGTGGTCATGTCCAACTCAGACCGGGTCGTGTTGGTTCTGGGAGGAGCGGGGACGGTGGGCTCTGGCATAGTCAAAGCCCTGCTGGATAAAGGTATATTATTATTATTATTATTATTATTATTGTTATTGTTATTGTTATTATTATTATTGTCACTCTTATTCAGCGCAGTTTTGCGCCTCGTATTTTATTTTTGATGAGTTTTCCTGGCGGTTTTTAATATTTTCCAGCCACGATCAGCTGAACTATTTAGAATTTATTGTGCTTTTAAGCGATTTCAAGGGTAAAACCAGCCGAACCGGAACCCGAAACAACCCGCGTTCCCCCATTATCTACAATGTCGCATCTGTAGTCAAACTGATAGCAGGTAGCATAAAGTTATTAACTGAAGCCCAACCAAACATTGGAACCACATCCTTTCCTTGAGGCGGTTCCAGATGGATGAAGTTCTGAAAAGTCCGGAATGAACCAGATTTTCCTCTGAAACATCTTGTTGGTAAAACCAGAGCAACAGCAAACCTGAAAGCAGAGGAAACATTAAAACCTGTAGAAAGAATATGGGTTTAGTTGTGTTTTAGTTGCTCAGTTGTGTTTTAGTTGCTCAGTTGGGTTTAGTTGTGTTTTAGTTGTTGCTCCCTTTTCAGGGTTCAAGGCGGCCGTGATCTCCAGAGACGGCGGGCGACTGGACAGACTCCGTGCCTTCATCTCTCCCAGCAGCAAGGACAACCTCATCGCTGTAGTGGGGAATGTGGGTGAGTTGGCCCACAGCATGACGCTTCCCCTGGTGAATGGCAGTAACAGAACAACAAAATCAGTCCAGCAGAACATTATGACCACCTTCCAGGTCCTGTTTTCTGCTGGAGCAGCTGACGGACTCCTGAAAATAGTCGTGTCCCAACAGGTTTATAGCTTGTCTGCTAGCATGTAGAGCAGGAGTTCTGCTCAACAGGTGCAGATGGGGCAGCCGGTTTCCATGGTGACCCAGAGGTCCCATTTCTTCTTCAACCAGTTTTGCTGCTTAACTTCTCAATGCTTGAATTTCCTGCAGTGTAAAACTGTGGCTGCAGAACATCAACACGTTAGCACGCTAATGTTCAATTAGCATGGTTAGCATGAGAACATTAAATTAATCTACAGGTTAGCATACTAACCTTAAATGACTTTGTTAACAATGCTAATGTTAGAAACAGCGCGTTAATTTAATATGAACCTGAAATCAACAGGTCGTCATGCCAACCTTAATATAACGTGTTAGCATGCTAACATTAAATCAGTCCATGTACGTGCTAAAGCGATGATTAAAGTTGGGACTCCATGAGGACGTGCTCTTCATTTGTCCAGGCTCTGAGGACGGAGCGCAGCAGGCGAAGGAGCAGCTGCTGCAGCAGGTGGGAAAGGTGACGGACGTGGTTTCTACCCTGGGCTTCAGCTGGTGGCAGGGCGGCCCACCACACACCCAGACCCTCCAGGACCTGCACTGGGTCAGCACGCACACAGCCTCCAGCACACAGTGATCATGCATGTCCCCTGCTGTCCTCTCCTGTTCGTTCCCGTCCCTCATGTCCTCATGCGTCCTGCCTATTGTCCTCTGCAGGTTTTGGACGCCCTGCTGTTCAGCACCTTTGTCTCCTGGAAGACGTTCTTCCCCCTGGTGAGGGACGATCCGTCCTGTAGCTACACCTTCATCACAGGTAACCGTGGCAAAGTATTCAAACCCCGGGACCCTCTCATGCTGCGTCGCCATTGGCAACAAGAACCAGAAGCAATAAACTTCTTTGACTCGGCCATTCTGATTCATGGGCTGCCATGGGTCCCCTTATTAAAAGTTGAACTTTGACCCCACAATTTCCTCCAGGATTGTCCTGGTTTAGCTGCAGCCATCTTCCCACAGCATGATGCTGCCACCACCGTGTTCCACTGTACAGATGCAGTTTGTTCTGTAATGTTCTCTAACAAACCCAGAAGAAACATGTTGGGAGGGGCAGCTCCCAGTAACCCCAGTCTGCTCCGTGTGACTCTGCCTCCAGGGGGAGCCGGAGAGCAGCTGCTGATGCCGGGGACCGGCTTCCTGACGGTCGGCGCCGCCAGCGCGCTGGCCTTCTGCCAAGTTCTGCGAGACGAATACCCGCAGGTGGACTGCAGGCTGTGCCAGGTGAGGGGGGGCTGACCCCTAGCTCTGACCTCTGACCCCTCCCAGCCCTTTTAATGTTTTAATGTTTGAGTTGTTTTGCTGAATCTGCCATTTTTTATGGTTCATATCCCACCATGCAGTTCTTCCAGCCTCCTCTTCCTCTCCAACAGGTGAAGATCAACACAGGTGTGGCGACCCCAGAGCGCCTGGCGCCCGGCTACCTCAACCATCTGGACCTGGGCGTTGCCGTGGCAACCTTGGTGGAGCGAGGAAGCTCCTCCCACCGCGTGTTCACCGTCGGCAGCCCTGCGGACCTGCAGACCCAGCTGCTGGAAGGGAACTTGTAGAACCCCACAGAACCGGTTCTGGTTCCGTCCAGATGAAGGCTAAAAGAATTCCTGTAAAATTTTCTGTCCAAAACATTAAAACATGTTGAAAAGTAAAACCTGAGGAATTCTGGGAGATTTTTTTGACAAACGGAGTTCTGGAGAAAAGTTCTGACCAGTTTGGTTCTGGTTCTGGTTGCTTCTGCTGATGGATTGCCTGTGGCAGGTCGCTGTGTTGACGCAGGCTGACGAGTTTCCGTCTGACGAGTTTCCGTCTGACGAGTTTCCGTCTGACAGCTGACCGGACGCAGCGAAGCGGCAGGAAATCGTGTCACATCGGTTCGCGGCCAGTTGTTTCTGATGAATCCTGGGTTGACCCGACCGGTGGAGGACGAGCTCCAGACGGAGGGGACGGACGGCCCGAACCAGAAACCGCTCCTGCAGCAGAACGGGTCTGATCCGGTTCTGGTTGGATGACCCACCGTGGGTCAAGGTCACTTACAAAATGTTTCCATCACAAAGAGTTGCTCTGATCCACCGCTGCATGTTTCCTCCACAAACCCCTCACATGCTTTGACATCATGACGTCAATGTGATGACATCATGATGCTATGTGATGACATCATGTGAGGGAACATCAGTGAGGCAGGAGCGAAACCCTTTTGTGCCTTCAGCACCGATCGATCCTTTGCATCATAGTTCAGATCGGCGGAAACAAGTTGTTTCTGTCCGTTTCTTCATGGCTTTTTGTTCCTCTTATTTCATTTGTCTGTCAGGTGAGCCCAACCAGGTGAGCCCAACCAGGTGAGCCCAACCAGCTCACCTGGTTGAGTTCACAGATGGCAGGATTTACAGAAGCCTCTTTGAAAACCACACAATATTCACATGCGCGACAGCTCAAGACATTACAGCACCCCCATTTACATGCTGCTTTCACAATAAAAGCGCACTTCCAGGTCATGTTTGATCTACTTTCCAGTAGATTTCCAGCAGCTTCACATTTAGACTTTGTATTTATACAGTTGCAAAAAGAAATAATGTATCGGAAATAATTGGGGACATTAAGCAATGCTGAAAACTCTGTTTCCAGCAACTTCTCTCACTTGTGGGTGGCAGAGGGACACCTAGAACAAACCCAGCAAATGTGAGAGGGACCTGGCTGCAGCAACAGGAAGGGGCGGGACGGACCGCTGTCAGTCTCAGACCTTATATGGAAATGGGACCATTGCACTCCGGAAGTGAAGGAGGCGCTGTTTCCTATATCATCCATTTCTCAAGTTTTTATTTTATTGTGAAATCTGTGATATATCTTCACATTTAGGAAGGATTTTCACTCCCAGCATGTATTTGAACTTCTCTCTTTCATTTATTTTAGTGCAGCTCACAGTTTTTAACACATTCTGTAGCTTTTTTTAGCAGGAAACACCAAAAAAAAATAAAAAAAATGGCACCTTTGGTAGGGAACTGCTTGCCCTTTTTCTGGCAACACGCCATTTCTGCTTCATGGTGGAGGGCACGGACTTTACTGCTTTTGTTGACCACAAGCTTCTCATTTTTGGCAAAAGTTTCTGAACCGTGGTCGGCTCGGCAACATTTGTCTGCCATTTCAGAGTTCAAGAATTCAGCCAACAGAATAATCTGGTGGCCGACTGTCTGTCCAGAGCAAAGGTTGCTTCTGTGCATCTAGGTGTGGACGACCTCACCATGACCACAGACCAACTGACTAACCAGGATATTCTGGCCTTTAAGAATATCTGCTGCTGACTTCCACGGTACATTGTATATATAAGCTAAAGCTGAATCCAGTTTGCCTTTAGAGGCCGTCTCCTTTCATGAGTGTGACGCAACCCTCCTTTGCAATGTCTCGACTGGCAAACCTCGACCTTTGGTCCCCACTTGTTGCCGTCGGCGGGTTTTCGATGCAGTTCCTTCCCTTTCACACCCGGGCGTTAAAGCTTCTGTTAAACTTGTAGGGGCAAAGTTCATGTGACCAGGACTCCTTAAAGATGTACGGACATGGGTGACTTCCTGTTTAGCTTGCCAGAATGCCAAGGTGCAGCGGGACTCCAAGGCTCCATGGAGCACTTTCCTGTTCCACAATGAAAGTTTGAACATGTGCATGTGGACTTAGTGGGGCCACTTCCACCTTCCAGAGGTTTTCCCATCTCCTGACGATGGTGGACAGAACTACTCGGTGGCCGGAGCCAGTTCCACTGTCAACCACTTCGGTTGATGTGTCCCGGTTTGGTGTGCCATTGGACTTGACCTCTGACAGAGGTCACCAGTTCCCTTCATAGCTGTGGACTGCAGAGAGCCTTGGGGTTAAAGTTCACCGTACTGCTGCCTGCCATCCGCTGGCCAACGGTCTTTGTGAGCGGTTCCACTGCACAATGAATGCTGCATTGTGGGCCAAAGGACGACCTGGTCCTTTGTTCCAAAGGACCTAATGTCTGTATTTACCTGCCGTGACTCACTCCGCTCACCACTTCAGCCTCCTTACGATGGTCCAATCCGTGTTCTGGAGAGAACCAGGATGTTCTGGTGGAGCTGGGGGTAATCAGGAGGGTATTTCCTGATTACCCCGTTTGAAGCCAGCTGATGTAACCAGGGGACCCAGTTGAGTTGGCTCAGCCTCCTGGTCGTCCCCCAGTTTCTTCCTCCCCTTCAGCTGCTTTGTCCCCTCAGGTGGACAGTTTGGTAGCAGTCCATCTGGAGTCTGTTGCTGTGAGAAGAACCCGTGATGGCCGACTTATTAAAGTCCCTAGTTGTTACCGCTTTTCAGTTGTTTGTTGCTGCAGTTTAGTTTTTCATTTATGTTTTCTTTTATGTAACTGTGATGTTGTTTCACATGTTATGTTTTTGTGTTTGACATTCACGCCACAATGTATGCTTTTATTGTGAAGGGGAGAGGTGAGGAGAGAATTCAGTTTTACTTTATTCTGAGAAAACAAGACTTAAAAGATATTTTTGTCTTTTTCAGTGACTTCCACTGTACATTATATATATAAGCTAAATGTTCATACATTAAATGTTTTTAAATGTTTTTTAACTATTTTATTGGCGGCATTCAGACAGGAGGACCTGCTGCTTCACCTGCTGCTTCACCTGCTGCTCTTCAGAGCATTTCAATGGGAGGTAAATTGTAAAAATGCAGCCATTTTGTAGACAAAAATAATCAAAATTGGTTAAGCTAACTGAAAATTAAATACTTTATAGTACAAACCACAGGGTGAAAATGGCAATATAAATGATGTTATTTTTTCATGATTGGGAAATCATGGAATCCAAATGGATCATGGAAGACAACTTCCTGTTCTCTTCCCAGGCAACAGGAAGTTGGTCAATAAACATCACGTCACTGATTAATCATTTTGACCTAAATTACAAGTTTTATTTTAACTGCCCTCCACAATTATTTAGCTATGAACAGCTGGACTCCTAATCGCTGAAAAATTCACAGTTGAAGGATTTCTTCCTCCCAAAGTAAGAAAATTAGACGTCTGGATGGACGAGACGGTTTAAGCTGAAATCACGCAGAGAGAAATAAATAAACAAGCTATTTAATAATTAAACAGTTGATCTTCTTTATTAACCCTTCTCAAAGATACATTATTTCATAAACATCCCAGTAAAGTTTAGATTCAGTCACAGGATCATCTGAACATTTTGTTTTTCCCTCCTGGGTTTCTGTGTCTCTAGTGACAGCAGGGTTAGGGTTAAATAACATCAGGTAACTTTGTATTTTATTGTTAGGGTTACCCTAACCCTAACCCTACTACGAAGGGGAAGACGTGCTGCAAACGTCGTCAGGTCCGGGAGTCGAACCCACGACGGCCGCGCCGAGGACTCAAGGCCTGAAAATGTGGGTCGCGCTTCCCCTGACCATCTCAACATCTTTAATGGTGCAACTGGAAACATCTTCAATAAAAATGATGCAGAAATATTCCAGCAGGTTCTCCCAGTTCCATCGGTTTACTGGTGCCGGAACCAGTAAACCAGTACTGTATCTCGGAACCAGAAAGTAAAACCGGTTTCTGCTCTTTGGACTGGAAATTATTTTAAGACTAAAAATGAGATTGAACTAAAGATATCTTTGAGATGAATAAACTGATCTGATTTAAAACTAAACAATAAAATACAAAGTTACCTGATGTTATTTAATGACCCTTGACCTCTGGACAGGTCCTGGCAAATTGAATATAAACTGGATGAGAAGAAACTAAATTCTGAAAAAATAAACAACAAAACCAAGAATCCCTTCAGTTCTTCACAGCAGGACCGACGTAGGCATCAGAGGTCATCCTGAAGGTCACCCAGAGTCTGCTCTCACGTCATCACGTCCACTGCAAGCAGATTACCCACGATGCCGTTCACCAACATGGTGACCCGGTTAGATATCAGCAGGATTATCAGACTTCCTGTAGTGTCAAACGGTAATCTCTGTTTCACTCCCAGGTTTTGACTCAATAATTCAGGAACGTTTGGATTACAGGCCTCAGATCTGCTGCTGCTTTATAACGTTTCTCTCCAGCTCAGGCTCCGCCCACCAACCAGGTGTTGCACTGATCAATTATTGACAACCAGCTGACACCTGAGTCTTCTGATTGGCTGGGAGGCGGAGCCAAGAGCTGCAGCATCAGAAAAACGATGAAGAGTGAGGAAGATGAGGAACAATCTGGAAAAGTCGGAAGAAATGTTGAAGTAGCCCCTCCCCCGGTCCGGTTTGGTCCGGTTCGGTTCGGTCCGGTCCACAACTGGAAAGTAACTGCTGCAGTGCTTCCATTTCTGAGCCCCTACTGAGCATGCTCAGAACAGCCAGCAGTAAATCTTTCCTGATATCCAGGAACCTTCAGAGCAAAGGTCATGACCTTATCTCTGTCTGGCCAATCAGAGGCCAGCTTGTACCTGTGGCGGCTTCACAGTGGGGGGGGCGTTACTCGGGGTCAACAAGGTCAGATCTTGCTGGCAGAGACTCAATGTAGGCTAGAGCGCTCTGCAGGGAGGTGAGACAGTAACCCTCCTCACCAATCAGGAAGCTGGGAAGACAACAGGAAGTTGGTCAATAAACAAGCAGGAAGTGGTTTTAAACTTGATGCTGGAAAACAGAAGATCTGCAGCAAAGAGTCAGAAGAAAACATGTCAACGTTCTGATGGACTGTTAGCCGTTTCCATGACGATGACTCGCCTCTCATGGATGAACTCCTCTAGGGCGGCGCACTCCGACAGCAGCTGGGGACACTGGCAGCGCAGCGCCACGAAGGACAGGATGGGCAGCAGGTCATCGGCGCCGCTACGGGGACATGAAGGGTCAGAGAGCAGCTGAAATGGTCAATAGCCGTCAATTAATTGATGAATCGTTAACAGGAGCGTAGAGGCTCTGAAGACGCTGTTGGCCAGAAGAATTGAAACAATGAACAAAAAACTGGGAAAGAAACATAAAAACGCATCAGACGTTCCTCGTCGCGTTATTCGTCAAGACGCCGCGCCTCAATGTGCTGGTCTAGCGCCACCTGGTGGCGGGTTAGCAGGCTTTCTGTATTTCTAATGTCTAAAACGGGACTGAATGGTTAAAAAGAAAAATCTATTCATTACCCTATTAATCAATACAATAATTGATTAAGAAAATAACTAGAATAGCTATAATGAAAGCTAAATCTGGGCTTGAATTACAACTCCAGAAAAAAGATTTGAAATTATTCGTTCAGATTATGAATCCCCTCTAGAACCAGGTTCTGGAGGCTCCAGGTTCTGGAGGCTCCAGGTTCTGGAGGTTCCAGGTTCTGGAGGCACCAGGTTCTGGAGGCTCCAGGTTCTGGAGGCTCCAGGTTCTGGAGGTTCCAGGTTCTGCCGGGTCGCCCTCTTCTTCCCGCTCCAACCGCCTCGTTGACCTCCTGCTTCAGACGCGGTGACCCAGTTTCAAGCCGGGCCAGAAGGGGGGGCAGCCGGCTCCAGAACCGAGGCGGTTCCTGCTGGGCCGGGCCGAGTGATCTGATGAGACCCGACAGCGGCGCTGCCGGGTCACGGAATCCCAGACGGCGCCGACGGCCCTTCAGAACCGATTTCACGGCTGAAGGAGTCCGAAGCTCAACGAGGTCAAAGACAAGAAAGACTGTTTACTCTAACCGGACCGGCGCCGGCCCGGCAGGTTACTCACATGGCGGCGGCCCGGGAGGCTCCGCCCCCCTGCTGGTTCCGGTAGTCCTCGGCGCAGCCACAGATCAGCCGCAGCGTCCGTACTGAGACACAAACAGAACAGAACCGGTAAGCGGGTCCGATTTACGGTTCTGAAGAACCGGTCCATCGGGTCGACAGAGCAAGGAGCGGCAGCTGCGGTCCAGAGTGATGCTGCCGGGCCGGTGGTTCTGCTGGGCCGTCACTGGCCTCATAGGAAGAACCCGTTTGGTTTCTTACTGTTCAATATCCTGGTTCTGGTTCTGATAGGTCGGGTTTGGGTGTCACGTTGGCCTAACAGAACCGTCCGCAGTGTCGGTTCTGGATCAGCAGAAGCAGCTGCTGGTTATGAAATGGACTGGCCCGACTTGCTAAGAATTTTTTGAAAAAGAACCAAACCACTAAAGGAAACCGGATCAGAACCAAAAAAGTTCTGCTTCTTCTGAGGTCAGACATTTCCAGCGGCACCTTGCGGTCCGGTTCTGTGGTTCTGGTAAACCAAACCAATCTTTTACAGACCCAGTTCTGATGCCAGCTCTGACTCAGAACCAGAACCGTCCCAAATCCCAGCATCCGAGGATTCAGGCTGTTGCTAGGATACCGGGCTTTTCCCAGACAGAACCAGAACCAGATTTAGGAGCAGCTGGACCTCCAGATTATAATCTGGTTTAATCTCACCTATGCAGTCCAGCTTCCTCTGAGGGCAGCGGTCCTGCACCAGCAGCTTCAGCTCCTGCACCGCCGCCTCGTAGGGGTAGGAACCTTGGAGAGCGCCGGGGTCCTGGGGGAACAGTTTGAGGGGAACACCGACCTCTGCTGGCGAGGCGCTGCAGTACAGCGCCATGTTCCTCTGGAAGAGCCGCTCTCGCTCCCTGAGGACTCGCCTGAGGAACACAGGATGCAGGAAACGTTTCACCCTGCATTCAGGAGCAACAAATAATCCCAATAAAACATGAAACACTGGATCTGGTTTATTCTGCTAATCCCTGCAGAATAAACAGATTAATACAAATATGGAGCATAAACTCTGGCTGGACAAATATTCACCCCATCTTGCCAGTCTTTAGTGTCAGTCTGTTACTTTCCTACATTCTTCCTTTTCACCTCTCCTATCAGGTTGGAGCGGCGGGCACACATATGTGATTGGCAGCGCTGAGATCCGCCTCCAGGCTCTGACTGTCACCACATGTGCACTAACTGCACTTAAAATCGCTATTTACATCACGTTGACAGAAATCGGCATCCAACAGGGCGACTGTGGTTGTGTGGCAGAGTTGTCGTCTTGCAATCGGAAGGTTGTAGGTTCGATTCCAGCTCCCTCCTGCCACATGTCGATGTGCCTCTGGGCAAGGCACTTAACCCCAAATTGCCTACCGATCTGCGTATCGGTGTATGAATGTGAGTGCGAATGGGTGAATGTGACTCTAGTGTAAAGCGCTTTGAGTGATAAAAATGACTGGAAAAGCGCTATATAAGTTCAGTTACCATTTAATTTTGAATGTTTTAAATCCACGAAAGGTCAGGGGTCACAGGTGACTCCATAAAGGCTCACAGTGAACTGGAAATGGCTCACATTCTAGACAGTAGACAGACAGGAAGGAGGGCGAGGAGAGAGGGGAAGACATGGACCAGGTTGGACAGGAATGGACCAGGTTGGACCGGGATGGACCGGGATGGACCGGGTTGGACCAGGTTGGACCGGGATGGACCAGGTTGGAACGGGATGGACCAGGTTGGAACGGGATGGACCAGGTTGGACCGGGATGGACCAGGTTGGAACGGGATGGACCAGGTTGGACCAGGATGGACCGGGATGGACCAGGTTGGACCGGGATGGACCAGGTTGGACCAGGATGGACCGGGATGGACCAGGCTGGAACGGGATGGACCAGGTTGGACCGGGATGGACCAGGTTGGACCGGGATGGATGTCCAGCCACATGGAAAGAGCAACACACCACATGAAGCGATTTCTCAAACCCGCATTCAGATTTCAGACAGAAAATCGTGTGAAAGCCACAACATCACTGAATTAATGTAAACAAACATGGCTGATGAAGCAACATGGCTGATGAAGCAACATGGTTGATGAAGCAACATGGCTGATGAAACAACATGGCTGATGAAACAACATGGCTGATGAAGCAACATGGTTGATGAAGCAACATGGTTGATGAAACAACATGGCTGATGAAGCAACATGGCTGATGAAGCAACATGGTTGATGAAGCAACATGGCTGATGAAGCAACATGGCTGATGAAGCAACATGGCTGATGAAGCAACATGATTGATGAAGCAACATGGCTGATGAAACAACATGGCTGATGAAGCAACATGGTTGATGAAGCAACATGGCTGATGAAGCAACATGGCTGATGAAACAACATGGCTGATGAAGCAACATGGTTGATGAAGCAACATGGCTGATGAAGCAACATGGCTGATGAAGCAACATGGTTGATGAAGCAACATGGCTGATGAAGCAACATGGCTGATGAAGCAACATGGCTGATGAAGCAACATGGCTGATGAAGCAACATGGCTTCATTTAAAAAGATGTAACAAAAAGAAAAGGCCGTGGATTAAAGAGTGGAGGACTTTATTATTATTCTGTTTTTCATCTTTCCCATTTGTGTTTAAGCTTCATTGGTTAATTAGTATTTACCGTTTTAAAATTACATTGAGAACAGATAACTAATTTTAAAACCAGCATTAATCAATATTTTACTGGAATCTACCAGCAATGCCTGTGGCTGGAGTCAGAGTAAAGACTGAATGAAAATCATTAGAACCTGTTTATGTCACGTTAAGATGAACAGCTGAAAAGCTACAGGGTTTATCAACTGCAGTGCCAGTTTCGCTCCAACTCCTCCCCTTGTCATTTGTGTGGATATTATTTGCAGGAATAAACATTATTGTTGTTTCCACATGTCATCTCTGACGTCCGCTGGACGTTGGGTTGCATCCAACAGGCTGCCTTCTCGCTCCCAGTCGGGAAAACCAAACGGTGATAAACTGGCCAAGACAATCCGTCATGTTGAATACGCCTGATTTAGATCGGAGCGGCTCTACCGACTGGACCCGACCAGTCAGAAGATTCTCATCAGGGAAAAATATCCTGTTGTTTGAAGCTTTTATTTCCACTTTGGTTTTATGTTTAGTTTTTATTTCAGTGGATTTTTGCTCATGGTGACGGCTAGAGACTGTGGATGTCTCTGACGATGACCGTCAGGTGTTTAGTTTACCAGTTCCAGTGTTTCATGTTGTTTTGAAAGTAAAGTGCGTCTATATTTGCAGGATATCGCTCCGATTATTACCATTACATCAATTTAAAATGGTCTTCAAACAATATTATCGTTTATCGCAATTAGTTTCGGGACAATAAATCGCTCAGCAACATTAGTTTTGGTGACAGGCCTGGTTCCAGTCCATTTCAAAACCGGGAGGATTTGTCAAGATTTTAATTAGAAAGCCAATTTATGAGAAAAAGAATTGAGAAAGTTGTCAGCCTTATGATAAACCCTGAAAATGCTGCCAATGCGACGCAGCGTCTGCTGGCTTTCCCAGAAAAAAACTGAGTTTAGGCTGATTTCCATAAACCAGAGAAACTTTCCGTCACTGGCTGAAGGGCGGAGCCGCAGGGCGGAGCCGCAGGGCGGAGCCGCTGGGCGGAGCCGCTGGGCGGAGCAGAGGACAGGTGTAATACCTGAAGAGAGCCAGCAGGGGGCTCCACAGAGGCGTGAAGAAGGCCTCCTCAATGCAGCCCAGACTCAGGTCCTTAAAGGCCGCAGTGTTCAGGCAGTCGAAGGAGAGCAGGCAGAGCGACAGCAGCTGATCTGGAACCAAAGCTCAGGATCAATATTCAGAACCCATGGATCAATAATCGATTGATCAGCTCACCGACGGCTCCGTGGATGTCTCTGACGATGGCCTTCAGGTGTTCTTTAAGAGCTCTGAGCTCCAGCTGCTCCAGCTCAACGGAGGGGTCAAAGGTCAGCTCTGCCTGCAGGTCGCCAGAGTCCAGCCGGGACAGGAAGTGCTCCAAGTCCTCAAAGGAGTCGTCCCGCCGCGCCGCGTCCTCGCTGTCCAGTGAGCTGCTGGGTCTGGTCGGGTTTCGCTCTGTGACGGGTCGACACACAACATTCACCAACGACACACCGAGACGATGACCTGCTGGACGGTCGCCATGGCAATGATCTGCAACGCCCCGCATCGTCTCAGCAGGACGACGCCCAACTTTACCAACTGGTTGTTTCACCTGGAGAGAGCCGGACGTGAACGCTGCGAGAAGACCTGATCAGCAGGGCGGGGCTCTGAGGAAGACTCTGAGGAAGACTCTGAGGAAGACTCTGAGGAAGACTCTGAGGAAGACTCTGAGGAAGACTCTGAGGAAGACTCTGAGTGACGATGGGGTAGAGCTGGTTGTAGATCCTGAACTGATGTTTCCTCAGCAGCTCCACCAGTGGATGATCCGACCTGGAAGAAACCAGGATCATCACTCCAGACTCAGATCTAGATGTAGATATATAGATATGTCCTACAATCACCTGAGCAGGTAGGAGAGCAGATCCAGAACCAGCGAGGCGTCCGGGTTCTTCTTGATGTTGGTTCTCCACTGTTTGGGCCAGTCCTAGAACCAGAACCGTCTTTAGCCAGACCACTTTGGGCCCAGCAGAACCTCTAGTCCAGAACCTCTAGTCCAGAACCTCTGGCCCAGAACCTCTAGTCCAGAACCTCTAGTCCAGAACCTCTAGCCCAGAACCTCTAGCCCAGAACCTCTAGTCCAGAACCTCTAGTCCAGAACCTCTGGCCCAGAACCTCTAGTCCAGAACCTCTAGCCCAGAACCTCTAGTCCAGAACCTCTAGCCCAGAACCTCTAGCGCAGAACCTCTAGTCCAGAACCTCTAGTCCAGAACCTCTAGTCCAGAACCTCTAGTCCAGAACCTCTAGCCCAGAACCTCTAGTCCAGAACCTCTAGTCCAGAACCTCTAGCCCAGAACCTCTGGCCCAGAACCTCTGGCCCAGAACCTCTGGCCCAGAACCTCTAGCCCAGAACCTCTAGCCCAGAACCTCTAGCCCAGAACCTCTAGTCCAGAACCTCTAGCCCAGAACCTCTAGTCCAGAACCTCTAGCCCAGAACCTCTAGCCCAGAACCTCTAGTCCAGAACCTCTGGCCCAGAACCTCTAGTCCAGAACCTCTAGTCCAGAACCTCTAGTCCAGAACCTCTAGTCCAGAACCTCTAGCCCAGAACCTCTAGTCCAGAACCTCTAGTCCAGAACCTCTAGCCCAGAACCTCTAGTCCAGAACCTCTAGTCCAGAACCTCTAGCCCAGAACTTCTAGTCCAGAACCTCTAGTCCACCCCTGTGGGTCTCCTCAACTTTCAGATGCATCTCTGCTTCAACACACTGGAGTCAAATAATGATGTCATCATCATCAGGGCTCTGGAGAACCGGACTGGACCTGGGAGGAGATTCAGCTCTGGATTCAAGTGTGTTGGACCAGAGAGACGTCTAAGAGTTGCAGGACTTTGGCCCTCCAGGACCAGGACCGCCCACCCTGAACTAGCAGATGGACCCATCCCGACTAGAGCAGAACACGGTGGGTACCGAGACGTTCTGCTGGGCCAGCTGGTCATAATGATTTGCTGGGTCACTCACGTGGTCCAGTTCATACTCCAGAACCCGGGCATAGAGGAGCCGCTGCTCCTGCTCCTCTGCAGTCAGTGCTCCAGAGGCAGCAAACCTCCTGTTGAGACCAAACAGACCAGATTAAATCAGATTAAATCAGATTAGATCAGATTATCCAGGCTCCTGAGAGCTCTGCACGTCGATCCACTCCTGGATCAACCAGCAGACCTCTCTGGTTCTGGTTCTGCTCTGCATCAGAACCAGAACCAAACCTGGAGAAGCAGCATTCAGCTTCTATTCATCACAGATCTGGAACAAACTTCCAGAAAACTGCAAAACAGCCAAAACCCTGAGTTCCTGTAAGACTAAAAGCCGCTTGATTGGAGCTGCTGCTGTTGAACCATAATCAATGAACTGCTGATCAATATATCTGATGTGATGTTGTTGACGTCTCATCGTTCAGTTGCTGAGTAACTTTCTATTTTTGGGTTAATTGATACAAATATAGCAGTTGCACAAATATGAAACTGATAAAATTACAGGTCCCACTGGAGCTTCCAGTGGAACTGGGAACGCTGGGAACACTGGGCGGATATGGAATCCCAAAGTTACATCAGACCAAACCAACCGATACCAGAGTGATCTTTGGATCGCAGTGGATCACATCTGAGCTCCAGACAGAAAAGGCCAGGCGGCCGGTCCGAGCGGCCGGTCCGAGCGGCCGGTCCTAGCGGCCGGTCCTAGCGGCCGGTCCGAGCGGCCGGTCCTAGCTGCCGGTCCGAGCGGCCGGTCCTAGCGGCCGGTCCGAGCGGCCGGTCCTAGCGGCCGGTCCTAGCGGCCGGTCCGAGCTGCCGGTCCGAGCGGCCGGTCCTAGCGGCCGGTTCTAGCGGCCGGACCTAGCGGCCGGTGTTATGCTGAGAAATGCCTGCCTGCCAAGAATTGCATCCCCTGTCGCGGGAGCGCGCATCGCTCTAAACTCTCGCATATTGACGAGGAAACGGGCTGAAATCCGACTGAAAAGGAAACTTTTGTTTCATACGAAAAGGACAATACTTGGGAAAGTATTTGTATCTTTTCCTGGCATTACCTATAGAAATCCCGATATTTGCATGCCCTATATATTTTTCCCAAGTATTGTCCTTTTCGTATGAAACAATGCCAGTAGCTCAGAGAACAGGAATGATTATGAAGACACAATTGAAAAGAAACAATAACTTTGGTAAGACGTTCATTTTTATGGCTTCAATTCTAGAGCTGAAATCTAGTGTTAGTGCATGGATGGATGGGTTCTTATTTCTTACTGTGTTGTGAAGAAATGAATGGCTGAGACCAAATAGTCTCTTAGAGGTGAGGAAGGTCAAGCAGTGGCCTCCAAATGTCCCTTGCCAGAAAATGCATTTGGATAGTAATGTGTTATAAGAAATGTTCTGACACATATCCTCTGAGCTACTAGAGTGACTTTCAAATCTGTATGACTCTTTTGAGCTGAAAAACGGGGCATGCAAATATCGGCAGCTCAAAATTCATTTTGCCAAAAATGCACCCCCCCCCAAGCTTAAAAAAACAAAAGGTTACGAGTGAAATAGCTTTTTCTACATAACCAGAGTAGTTCTATGAGCTACTGCTATGACTTTCATGTTATTAGCATTACATTAGAGAAAAATAGAGGGGATGCAAATTTTGGCAGCCTGAAAATCCATATTGCCGAAAAATGCATCCCCCTGCTAACTTGGAGAATTAAAGAGTTAGGAGTGAAATAACTTTTTTTCTGCATAACCAATTTTCATATGAACAGGACAATAGACAGGGGATGCAAATATTAGCAGGCTCAGACATTAAAATGCATCTCTCCTACATTAATACACTAGACAGTTAAGCGTCATATAAAATGTTCTATATAATGGGCCTCGTTTTCGTAATGCTTTAAGCTATTATAGTGTTAAAAGAAAAATATGGGAATTTCAAACCAGCTGCGGAGAACATGTTAATCAGAAACTGAAAAAAGTTCGACAAATACGTCTCAATAAACGTAAAAGACCGTATTTATTTAAATGAATTAGCGAAATAAGACCCACAATTGTAGGGCTTACATGATTAATAAACGTGATAATGTTACGAATATCTTTAAAAGTTTCCTTTTCGGTCGGATTTCAGCCCGTTTCCTCGTCAATATGCGAGAGTTTAGAGCGATGCGCGCTCCCGCGACAGGGGATGCAATTCTCGGCATAACACCTGTCCTAGCGGCCGGTCCTAGCGGCCCCCCCGCTCCCAGGTGAGGATGATGATGTTAGCTACCTGTTAGCTTCGTCCTGCAGCCTCTGCCTCCTCTCCTCCACCTTCCTCTGCAGCTGCTCTTCACGTTGAGGAACGATCAGAGTTCAGAACAAGCAGCTCTACTGCTCGCTGGATATGGCAAGCCGCTTTGGCATAAAAATCTGCTTCACTCACATCCCTGATCTCTGAAACTGGTTTATGATCAAATGTTTTAGTTCATGAAGATTTCTATAATTACATTCTGACTGAATGATGTCAGATTTACCATTGAAGTGTTTGGAGGCTTCAATTCAAGAAATGCACATTTCATGCATCTATTACAGTAGGACGAGTCAAAGTAAATTTATAACATCCTTTTTTCTGACCAGTCATAATTCTAAATCGAGATATCTTAAATCTTTTAGAATTATGCAGTTTTAAAATTTCAATGAAAAAAAGAGTTCTGAAAATGAATGTCTTCTGTTTTTAAGTGCAATGGCTGTTGGAAGAGGCAGATAGGAATCGCAGC
Organism: Poeciliopsis gracilis; assembly: GCA_911649635.1. Classification (NCBI taxonomy): domain Eukaryota; kingdom Metazoa; phylum Chordata; class Actinopteri; order Cyprinodontiformes; family Poeciliidae; genus Poeciliopsis; species Poeciliopsis gracilis. The sequence goes on from CAJVRI010001535.1 coordinate 297,967, forward strand.
GTTCAGTCATATCCTGTAACACGGAGCTCTTTCTGCATTGTGGCATTTCGGACTATTTTGTGCCAGAAACGCAGCAGTTTGGCAGCTTAACATCAACAAATGCAGTTTTAATGAGTTTTAATGAGTCATAAATCTGTGAATCCCGTGGCGTCGTTTAAGATACTTTGGAAATCTAATCTTTATTCTGTTTAGCTCTATTTTCTACATATGTCTAAACTGTGAGAATTTCTGTTTGTTCAGTCACTATTTAATAAAACTGACAAAAATAATGTAAAACTTTTGATGATGTTTTTAACTCGGCATATTATGATAAATTTAAGATGATCAATCCATTTCAGATTAACTCAATCGATTACCGTCTTCCCTCGTCTGGATATAAAAGCAGCTGCAGATCTGAACTCTTGGCCTCCATCTTGGAAGCGCTCAGTGAAAGGATACGGCGTCCTGTCTGGCTCTGGCGATGATCAGATTCTCCATCATCTGCCGCTGCAGAGAAAGCGTCTGCAGCAGAAACATGAGAGGAAAACATTTCTGATAAACATTTATATCCAAAACATTTCAAACAAACTTTTAAAAGCAAAGACAACCAGATTCCTGAACAGTGTCCAGATAGAAACCAGACATGTTTTCCTTAAACAATGAAAATAGGAAACACAACAGAAATATTTCTATTAACTTAATATAAGGAGAATAAGGAGCAATCAGCAGAAATACAGCAAACAAAAAAGGAATAAAAACAGAAACCGAGTCTCCATCAGTTGATGATTAAATAAAGACGGTAATCGATTGAGTTAATCTAAAGTTGATTGATCGTTACTGGTTTTGATAAAGTCCAGAGAACGATCTGGACCAGTTCCAGATCTCAGAGATGGTTCTGCAACAGCAGGACACTTAGACACAGCCCAAAATAATCCGGAATAAAACGCCATGATGACCAATATGAATGAATGAATTGAACATCGTTTCATATTTTCATGTAAAACAAATAAATCAAGTGTAAAACTGCAGATGAAGGTAAACAGAGCAACAGACAAAGTGTGGATGATAACTGCTGCAATATTTGGGTTGCAAATATTGCAGCAGTTATCATCCACACTAAACTGATAACCAGAACCAACACCGTGCATCTGGGCCGCAAAGGTCAGAGGTCAGCAGCGCTTTAGATCCACCAGGTGAGGTGACAGCTCTGTTTGATCACCAGCAGCATCTGAAGATGAAACAGGCTTTTAGGTTATCATATCACTGATTGCTTCATCAGAAAACAGAGAAAATCCATCAAGTCCTGCTGAAAACCCCACAGGCGTAAATCCCAGGAGGGGTCGCGGGGTCCGGACCCCCCAAAGCTCAGAAAAGTCCAGATCATTGAAGAAACATCTGCATTTAAATAACTTCAATATGAAAAGCCAAACGAAACAAGGAACAAAGTAAATCTGCCATTTATCTCAGAAAAAAAAATTAGAATGAATTTTTCAGTCCCCCTACCATTATTAGAACAATGGTTCAGTCCAAAGTGTGGGCGGAGCAACAGGGTGGTCAGAGCTAGCTGTTAGCTGCTAGCTGTTAGCTGCTAGCTGTTAGCTGCTAGCTGTTAGCTGCTAGCTGTTAGCTGCTAGCTGTTAGCTGCTAGCTGTTAGCTGCTAGCTGTTAGCTGCTAGCTGCTAGCTGTGACTGCATCACTAACATAAAGCCCTTCAGTAAGTAAATATTAACAAGAAAGATCAGACTGCAGTTTATTTTATTACTTTGACTGAATCATGATGAGCTGCCTCATTAGCAAAACTGCTTCATAGACTTGAGCTTTTTTGTCAAAGGCAGCAAACATCTCATTCATGTTTAACTCTTTAACTTCCAGTTAATTAGAAGAGTTTGAAACGGGATGAGCTGAGCAAGTGGACCAGCTCAGAGTGGGAGCCCAGAACAGATGGAAGAATCAGAAAGTTATGTTTTCATTTCTCACCGTCTTCATCATGGACTCTTTAAAACCACAAAATAAAACCGGAATATTTTTCTATATAAACCCTGGTGCTTTACATGTTACTATTTCAACCCATTAGATGAAAACGTGAAGTTGGAGGTTAACTAGGTTAACCGGGTTAACTAGGTTAACCGGGTTAACTAGGTTAACCGGGTTAACTAGGTTAACCGGGTTAACTAGGTTAACCGGGTTAACTAGGTTAACCGGGTTAACTAGGTTAACTGAATCTGAACCAGAATTTCACCCTGTTTAATCTGGAAACTTTATGGACCCGAAGTTCTGGCTCCGAGTGGTTCTAGTTCGGTCCTAGTTATATGTGGTTCCGGTTCTGTGTGAGGCTCGTTACCGTGTCTGCAGCGGAACTCGAACCCGTCAGTCTGGACCGAACCGGCTTGCGGCAGTGATCCAACACTTTACCTTCATGAACATCGCCAGCTTCCTCCAAAATGGCCGCAGCTCCACCTGGTTCCGAAACATTTTCCGAATCTAAACGGACATTTTTCCTTTCATCCAAAATGTCTCTGACAAACCAGAGAGACTCCAAAAAACCGCGGGTTGAGAAACGGTTCGGCTCACCATAGTATTTCTCTGGTTCTACTGGGCCACTTGGACCTTATCTGGAGTTAAATAAGCCCAGAGTCCAGATAAACCCGACCTTTCACCCCCAGCTTCATCAATAACCGACCTGACTCCGAAACGGAACCACTACAGTTTCAGAATAAAAGCCCGGAAGTTATGTTGGTACATTTCAGATCCAAAAGGAATGTGCTTCTATTTGGACCGGATCAGAATCAAAGAGTTGAAGTTCAGATATCCTGAAGTCCATCTAATGCTGGCAGAACCATCGACTGGAATGGATCCATCAGAACCCAACATGCGTTACTGAGGCTGTAGCGCCCCCTAATGCAGGGCTGTCAAACTCCAGTCCTGCAGGTCTTGGATGAGCCACAGGTCCAAAACACTGGAATGAAACGGCTTCATGACCTCCAGTGTGGATCGGTCCTCCAGAACCTTCATGACCACATCATTGTGTTCAGATGCTGCAGCAGAGGCTCATCTAAACGCTGCAGGACACGGGCCCCCCGCCTGTGATCTAGTTGATCACCAAAACACCAGAAAACACGTTGGGGCGCTGGAGAGAAGGTTCTGGTTCTGTTTGTGTCGACCATTGTCTGGAGGTTTTGGTCCTGAAACCTCAGGGTCTCATCTTGGGTTTCCACAGATGGTTCTGTTGGTTCTTCTCTGTGCGGCTTGGTCATTGTCAGTTTGTCCAAGGTTCTGGTTCCTCCAGCTCAGAGGTTAACACTGCTCCAAAAGGTTCTGGTGAAGAAGGAGCTGGTCCCAAGGTCTCAAAGTTCTGGTCCCGATATCAAGATTGTGACAGAAGAACCAGAACCTGGTCCAATCAGCTGGACTTCAGAGATCAGGAGAAAAGCTCCATCATCCAGAGAAGATGCTCTTTCACGCAGAGGTTCAACATGAGGTCCGAACTCCTCCCAAGACCAACTGGACCAACTGGACCAACTGGACCAACTGGACCAACGTTCTGTGGAAAACCTTTCCACTTTGACATTAAAGGTCTTAATCCTGTTGATCTCGACTGGCTGAAGCAATAAAAGGAGGGTGTGAAAACTTTTTCCAGGAAATGTAAATTGACCCCTGGGGTTCAGACAGGAAGTGTTGACAGAGATCGGCTCTGAAGGTCCAGACTCACCAAGGAGGTTTTCTGGGACGCCTGACCCGGAGCCAGCCGGGCCACACGAGCCTCATAGGACGCCTGGAGCTTCTGGTTCTGCCGGGACGCTTCCTCCACCGGGGTCAGCGTCCTGCAGAGGACACATCCAGGACACAAGAGGACAATCAGTGGACACGTCGGTCCGCTATAGTCTATAGAACCAGAGGAACCAGTGGAACCAGCACCAGCGATTTGGACATTATTCTGGGGACTTACTTCCTGCTGGAGTCGTGTGAAGCTGCAGTCTGTTGTCTCTGGAAGACATCGGGAGGAGGGAAAGAGGACGGCTGTCCACCATCATCTGACAGACCAAACCAAGACGAAGCGTCAACCTGTCCCTCAGCAGCAGAGGCTGAGGACAAGATGGGACAGGAAGAGACAAGATGAGAATGTCAGAGCCCAGGAGGAAGCTAGCTGTGATTGGCCGCTGAGCTTATGCCAGGGCTGCTTCTGATTGGAGGAGAGGACTCACCACTGTCTCCAGCCTTAGGACCAGCTTCAGCCTCTGATTGGACAGCTGAAGAACAGGAGGCGTTGTGGAGGACACGGGGGACAGGATGGACAGAGCGCTTCCCTATGAAGGACTTGGCTCGGTCCAGACATTGCTCCGCCAGCCGCAGCATCCGCTCCACCTCCACCTCCACCTGCGTCTCTGAGACGGACAAATAATCCAGGACAAAACCTATGAAAAGTTCAGCTTGTTCAGTTTGAAGTCAAATCATTTATTCTACAAGATTAAAGTGTCATAAAGTAAAATATTCCACGTTTCTTCCTGTTTCATGATTCTGACCTCCAGCTAATAAAATGTTCAGGTTTTCTGAAAATTACAACAATTAATGCAAGATAATAATTCAGAAAGTGAACCTGAACGCCCCTAGTGAGGGACAGTAAAGCACATTTCTATTCTGTTCTGTAGAGCAGGAGGTCCAGGTTCTGTCCAGGTTCTGTCCAGGTTCTGGTTCTTCAGGAAGCCCAGGTTGACCTCAAGCTGGCCTTTGTGGGTTCTGGCATCTCTCATCTTCTTCTGACGTTTTAGTGAGCTTCAGTCACGCTGCCACGTACTGGCTGGGAAGCGGCTCGACCCAACTGGTCTGACTTCTAGATGCAGTTCATCATCAATTCTTGGTGCTGCAGCTGCTGAATTGATAATCTATCCTGATTTTCACCTTTCTCCACCAGGGGGCGATGAAACGCTAAAGGAAAGCAGATCTGGTGTGTAAACCTGGACAGGTAAACCAGGTGAAGCCGGAGGAACTGCAGCAGCATTTCTCCCTCCTCTCACTTTTCACTGAACACAGCTGCTAATATAATATAAAATATTTTATATATTAAATATAATGTGATTATATTAAATAAATTTCAAGTCTGGAAATAATGAATATTACTGCATCTATTAATCAATAAATGGGTCTACTTTATGTAAAATGAAGTAGCTCACTGGAAACTACTGAACATGAAACTAACGATTTGAAGCTTAAATTCTACAAAGCAGCTAATATATATATATTATTTAAGATGCAGCTAAGCTGAGATCTTTGAGGCTCACCTTCTTGGAGAAGAACGTGTGATATGTAGTTGATCGTTCGCAGGTATTGGCAGTAAGCTTCCTGCAGACAGAAACACATCAATGCTAACATCTGGTCATGTTGGCATGAAATTCACACCAGATCAACCTGGTTATTTCCTCCAGAAATAACCAGAACCAACATTCTCCAAACAGTCGACGTCAAAATAAATGTTACTTTATTAAAAAACAGATTTATCTCCATAAATATTCAGTCAGTCCAATCCCGATATAGTTTTCAATCACTGGAACGGGATCAAATCATCGCAGATTGATTTGTTCCCCATTTGGGAAACAAATCAATCTGAGTCAGAATCTGCATTTGGTCCAGTTCTTTATTCCAACTGGTTAAACTGGTTCTACACCAGGAAACCCAGCAGAGCATTGAGGAGTCACTCCTCCTGGACCAGCAGGGGGCGACAGTGGAGAGAAAAACCTTCCCTTTAACAGAGAAGAAGTCCAGCAGAACCAGAACCAGAACTGAGCCAAATAAAATAAAGATCTAAATTTATCAAGCAGCTGGAAAGAAAAGTGAGCAGGTTTCAGGTTTATCCCATCAAGAGATTGAGGAAGGAGAGACAGGAGAGGTCAGAGGTCAGAGAGTCTGGAGGGGCCAGTGACCCAGAGGACAGTTAATATACGCTACAAATTTACCATCAGAGGGTGAACTACCACCTCCAGGGGTAAATGTAGGAGCCTCTCCACATCTATTACCCCAGGGGGTAAATGTAGGAGCCTCTCCACATCTATTACCCCGGAGGTAAATGTAGGAGCCTCTCCACATCTATTACCCCCGGGGGTAAATGTAGGAGCCTCTCCACATCTATTACCCCCGGGGGTAAATGTAGGAGCCTCTCCACATCTATTACCCCCGGGGGTAAATGTAGGAGCCTCTCCACATCTATTACCCCCGGAGGTAAATGTAGGAGCCTCTTACCAACATTATGACCATCAAGCTTCCAGCTGGTCTCCTGGTTTTTCTGAACTTGACAGCTGGAACAGCCCCTCCCCCCATGTTTGTTTACAGTCCATACATCGTCACTTCCGGTCGGCTTCAGCCGGAGCTTTGATCCTGCCGTCCAGGCAGCAGCCGCCTACCTGCTGCCGGTCTCCCCCCTCCAGTTGGATCGCCTGCTTCGCCATCTTCATGGCGCTCTGCAGCGGCTTCCCTCCGCCGTCCGCCATACTCTTCCTCCTCTTCTTCAGCTTCACGGGCTGCTCACTGAGATGCACGGCGCCCTCTGGTGGCCATGCAGGTTGTTTCCCAGGTAAATTATTAATAGCATAGCAAACAAACTAACGAGATGAAAAATATGAACATAAAATGTGGAAATACATACATACATAAATAGAGCTGCAGATGAAAGACAGACCAGAGATTGGATCATAAATGCATATGTTCAACTTAAACAGTAGCGCTATGGGTGACTAAACGGACCTAAAAACTCAGAAACATTAACAATAAAAACAATAATGTTGCATATATTTAGTTTTAAGTTGGTGTGAATAACATTAATTGATCAATATTAATGTTGGTTAACCTCATTATATAAATTACAATATTGTATTACAAATATAACCATAAGTGATACAAATTATTTAGTCTAATAAAAGTACCTCATATTCTTATTTTTACTGTAGGTGGCGCGCTCAGCTGTTTGTCCTTCCCTCTCTGTGCTAGTACTTCCGGGTCCTGATGTTTACAGTGGCAACCGCTCAGCAGCCGCTGACTTTGTTTGTTTATTTGCTTGTTTGAGTGGCTCAGAAAGTCACGTGGTTCAGCGAAACATGTTCAGCTGCTGCTGCTCTCTGCGCATGACAACTGCAGGCTCTAATTTCTAACTCTGGTGCTGCGCAGACTCACTGAAGCTAACCAAGCTAACCAAGCTAAGCTGCTGACGTCAGGTCGGTATGTTTTGATGTAAATCAGCAACTTTCAGAAATCTGGAGATATAATCAGAGGCTGTTTTATAATCTTATTTCCAGTCCACCATTTACTGTAATGCGGGACGACAGTCTCTGAGTGAACCTCCAGCTCAAATCCAGAAACGGGAATCATTTCCATTTTTCTCCAGGCTGCAGAAGATTCAGATCTGAAGGTCCAGTAACGCAGAAACCATGAAGAAGAAACCGCGGCGCCTGAAGATCTCATCGCCTCAGACAGCAGCCGATGGATGTGAGGGCAGGAAGACTGGAGCCAGGGAGACTCTGCTGACCTCAGTCCCCTCAACCACAGACGGCTTGTCTCCTGAAAGGACGGCGATGGACACAAACTCACACTTCAGCGTGAAAAAAGATGACGAAGAGAAAGATCCAGAGAGCAAATCCAGATGTTCGGGTGAGTTCAACCTGACCTCAAACCTGCAGAGAAGGTTTTATCTGGAATAACGGTTCGCTATGACATGAATAACCTGAGTCTGGATGTAAATATTGGCTCATTTGGGAAAATCATCTATAGCCACCTGTCCATCAGAGAGACACAGGACAGTTCAGAGACCAACTAACCCAACAGCTGTGGTTCTAGATAGGGGGAGGAAGCTGGAGTACCCAGAGAGAACACAGGCAGGCAACAGGGCGTTGAACACAAAACTTAATCACTACCAGTTGGCTACCTGCAGAATAGATTAGGATTAACGCAACAAACGATCTTTTCCTTCGTTGGTCAGACGGTCCCCGCTCCAATCCATCAGGAAACAACCTGCGTCTGATTTTCAGTTTTGTCTCCCAGCAGGAAGGACGTCCAGCGCCGTCTGTCGTTTCTGCCATGGAAAGTTCTCCCCGCGCAGTCTGAGGCACGTCTTCAGCAGGTGGCAGCGGCCCCTGGACCCGGCCGCCCCGTCGCCCCTTTTGGACCCGGCCGCCCCGTCGCCCCTCCCGTTCCATTCGGACTTCCAGCGTTTGGTCGGGGTCCGGTTGGACCGGGATCCGCGGCTCTCAGACTTCATCTGCAAAAGGTGCCACACGAAGTTCTACAAGTGCCACAGCATCCTGCGGCGGTTCCTGCAGAGGGTCAACCTGCCGGCGCTCGGAACCGGGAACCGGTGAGGCCATTAGCATGTCTCTACAGGTCCGATTCACAGAGAGAAGTTCTGAACCTGAAGCAGGTTTGTTTGTTTCCAGGAGTAACCTGAAGGGTCCGAACGCGCAGGCAAACGATTCGCCAGGAAGTAAAGAGACTTGTCTCTCAGAGGTTCTGGTTCTGGTCCAGCTGCTACCTGGTGTCATCACCGTTGTCTCTCTTCCTCCAGAACCAGAGTGTTTCCCGTCTTCAGAACCGCCGTGCTTCGCCTCTGACCCAAAGTGCCTTCACAGCCTGGTGGGCTGGGCGCACCGCCACGGTGAGGCCTGCACGTCCTGCCCCGACCTGAAGGAGGTGCTGGAGGGGCGGTGCGGGGGCTCCCTGAGGGCCATATGGGGGTGCGCCGACGGCCACCGTTACATCATGGACACTCAGAGCGCCGCCGCCGGTTACCTGGGAGACCAGGTGGGCTACTGGGGCGGAGCCTCGTGGAGGCGGAGCAACAAGGAGGATGGAGTCGAGAAGGTTCTGGATGGACAGATGGACCCAGAAACCCAACAGAACCAGGACGACTGGGCCGAAGGTGAGAACCTCATCAGATCTGCAAAACGCCGGGCTCAGCGGTTCTGAGCCGCTGGGCTTACTGCAAACTGAGTCCGGTCCGGTTGGTTCTTCTAGGCTTTCCTGAAGAGGCGACATCTCCGGCACCTGCCCCGCTCCAGGACCGGACCGCTGACAGCGACCTGTCGGACAGGTGAGTCTCTTTGGTCCTGTCCAGGTGTACCGGACTGAACCTATTGGACCGGTCAGACTGATGTGCTTCTGTGGTTTCAGGGCAATCTCTGAGGAGGAGCTTCAGGAGAACCGGACCCGGTCCGATGAGATGTTTGACCCAGTCCAGAACCAGAGGTACGCTGGTGCCGTCCGCCCCGCAGAACTTTTCCTGATTCATAAAAACATGTTTTAGAAACTGGACCTGAGTTCTGGACTTCTGGTGCTGGTCCACAATAGAACTGAGGTTCTGACCCTCCTCTCTTCCTCCAGAACCTCTAGGCTCAGCAGAACCCGGAGGAGGCAGAACCCAAAAACCTCAGAGGAATCCCGAGTCCGAAAGAAACCTGGACCCAAACCGGGCTGGAAGAACCAGTTCCGGCCCAAAGGGTGCGTAAAGGTTCCAGAAACCATCATCAGTTCTGACTGGTTTGGTTCTGACCCATTTGGTTCTGCTGTTTTTAAGGGAGGAGCTTCCCAACATCTACAAGTGTCCGTACCAGGGCTGCACCGCCGTCTACCGAGCGCCTGACGGGTTAAAGGTCAGAACCGTTTGACTGGTTCTGGTCCAGAGCCTCAGTCTTTTCGGACATGGTTCTTATTCTGGTTCCGACCCGCTGCTCGTTCCCCCCAGAAACACATTAAGGAGCATCATGAGGACATGAGGGAGCGGCCGTGTCCCCATCCAGGCTGCAACAAGGTGTTCATGATTGACCGCTACCTGCAGAGGCACATCAAGCTCATCCACACAGGTGAGGCCGGCGGGCGGGGCAGGTGGGCGGGGCCGGCGGGCCACGCAGCCAGAACTTTCTTCTGGTGGTGGTTCTGGAATGTAGCTGGTATCAGCTGTCGTCATGGCGATAGTTCTGTTTGGGTCAGTCGTCATGGTGACGGCTCCATTAGCCTGCTGTACTTTAATCAACAGAACCTTTCCAGGCCTCAATAATTCAGAGCTAATATTTTTATATTTTTATTATGGGATTTGTCCTGTTGACGATTTTCCGGCCTATTGAAACGTTTCTTCCAGAGGAGAGGAACTACATCTGTGATCAGTGCGGTCAGACCTTCAAGCAGCGGAAACACCTGTCGGTTCATCAGATGAGACATTCAGGAGCCAAACCGCTGCAGTGAGTCCTGGTGGTGGCGCTATGACGCACCTTAGAATATCTCCACTTTACCTGTCGCGTCACTCATGTTTTAGGGGCCTCTGTAGAAATATGGCTCATCAATTCATGATAAATTTTGTTTAAAAAAAGACAAAAATTTAAAAATGAAAACCACGTAAGAAATAGTTAAATGATAAAATTTCTAAACAATCAGAAGGAACTAAGGAGGTAATTAACATTGCTTAATTTATTGGTCGGAAGCATTTTGATTAAAACCAGTTTTCCTGCTGCTGATGAAACAGATTCATGGCTACAAATTTAGTTTTTTTTTCCAGTTATTTTAACTGGACTTAATAAAATAATTAACAGGAATAATTTAATTGTAGTTTCTTGTATCAGACTGATGGTGGCGCTTCTTTAGTTCTCTGACCCGGTCCCTGTCCTGCAGGTGCGAGGTGTGCGGCTTCCAGTGCCGCCAGCGGGCGTCCCTCAAGTATCACATGACCAAGCACAAAGCCGAGTCCGACCTGGCCTTCGAGTGCCGGACCTGCCGCAAGCGCTTCGAGAAACCACACAACCTGAACGTCCACATGTCCATGGTCCACCCGCCGGTTCTGGCCGAGGCCCGGCAGGCCGGCCCGGTTCGCCTGCAGACTATCGGCCTCACCGGAGAGCTGGTCCCCCAGGACCAGGACAGATGACAGCCGGGGGTCGGGTCCGGAGGAGTCTGCGGCTGGACGCAGTTTTTCACAAGGTTCTTCAGACGGGCTACAGCAGAACCAGGAAGCAGAACTCAGCCGGGTTCGTCTGAATCTCACTGTCGAAGCAACAGATCAATATTTAATCCCATCCATTGTGATGGGTGTTTAGAAATACAGCTGCAGCCCTTACCATTTCATAACAATGACGCTTTATTTTGAAGGTCTGTTTTTTCAGCTCTGTGCAACATTTTGGTGGAGCATCGGTTAAACCAGATTTCTAAATCCTGACAGTTTTCTATTTATTCGTTACACTCCATGACTGATGAAGTTGCTTGTTCAGATTTCTCTGGATTATTTGGGTTTAAAAGCCCAGAACTCAGTTCAGTTTGATCAGATATTAATGTTCAGAGGAGCAGGTTGTGGAGTTCCTGTTTCAGCCACCAGAGGGCGCTGGAGTTCAGTAATGTGAAACTACTGCAGGATTTAAGTCTTTGGTTCTGGAATCGCTCCTATTTTTCCAGATCCAGGTTTCTAACAGTTGGGCTGCTGGTCAGACAATGAACTAATTAAAAGCTGATGTTTGCAGTTGATGCACCAGGTGGCGCTGTACTTAATGTCAGCAGCAGCAAGGAGAAGGAGGAGGAGGAACTGGTTTTATTCTATTTAGGATTCATGTTACTGCAGAAAAACCGGAAAAATAAAAAGTTTCCATGAAACTGTGTCGACTGTTTGACATTCAGTATCAGGTCAGCTGGTTCTGGTTCCGGTCCGCTAGACGAAGCCCGCCCTGGTATGGTCCAGGTGAACTGAAAGAGTTGCAGCCAGTTCTGGGTCCAGGTCCGCACAGCGAGTCTCCAACTGGACCAGAACCGAGACAGGAAGAGGAAAAGGAGGTCAGTGGGGGCGGAGCCGGGCCGGGCCGGGCGGAGCCGGGCCGGGCCGGGCCATGCGAGGGGCTTACCTGTCTCCACTGACTGCAGCTCAGGGCCGCTGCCGGCGCCTGCCGGATCAAACTTAGGAGAAACTGCTTGATGCAGTCCAGAACCCGGGTCGGTTCCGCCTGCAGAACCGGACCACAGTTAGAGTTGGTTCTGATGGTTCTGTGTCCGAACAGAACCTCATTCACCTGGCTTGCCGAGGCGGGTGCCTCTCCGTCCAGGAAGAGCCGCAGCGCCGCCAGGTACCACAGGGTGGCGCTGTGGAGGAACCCGGGGCAACGCAGTGCCCTCTGGTGGAAGGCGGCGCTCTGCTGCTGCAGCAAACTGAGAACATGGAGAAAAGTAAGTACACCCTTACAATAAGTTTGCATGTTGAAACGTTTCACAGTTTTTTACGCTGATTCAGGAGGAAGGAAAGGAGATCAAGAGCCCGGTTCCCCAGCAGAACCAAACCGCAGCAGGAAACGGGTCAGTTTACCTGCAGACTGCCCAGGGCATCAACCGGCTGCAATCATCAGAGACCGTCAGAGTGACCGGGTCCGGTTCCAGGTCTGGTTCTGGAGAACATCAACAGCACAGATCTTTAGGCTACAGAACATCCAGAACCGGAGATCCGGAGCAGCCCAAGTAAACGATACCGTTTGACCCGAAGAGCAGCAGCCAATCAGCCGAGTGCACCAGAACTGCCAGAAGTTCTGAGCAGAACCATTTGGACCTTCCAGAACTTTTCTCCTGCAGAGAGAAACCAATGAGCCAGAATGATTCAGCAGAGCAGAACGTTGGTTCTGTTGGACCGGACCCACCTGAGGATCCAGAAGTTCTGACAAGAAGTCCGTCACAAAAAGAAAGAGCAGAGAAACTAGAACCTGGAGGGGGGAAGCAGAACCTTCAGATTGTTGTAATTGGGTCAGAACCGACCCAATTACAACAAACTCGGAACCTGGTTGGACTCTCACCTGCTGGTTCTCAGCCTTTCTCAGTCCATCCAGAACCTCTCTGAAGTTCTGCTGGCGTTCCGCCCCGCCTCTGAAGGCGGCATGCAGGCTGGCGGCTTGGAGCAGAACCGGACCCGGAGGGATCTGGACCAGAACTGGACCTACTCTCAGACTGCAAAAGACAACAGAACAACACTGAGGCCAGTCCATTTAGACCAGTCTTTCTCAAACTGGACCGCGGGCGCCCCTAGTGGTCCAACAGGTACTGCATGGAAACGGCTGTTGATTTGCCGTGACGTCAGCTGAAGTGCGACGCTACAAGCTTAGTGATGTCTGCAGCTAAAAACAAGCATGGAAAGTGGCTGAAGACCAGCTGACTCAAAAGAAAAGCTCAAGTCTTTTATTTTGAGGAAGAAAACAAGTCCTGGAGTATTTCTGAGTTACACCTGCTGAAGTTTGATTCTTTTAATCGGCTCTATTCCGTGAAATGTAGGACTCGCGTCTGTTGTTATTACTACTCTTATATTATTACTTTTTAAATTAAAATTATTAACATTAATTAAAAACAATAGATAAATAAGTGGGTGTATATTTTTATGATTAATGGTGTAAAAGAGGATTTTTGTTTCTGCCAAAGCAAATCAAGTCTATTTTTCTTCAATTTTGTTTGTAAATTACTAAAAGACCTAAATGTTTTGCACACAGTACTTGGTAGAATAGCACTTCTTTTTTACTTTCCATGTGTATGACAAAATTTTAAAGCTTAGAAACCACACCTTTCACAATAAAATGAACTCAAAAGTCCCAAGGAGAACTGTTCATGACAATAAGTGAGTTACTGTCCTGAACGGACATTTCAGGTCGTATAAATTAGATCTTGTGGTTAATTTAGGGTTAGGCGTTTCTTTAACGGGTTAAGTGATCCGATCCTTGGCCTGACAAGGTTCGAGAAATTCCGGTTTAGATGGTTCAGAAAACGTTCCTGCATGGTATCTGTGGTCTTGGCGAGTCGGGGGGGAACCGGGTTCTGGGTCGGGTCGGGTTCTACCTGCAGGCCCAGAGCCGGCAGGCTGAGAGGAGCTGCAGCTGCTCTGGAAAAGGTTCTGCATCCTGGAGGCGGGACCAGAGTGAAACCAGAACCGGAGAAAGCTGCTGCCACCAACGCTATAGAGACAGAGAAAAAGATATCGATTTTTAATCTTTCATTTATTTTTCAATAAATAAGCCACATAAACGGAAAATAGAACAGAAACCAAAGAAACATAACATAGAATAAATTACATTCACATCTGTCCAAAAATGAGTTCTTCGACCACACTACAAATGTCTTCTCCATTACTCCAGAGGTGACTAAATGAATCCAAGTCTGAGACTGAAATATACAAATTTAATTCAAGCAACAGCCAAGATTTCACCATGTTAAATAAGGAAACCACATCAATATCCAACTCTTCCTCTTTCTGCTTCTGTACACATCATTTCAGCCTGTCCTAACATTTTAGCCTGACATTTGTTCTTTCCCTGACATGTAGATTTAAAATCACAAACATGTTTAGTCAAAGCTTCCCCACATCTGTTGAAGATCCTTTAAAAAGCACAAAAGCTGAAAGACAAACAGAAAAACAATTAAACCGTTTTGTTCCCAGGAGGATTAATAACAAACAAGAGTTTACAGCTACAATACCATGAAGGATTCTCCATTGTAAATCTGCATGTTTCATACAATCATTTCCATTTAGGCTTGATTTCAGGTGTTAAGGAGAGATGAGTTCTCCAAGTTGTATCTCTGCGTCCATTCAGTTTGTTTTGATTGAGAGTTTTTACAATCAGCCTACAGATCATTTTTCCAGAATCTCCTTCTAGAGAGATTCCTTCACTGTCCACCGAATCCAATGAAGGGCCAGAGCAGTTCTTTATCCCAGGAAACAGTCTGAAGGATGGAAAAGGGTCCAGGTGATTTGGTAACACAGTACCTTCATAATAATCAGTCAATCCCCTGCTTTTTGATCTGGCCATAGAGCCCCTCACTATTGCACTAATCTGCTGCTTACAATTGAAAGACAAAAATTCACATACCTTGGTATCACAGTGACAAGAAATCATAAAAACTTGTTCAAAGAGAATTTGATTCAACTGTTGAACCAAGTGAAGGGATCCCTCCCAAAGTGGACGTTATTTTCCATGTCTCTTGTGGGACGTATTAACTCAATTAAAATGAATATACTACCCAAATTTCTGTACCTCTTTCAGGCATTACCATTTTTATTCCTAATACATTTTTTGATGAGCTAGACTCAACTTTTTTGTTTCTCATTTGGCCGGGTAAACGCCCAAGACTTAATAAATTACAACTCCAAAAACCTAAACAGCAGGAGGGCGTTGCCTTCCCCAAGTTCCGGTTTTATTATTGGGCCGCCAATCTTAGATGTTTTGGGATTTTTACAATGATTGGGTGGCCTGGAGCTACACAATGATAACTATATCCATCCCAGCTCTGTTCCCCACTTTCACTCTCTTCATCTTACCCCCTTTCAAACTCTGTAGTGAAACACTCACTGAAAATATGGGGCCAGTTAAGAAATACTTTAAACTCTGTGATCTTTCCCTCTTAAGCGCACTTAACCATTTTTTTAAAACCATCTGTTCAGGGTGGGGGTTTCTAGAGTGGCACCGGAGGGGGCTTACTCATTTTAAGAACCTTTTCATAGAGAAGAATTTGACATCCTTCAAGGAATTTAGCAATAAATATGGTTTACCTAAATCCCTTTTTTTTTTTATAGATATTTGCAAACTAGAAACTTAATTCAGTCTCACTTGCCAGGCTCAGTTCCTCTGCCAGAGTATGCACTGTTGGAAACTATCCTATTGTTGAACCCTATTTGTAGAGGGCTGGTTTCGTGGCTTTATAATACAATGTTGAGTATGAAAGAGCCCTCCTAACTTAAACTTCCAGCTGTTACAGCCTCACTCTCTCCAGTTTCGTTTTGCAGAATAAATACAGCCAAAAAAACAGTGTTGGCTAAAACATCAATATCTTTCTGTGAGTTTCCCAAAATATTAAATCATCAACATAAGCTGACAACTTTAATCTTCTAAACCAGGGGTGTATTTACAAATATAAATACTCTTTGCCTGTTTGCTTTTGGAATGTGTGCTTTGTGGCAGATGCTTGCAGGAAGACATCTAAGCGTGTCAAGCAGGAAGGAGATACCAGCCGCTCTGCAGCCAAAGACTAAGGGTCAAAGTTTATGACTGTGAGTTGACCAGTTCCTGGCTTGTTGCTACAGAAGGAAGTAAACTGGAACTCTGAACTTTGCACTCTGCACTACAGCAGCCCGTAGGTGCAACACGCCTGTGACTCAAGAGAACAGAAGCAGCAGCAACGCTATGTAATTAAATCAAGATAACCAAATCAGCTATGTAACTAGGACCACCCTAAGAAAATAAAAAGAGAGGGTGAGGCAGAGCTTGCTTCAGAATGGGTCGAAAATTGTAACTGAAGCAAGTTCCTGTCCTTTCTCCTTGCGCAAGTAAATCTAAAACTCATTTGTCTCCCTCTATTCTTTTCCTGTTTGAGAATGCTTAGGTAGATGAAACTGACATAGAGGCACATCTAAAAGTTGCAGGGCAGGGGTTAGGGCTAGGGTTAGTCTTTGCAGACTCACTGACCTCTGCAGAGTCAACGCAGCTTCCAACATCCTCAAAAGAAACAGTACTGCTCACATCCGGACTACCGACGCCGGGTACCAACGTACCGACGCAGGCAGCTCTTCCCGGCTGCCTATGGGGACCCTTACTTCTACAGTCACTTCGCGAAGAAGACCAGAAAACTCTGGACGTGATGCTAGCAGGGCTAAAGCTAGCTGCTCAGGGACAAACTGTACAAAACGCGGTGACTCACTGCGCTGACTGACGGGTCGCATCATGGGACAACGCTGTGCCCAAAGTCTGCTGTAAAGTGATGTGGCTTTCATGAACGATCCGATTCTTCTGGACGGCTCTTTACTAAGACCAACATAACACTGAAGTCTCTCTGAGAGCCGTTCATTGTTCTTGTGATGCTCTGCATACACTGCAGTAGCTATTATTATTTTTAACTAATTCAATTAAAAAACAGGTAGATTTATTTAATCGGCAAATACATAAAACAAGAAATGAAGAGCACACAGAGCATGCTCATTGCGCTTTGTTTTCGTCACTTGTCATGGTGGCAGACAGGGTGGGAAAGGTCACGGTGCTCCTTGTGCTTGGTTACTTGTTGCTCCTTGGTCAGTGTTCATAGTTGAGTATTGCTTACATTGTCTTAATTGCTATGTTTAATAGTGAAGACAGTGGTGGTTTCTGACATGGGCGATATGGGCAACCACCCAGGGCGTTATCTTTTTGGGGATGGCATGAGACTTTTGCGGATTGTGGCACAGTGATGGAAACAAAGCAGAACAAAGAGTTTGAAATGATGATACTTATATTGGTTAAAGTTAATTCAGTTCCAAGTACTTAATATCGAGGTGTTTTCATGAGAATGTGGATCTTTCAGATCAATTTGAGAAGCAATTTTGATCATATTCCACATTTTATTGTCATGAAGCGCGGAGTGCTGGTCTTGATCTTGACTCAGGTTAGATGGTCTTGACTACAACACTGCTATGTCGCTCCTTGGTCGCATGGCCCCAACTGCCTTTTTTCCCCATCACCTTTCTGTTGGATTTATTTCAAAATAAATGCCACTGGCGGCAAAAAAAGTGAAGTTCATGCTATGTTAGGACAGGAGATGAAATGTTTCTGCTCCAGAAATTATGATGCATAGAATCACATATCTAAATCTAAATTGTCATGGAGGGAAACACAATGAAAACATACTTTATCTGCTGCACTGTTTGTTAAAATTGCACATTTCTGATGTATTAAAATTAAATACATTAGGTACTCTTAATGATTGGTATTAATGATTTCTAATGGCTGAATGCGATTAGATAACGCAGATGTTAATGTGGTCTTTAGTACAATTAGTCTGTGTATTTGTACTTTCACTTCAGTACATTGAGTACTTTCTCCCCTGCCAATGACTGCGTTGGTGAATCCAACCCTACCTAACCCTGCCCTAAACTCAATCCTACCCTACATAACCATACCCTAAACTCAATCCTACCTAAACTCAATCAAACCCTACCTAACCCTAAACTCTTCGCAGACTGAACGTGTTTCAGTTTGGAGTCCCGACATCCAAACCCAGTCTGGATATTTTTCCCGAAGCGTTTCAGCTCCTTTGCTGGCGCCTCATTGGATACAACAATCCGGGTTGACGGAACAGCTAAAGGCGAAACTTGAGGAAACTCTTCATTTATTGCAATCCTACGGAAGCACATTGCTATGACGCAGGAAAAAAATTTGAGCGCTATCACTTTTTTAACGTGATACTTACCTTGTATAACTTCATGTCCAGGAAGTGGCGGTTTTATGCTAGGCTAGCACTGTGGCTAACAGGAGTTGGTTGAGTTTCCCGTCATGTTTAGTCTAAAACAGGCGCTTGTGCTGCTATGGCTGAAACCATTAGGCGCATGCGCACTCTGAGCAGGCTAACCGAACCGGACCAGACCGGTCCTCCGGCTGTGACCGCGTTACTGACCGACTCTGGATCGAAGCTGAATTGGCTGAATTGTAGCTTCTGATTCTGGAAATGGCGACAGGGCGATTATAACAGAGGCTCCGATGTATTTACTGAACATTTTCTGTCCAGATTTTTATTGAATAATACAACAACTGCAACGGCTGTTCGTAACCAAGCAACCGAAATCTACGGAAGGCAAGTTGGCGGCAAAATACAAAACTAGATCCTGTTAAGTTTTCTTCGAAATAAGACTTTCTCTCTCCAAATTAAATCATTCTTTGCACTTAATTATGTACAATCAAGTTAAATCCAGTGAACAATAATAATAATCACGTAAATTATGCTTAACATATAAGTGTTAAGAATCATTTGTTCTGCTTTAAAAACAAACTTACATCAACAATGGAAGCATAAATAAAACTGATGTGAGCAACTAGATCCCCAACTGCCAACAGAACCGTTCCAACTGGGACTGTCGGATCAGGTTGGATCCTAATCCCATTCCTCAAAGAGAGGGGTGTTGACCCTGAAGACGCCTCCCGCAAATTAAGCGCTCTATAAGCGCTAACACTCAAAAACAAACCCCGAGATCTAGAACCAATGCAGATAAAGAATATTAGAAAACAAATGCAAGAGAAAGAAAAGATCAGAAAACGTTAGAGACACTTTCACTCTCTGTATCAGACTCACTGTCACCAACAAATCCCGGAGAGACAGAGAGAGAAACTCGTTTTCTCCGATGTTCTCGGCTCCCTCCCTGCAGCTGATCAGAACTTGGATATAATCTCAACATTTTCTGGTTTCATCCTCTGAACTAAAATATTGTTTTGGTTCTAAAATCTCAGGTGCAGTTTGTGACTTTTATAAAAATGTTTTTTACATGTTTTTTCAAACTTTAATATGAGAGATCATCTGTGAAACTTCCAGGTTAACTACAGAAATCTCTGTTAGAAACACCCAATCAGAGCCAGTGGGAGGGTCTTGGTGCTGTCAATCATTTTTGTGTCTATGCTGCTCTTACCGTGCCCTTGCTCTCTGCAGCGCTGCAGCTTACCCTGTCAGCAGAGCCTCCCATGAATGCTTGGCTAGTTAGCATTGCCATCCATGACAACTTACCGTTCCAATGAATAACTGGAACAGTAGGTTGATTTTCCCCCAGTATACGAAGATGACTGATAGCAGTAATAGATTGAATTGTTCACAGACTATCTCTCAAACTGTCACAAGAAGGAGACACTTTCAAAAAATATGTATAAACATTTTATAAAAGTTATGTACAGCAGCTTTAAGAATTTTCCTCTCCTTTGTGGCCCCCTGCTGGTCAGGAGAAATGACTACAATCTGATATAAGAGGCACAAAAAGCAAAGCGTACCACTGCAGAGACGAGGAGGAGAGGACAGGAAGCACTCATCAGGGACCAGACCCGGTCCACTTCTGCTGCTGGATGTCCACACTGTCCCGCAGCAAAGAGCAGACCCTGCAGAGATGGAGCAGGTTCAGGTTCTGGTTCTGGTTCCTGTAGGACCTTCAGGCTTGGAGCGGCGACTCACCTTCAAGAGATGAACTGTCACTGCGCAGGGCAGCACGCCGGCTGGAGGACACGCCTTCCTCTGAGAAAGTTGGAGACGGAAGCTGAAGCAGTGGCGGCTAACTATCAGCTGACCTGAAGCTAACTGCCAGCTAGCCTGTAGCTGACCTGAAGCTAACTGCCAGCTAGCCTGTAGCTTACCTGAAGCTAACTGCCAGCTAGCCTGTAGCTTACCTGAAGCTAACTGCCAGCTAGCCTATAGCTTACCTGAAGTTGTGTGATGTGCTGCAGCAGCTCGCTACAGTCTACAATACTCTGCCCTGCTTCAGCCTTTATTTTGAAGAACATCACAGGTGGCAGCGCTAGGAGCACCCTGACACACACACACACACACACACACACACACACACACACACACACACACACACACACACACACACACACACACACACACACACACACACACACAGCATTGAGTGTCAGACCAGTATCACCTGTCCACAGGTGTCACCTGCGTGAGCAGCACCTGTTCCAGATCTCCATGGTTCTTTGCAGGCTGAGCCTGGTGGAGACGCTGCCAGAGGAGACGGCGCATTTCTCAGACCCGACCCGGAGCAGGAAGTCCCCCAGACCCAGCCGGCGACCCCAGAGTTCACCGACCTGAGCCTCGTAGACCAGCTCCTGAGGGAGGAACCAGCAAAACCATCAAAGCCAGCAGAACCAGCAAGTAACTGGTGGTGAATGTTTCTTTATAACATAAAAATCCTGCATGTCAGCGTTTTGTGAAAGATTAATGGTTTTGTAATTGTTCTGATGTGTTTGGAGTTTTGTACTGTTATTCACTGACCGGAGTTGTTTTCTGTCACATCTTCAGTGATATGAATAACAGAAACATGAGGAACCTACTATTAAGTGTAAAAATGTGTAATCTTTGTTTTCCAGAGCTGCGTTCTGGACAAGCTGTGAGTAAACTCTCCTTTGCTGCAAAGAATAAACTCAGTTTGTCTCTTCAGCGTTTTCTTTATGTTACAACCCCTTAAAGGGCCGACTGGCAGACATTAACGACGGATGTTCTGATCCTGAGGGAACCGACTGCAGCGCTTCGTCTTCAGAGACGTAGATATTTACCATGTAGACAGACACACGGGATAGAAATATTTTTCAGACCAGAAACTTTGTTAAATCAACATTTTTTTTCAGTTTTTCACAATTGAAGCTCTTCTGAACAGCTTGGAGTTCTACCATGTGATGCCAACTGTGAGCATCGCTAGCCGAGTTGCTCACCTGTAATCTGGACAGCAGGTCTGGCAAACAGGTTCCAGTCCCAGACGATCCTGGAGAAAAGTCCAGGTTTTCCAGGTTCATCTCCCTACTAACATCAGATAAATGAATAGCAATGAAATTACTGAAGAAGCATTATAAAATATGCACTTCTTCCCTCTGTGTTCATTTTGAGCATTGCAACATGAACCTTAAACAAACGTCTCATGAAACCAATAAGCTCCTGATGTTCACTATAAAGTAGAAATTTATCGTAGATGTTTCAGACTCAAACCGGAAGCTTCAGGAACTCCAATAATTCATTGCTGCTTTGTTTTAATCCCAGAATGACATCCAGGTATTTCATCTTTAAGTTTATCTTTATTCATCTGGAGTTTCAGGTCCGTTTCTGATTCCAAAAAACAATTAAAAAAACATTCTGCAACATTTAAAACCAAAAGCAGAATAAAACCCAACAGGTCATTGACTATTTCAGGTTCAGGTTTGTGACGAGTCGTGAGTGTCGCTGGCACCTGGGCGGCG
The DNA here is from genome assembly GCA_911649635.1 of Poeciliopsis gracilis. Lineage (NCBI taxonomy): Eukaryota > Metazoa > Chordata > Actinopteri > Cyprinodontiformes > Poeciliidae > Poeciliopsis > Poeciliopsis gracilis. Next base: position 319,651 of record CAJVRI010001535.1, read on the forward strand.
GCTCCATGATGGCGGTCAGCAGACGGGAGCAGAGCGCCCTGGGGTCGCCGCCACAGCCTCCCTGCTCCTCTGGCCGGGGCAGATAAAGCTCCCAGCAGGCCCACTGCTGGTACTGCTGCCTGCAGGGAGACGGACAGCAGAGTTTTCACACGCCTTACAGTGTTGACCTTTGGTTTCCGTGGCGATTACGTGTGAAGCTGTAGCACAGAGCATTCAGAGGCTTCTGAAGCATTCCAGGAAATGATCAGAAATTACTGACGTAAACAATTTAACAGAAATAAAACCTTACAATAAAAAATGTTTAAAAATCGCTTTGCTTTAGCTAAAGATCGAACCATGAATCTGATGGTTTGTTCAGGTTTATTGTTGTGGATGATATTGATTATTCCTGGGCATAAAGAATTAATCAATATTACGGTAATCAATAATTGGGACATAAACTAAACAGAGTAAACAAACATTTATGTGTTTATCAAATAGAAATAGTTTAGTTAAAGCTTCAAAAATGAGAATAAAAAGTTTTTTTGTTTTTTAACTGAAGCTGTTTGCATGGAGTTCAGACCAACGATTTTAAAGCTCAAAGCAATTTTTAAAAGTAATATTAAAGGTGTGGAGCGGTCCAGTTCAAGCCCAGACCTGGTTCTGGTGGAGGTCGCTACAGATTAGGCTGATGATAAGGAGGCCTTCCACCAGGAACCAGGAATCTTTTCTGAAGAAGGTTTTTAACTTCATAACCAAGATCAAAATAATTTCCAACATTTTTTATTTGAAATGTGAATAAACATTGGATTTAATTGTTTCCACTAGAGCTGACTGTTCACCGATTTCTCATTTTATTTGTGATGAGGAACAAACTGGTGGATGATTTTACGGAGTTTTTAATCTCACCGCTCTGCGTCCGACAAAACATCTGAGTTTCTCTGGACTCTCAGCTCTTCATGCAGCCACTCTGAAAAACACAACTACACACAAAGAGCAGATATTAGACACAATAAAACATGATTACATGTTTAAGAAGTCATTAGTACAACATTACTAAGACCATGAACAAAACATTAATAAACATTATACAGTCACACTCAGCAGCTGAATAACGAATTAAGCTCAGATTCCCATCAATAAATGGGTCCAAACCCTTGGCTGGTTCCGACGGGTCCAAGTCTGCCAGGAAAATGTTGCCCACATCATGATACCGCCTGGTTCTGACCCGATCCAGCCTGATTGGACCAGATCACGCCTGTCCAATCTGGTCTGGTTCCGGTTCTGCTGCTACAAGGGTCTACAGGTTCTGCAGAACCGGGTCAGAACCACTAGGTCTAACAACTTCTGGACCCAGTCAGCCCATTCTACTTTGACCTCTGACCTGAGCAAGACATTCTCCTCCAATCAGCTGTTTTGTTCCTTCACATGAACAGAGATTATAATCCAGATTAACTGATTCACTGGCAGCAGTTCATCGGTTTAGCCTTCATCATCCTCATCCTCTTGTCTGAAACACTGAACCTGCTGGTTGGATACAAACCCTGAAGATGGGGAATCTCCAGCTGAGCAAAGAAGGACCTGATCCGGATTGATCTGGATGGATCCAGATTGATCTCACCTGGTACTGCTGCAGTTGCTGCAGCTGCTGGAAGGCAGCGTGTCGCCACAGATGCAACACCGACTTCGTCCAGCTGGTTCCATCATTGAAGCTCCACAGCAGAGCCAGACCGTCCTCAAGATGGCCGCCTGTTGGACCGTCCCCCTCCTGCCTCTCTGGACGTATCCTGGCCTCAGGGAACAACCTTGGGACCAGGTACAGGACCTGGACAGAGAAACGCCCACGATGAAGAACGAGGGAGAGAGAGAGAGACAAATAGAGAGAAAGAGAGAGAGAAATAGACGGGACCTTCTTATAGAGGGTCCTTGGAATAAAGTCCTGCAGTCGCTGCGGAGACGCAGAGTGTCCTCTGCAGAGTCCATAGGACACAGCAGCCACAGCCAGCCTGGGGACAGAGAGCTGCTTAATACCCAGGATGTAAACTGGAAGGTTTATTGGTTTCACTGGTTTTCAGATTAACTGAACCATCTCACCTGACAGACAACAGCATGCTGTTCCGACTGCTGCTCAACATGGCCGAATCCAGAGCCTCTTCTACCGGAACCGGAACCGGACCCGGGTGGGCTGGACCCGGGTGGGCTGGACCCGGCTGGGCTGCCTGCAGGTGGATGATGAAGGCTGCCAGGCCCAGGATGTGGGCAGGTTTCAGAGAAGCTGCCTGAGGACAGAAGACGGGGTTAACCCTTTAACTGCCACCATGACAACGTTCCCAAGACAACCGTTGAGGACACCGTCGTCATCATGGCAACTAAGGGGTTAATCTCTGCAGCTAGTTTGATAGAAAACCAATTACCGTATTTTACGGACTATAAGTCGCAGTTTTTTTCATAGCAACTTATACTCCGGAGCGACTTATGTGTGAAATTATTAACACATTATAATGTCATATCACGTGTTATTTTCACATTAAACCACAAGAGGGCGCTCTAGGCCCTTTATTCTACCTTCGGAGTTAGCGGAGTTGTTTACAAGCCACACTGAAGATGAAGATTTAGTGATTTGGAGACACTTCTCAGCATGTTATTGATGTTATAGTTTTCTGAATAACTCTTAATATTTTATGTTAACTTACCAGCATGTTTGTCATGTAACGTTAGCATACTGTACAATTATTAGCATACTGTACATCCTGTTGTTGCCTCTATTTTTATTGCCTTTCAAGATGACATGTCTGTTCTTGGTGTTGGATTTTATCAAATAAATTTCCCTCCAAAAATGCGACTTATAGTCTGGAAATAAGGTAATACATTAAAGTGGACCTGATGAGTCCAATCTGTTTTTACAGCTCAACTGATTCGACTATTTTTCATGAAACGTCTTCAGACCATATTTGTTATGAATTGCTTTTGTCCAAATGAACAGTGTGAGACATTCATTTGTCGGCGGCGGCCTGGCTGAGCTATAATCTGGATTACAGTACCTGTCGGTGAAACAGATCCTTCAGTCTGTGGATTACGCTGGACAGAAGCTGCCGGTTATCGAGCAGCAAGCAGACGAACCTGCTGCCCCACACACTCTGTCTGAAAACAGACAGAAACATTAAGGAATTTCTGATCAGAAATCGAACATTTCTGATCAATGCTGCTTTTCCACGTTAACAGAACTGATTCTAATTAAATATGATTAATTCTAAACTCATGTAGTTTCTGAAACATTGACAGAAAACTATTAGGACGATATCACTGCAGATCGATCATCAGAACTTCAAGCAGCAAGTAAATAAAGCTTTTAATGTGAAAGTCACAGGAAGTCACCTGTTGGGAGGATTTCCTCTGGAAGCGACCAGGAGGCTCTGGCAGAAACTTTGCAGAATTAAATCAACCACCTAAAGATCACAACACAAACACTTCAGAATCGCCAACCCATCATGGTCCAGAACCAGAACCGGGTTTACCTTCAGATGGAGGTCAGAGAGCGACGGCGTGGCGGCCGGTCCAACCGGGTCATCAGAACCAGGACAGATGACACTGAGGGTGAGAGAAATCCTGGACAGCAGGCCCAACGACTCTGAGGAACCAGAACCAGGTTAAAGGAAAAGAACTGGATTAAAGAACCAGAACCAAATTAAAGAACCAGAACCTGGGTCCCGTCCTGCTGCCAGCAGTTCGGTGAACTCCTGCAGTTGCTCCTGCAGAACGGCCAGCGGGGCTCCGGGGCGCCGAGGGCTTCCTGAAACATCACAGCAGATCTATGAGCCGCAGATCTAGTCAGCGCTGAAAGGCGATTCATTAATAAACTGTTGGCAAAGTCGAATCCAATCTAAGAAACTCGGCACCAAATCATCTCTGAACATTTCAAGAAAAAATTTCATCCAAATTTTCTGAACTTAATTTACAATTTAATATTTATTACTTCTAATCCTAAATATTTACACCTGAATTGATGCCGCAGTCGGAATGAAGGTTTAAAGAATACATTTTATCATTTACCGCTCTGCTGCCTTCGCTTCTGACAGGACTCCACATACTGGGAATACTGGGCAGCAGGGATCTTCTCTGCTCTGCACAAAACAAACCAGTTTGACTGCTGGGAATCTTTAACTCCCAGTAAACCACGAGGAGAAACGCCAGATCATCAGTCACTGAAAAAAGCAGAACTCACTGTTTCAAAACTTCAATGAAGTTCATCTGAGCATCGGCTTTGAGAGGAAGCTGGAAGGACGAGAAAAATCTGCTCAACCCCCTGAAAGTTCCCACCGCTCTGGCAAACACACTGAAAGTTCCCACCGCTCTGGCAAACACACTGAAAGTTCTCACCGCTCTGGCAAACACACTGAAAGTTCTCACCGCTCTGGCAAACACACTGAAAGTTCTCACCGCTCTGGCAAACACACTGAAAGTTCTCACCGCTCTGGCAAACACACGAAAGTTCTCACCCCTGGGCTTCAGCAGCGCAGGAAGGAACCTGGTTAGAAAGTACGGCCTCCGGAAAATGCTGTGGAGGGAAAAACTGCGGTCAGTGTTCTGGGATGTTAGCTTTAGCTGGAAGACGAATCAAGATTTTATCTTGATGTTAACTCTTCATAACTTTACTATGTTTTAGAGTGGCTGTGCTGGCCAGGTCAAAGGTCACATCAGAACGACACAGGTTTTTAAATCGCTCCATGGAAGCTTTGAGGATCCGACTACATCTAGTTCAGCTCAGATTTCTAACCAGGAAGACAAAACTATTCCATCTGCTGTGTTTTCATTCTGTGAACATAAATCCTTTCATAATAAATATTGATCACAGAATAATTTAAATTCCACTGCTTTGCACCGTTGCTGTTTTCGTCTGTAGTAATTGGGTCAAACAGATCTATGAATATAAATGATCCATCTTTAATTCTAGTTGATGGGAATAATCCAGTTACTTTCCAGGAGCTGGTTCTGTGTGATCCAACGTTACTGATCATGGCTTTCTCTTATTTCCACCCTGAGTTTCTACGTCCATCTTCTAAACAGTGGAGTTTATTTTTCCCGCATTTCAGCAACAAGGCAGTTCAAAGTTCATTGCATCATAAAGATACAGAAACACTGGGTTTCGGCTGTTTTACAGTTTTCTGGATGTTTGTTCCAGATCTGTGGTGCATAGAAGCTGAATGCTGCTTCTCCATGTTTGGTTCTGGTTTTGATTCAGAGCAGAACCAGAACCAGCAGGCTGATCCAGTAGCAGCAGATCTTTAATCCGTCCAGTGATTTATAGCAGTTTAGTAGCAGTTTAAAGTCTCTCAGTGAAAGAATGTCGAACCGGGTGATGTAGAATCGGGCGGTGTCTCTAACTTCCTGGTTCTAGTCAGAACTCCAGCAGCAGCGTTCTGAACCGTTGGTTTGTCAGTCAGACCTGCTGCAGGAACCATGACTGCAGCTGATCAGCTGATTGTTATGATCAACTGGAATCTATTCTTACTTCACCGCAGTAAACCCAACCTAGAACGTGACGCCCCCTGCAGGCAGAGTGAACCTGACGCCCCCTGTAGGCAGAGTGAACGTGACGCCCCCTGCAGGCAGAGTGAACCTGACGCCCCCTGCAGGCAGAGTGAACGTGACGCCCCCTGCAGGCAGAGTGAACCTGACGCCCCCTGCAGGCAGAGTGAACGTACGCCCGCCCTGCAGGCAGAGTGAACCCTAACTGCCACTAAAACAGGCAGAAATGTTCAGATTTTATTCGTATTTTGTACATTAAATTCTGTTTTCAATGAAAATTTACAGTTTAAGGAAAACCTTATTAAGGTTTAGGCCTGTGCCATTTAGAGGGACTCTGTGCAAAAGCAGTGTCGTTACCATGGTTACTGTAGGTAACCATGGTAACCGGTGTCAGTTTAAAGCAGGTCTTCTGCAGCTGAATCCACCATGTTGATAAATACTCTATTTTTATTACTATGGTTAATCATGTTTTTTAAAATATTGTAACTGGGACTGAATCAAACTGAATTAATGATTTTTTTACCATTAAGGAAACAATGTAAAACAACTTTACTGATATTTGTGCTATTCTGAATGTTCACTAATTCCAAGCCGCCGTCAATAATAATAAATTAATCTGGAAAAGTGCTTTTATATTTCCTACAGTGTTTTTCTCCTTCACACAGTTTTAGGACAAACCTGTGACAATGAGGTCTGCTCCAATAAAATACTCAATAATAAATAATTAGTGTAACATCTAAAACACAGGGGACTCACCTGGCCTCCATGACTGTTGCAGGGATCCTGCCGCTGCTCTCAAACAGACACACAGCTTTCTCCACGTCCTGTGCAGCCTGGCTCTGAGTGGAACATTAGCACACCATTTATTTCACTAAAGCCTTTGTTGCAGATGTGATGTTGTTCTTTAGAGTTTTTACTACAATTAAACTATTTGTTAGCTTCTCACATTAATAAAACCACAATACTGTTAAATGTGTTGCATCTCTTTTTTCTAAGTTTACATAAAATTACTGGATTTTTGACAAACTGGTGGTAGATCTGAGGAGGAGGACCAGGATGCCAGTGACCCCTGAACCATCCAGGGGGTCAGAGTGGACATGGTGGAGAATTACAAATGTCTGCAACTCCACATTGACACAAAACTGAACTGGGTCAAGGACACTGAAGACAGGAAGGCCAAAGTTGCCTCCACTTTCTGAGGTGGCTGAGGTCCTTCAACATCTGCCAGACTTTGCTCAGAAAGCTCTATGAGTCTGGTTGCCAGTGCGGTGGTGTGCTGGTGCAGCAGGCTGAAGGAGGAGGACACCAACCGACTGAACAGACTGATGGGCTACACAAGGCCAGCGACCTCGTTGCCAGTGCTGGACTCTCTAGCAGTGGAGAGAAGAATTCTGTCCAGGTTGCCTTGGCCAACGAGTCTCATCCACTTCATGACCAAATACAGGAGCAGCTTTAGCCAGAGACTCATTAGAAATCATTCCTGCCTTCAGCCATGAAGCTGTACAGAGTCTGAGTTACTTCACTGTAATTCTACTCGTCTGTAGATTAACACAAGGGCGTAAATCCCGTCTCATTACTGGGGGACCATAAACAGGAACATTTCTTAACACCAACTTTTGGGGCGTCGGCAAAGTTACAGTGAAATGTAACGTAAAATGTGGTTTAAAAAGTTTTTAAGTCACATTCAAGCTGCAGGACCAAACATGACTAGTAATGCACATCAAACATGTTTTATTCTCAGAAAGCAGCCTGCAGAAAAATAAAACGAAAATTCAAATGTTGCTTCTATACAAGTTTTGTTCAGTCTGACTGATCTAATCTCTGCTACACCTTTCCAACAATTTAAGGTTTTAAATAATGAGTAACAGCTCTTTTTATTGAAATGGCTCCCACTACAAGTTATGAGCTGTTTAAATTATAACTTGATAAGCTGCTTTATTTTTAAGCCGTATTTAGTTTTGGCGTGTAGCTGGAAATGAATATCTGTGGAGTATTATAACTTAAACGTAACATGTAAAGCACCAGGGTTTATATAGAAAAATATTCCGGTTTTATTTTGTGGTTTTAAAGAGTCCATGATGAAGACGGTGAGAAATGAAAACATAACTTTCTGATTCTTCCATCTGTTCTGGGCTCCCACTCTGAGCTGGTCCACTTGCTCAGCTCATCCCGTTTCAAACTCTTCTAATTAACTGGAAGTTAAAGAGTTAAACATGAATGAGATGTTTGCTGCCTTTGACAAAAAAGCTCAAGTCTATGAAGCAGTTTTGCTAATGAGGCAGCTCATCATGATTCAGTCAAAGTAATAAAATAAACTGCAGTCTGATCTTTCTTGTTAATATTTACTTACTGAAGGGCTTTATGTTAGTGATGCAGTCACAGCTAGCAGCTAGCAGCTAGCAGCTAACAGCTAACAGCTAGCAGCTAGCAGCTAACAGCTAGCAGCTAACAGCTAGCAGCTAACAGCTAGCAGCTAACAGCTAGCAGCTAGCTCTGACCGCCCTGTTGCTCCGCCCACACTTTGGACTGAACCATTGTTCTAATAATGGTAGGGGGACTGAAAAATTCATTCTAATTTTTTTTTCTGAGATAAATGGCAGATTTACTTTGTTCCTTGTTTCGTTTGGCTTTTCATATTGAAGTTATTTAAATGCAGATGTTTCTTCAATGATCTAGATCAGGGGTGGGCAACTCCAGGCCTGAAGGTTTCCTGCAACTTTTAGATGTGTCTCTACAACACACCTGAGTCAAATAATGAGGTCATTAGCAGGACTCTGGAGAACTGCGACTTAGGAGGTGATTCAGTGATTTAATTCAGCTGTGTTGGACCAGGGACACATCCAAGAGTTGCAGGACAGCGGCTCTCAAGGTCCAGGATTGCCCACCCCAATCTAGACTTTTCTAAGATTTTGGGGGTCCGGACCCCACGACCCCTCCTGGGATTTACGCCTGTGCACATATTTGCTTAGCATGGTTGTTATTAAATGTATTTACATTCAGTCATATTGCATTACTTACATCAGTTTTGTATATATATTTTATAAACTCTCTCTTATGGTTATATTTGTGTTAATATTTAATGCCTTTGATGAAGTAGCTTTTCAACAAATAAGTAATTTCCCATTGGCAATCAATAAAGTATATTTTATTCTATTCCTTTCAAAGCAAAATGCATCCAAGAACCAGATTCCTGTCAAAGTTGAGATTTTTATTGGCAACAGACTGGAAAATGAATTCCTTTTGGCCATTAACTGATTGAACAGTAGAAAATACTCACCTCTTAAATAATAAATAATTGTTTTATATATTTCTAAAAACTGATGACAAATTGTGAGCGATTTCCAACACCGAGTCACTGGGAGGTGACAGACCATCTGGTCCAGCGTTTGTAGCTCTAGAGACAACTGATCTAGACGTTTTCCTGCTTTAACCTGATGGAGATGCTTGAAAAGCAGCAGCATTAATCAGCCATCAGACACAAAACAGGATTCAGTTCCTGTTAGTCAACCTATGCCATTCTGATCAGAACAAGAAATAACTCAACTCTGAGTCAACTTAACTCTGAGTTATGTGATAATATAAAAGCCTTCATCAACGCAATTCAGAGAAACAGCAGGAGGAAATTACAAATGATGGGATTTAGAAAACATCATAGCATATAAAAAAGCAATACTTTTCCTGTGAAGTAGCCAGAGTTAGCGGGTTAAAGTGTGAATGTGATGCGACAGAATTAAAGCTTGAAAAAAGGTAGGTGATTTTCCATCCATCCATTTTCCGGTCCCCCTTCTCCCTAAGGGGGTCAGGAGGGGGACCCTGCGTTCCGGGCGAGAGGCGTTGCGGGCGAGAGGCGGGGTCTCGCCCGGACAGGTCCCTGGACCCTGTCCAGGTGCCCGGACAGGTCGCCAGTCTGTCGCAGGGTAGGTGATTTTACTTTAACAAAATGTTAATGTTCTGCATTTTCACCTGCAGGCAATAAAGAACGACGACATTTAATGTCTTTAATTGTTTTGAGGTGGTTATTGGTAAATCAAAAGTTATTATAACAGATTCCATCAAAAACGACTAGAATCTGTGATTAATCCCTTAACTTTGCAAGCGTGAAATATAAAAATGTATGCGGTTGTGGTTGTTGTCCCGGACAAGCCCCTCCCCCTGCTGCACTCCAGCCAATCACCTGATTTACAGCAGGTAAAGTCTCCCAGCAGCAACCAGCGGAAACATCCTCCATTACAGGAGGAGGATGCAAGTATGGACTACTTGCTACATACAAGTAGTAGCAAAGTTGATTCATGGTGGGATGCATCAAAGTACACCATGTGCCAGATTACAGCTTGTACAGTGTAAAGAAATAAACAAAGTTCACTTCTCAAAATCTTGTAAGCTAAAATTTTCCTCTTGGATTCCAGTCCAGTGTGACAGACGCCTCGCAACTTCAACCATACGTCTTTCTTCTGGCAAAGCTTACAAACATTTTGGAGTAATTTCTTTTCTATACTCTCAGGAGATTTTAGAATCCAGATCCAAAGTTTTCCACTCTGCCATTTTTTTCCAGTTATCACCACTAACCTGCTCCCCCCAGCAGGGGGAGATGTTGGCTTTCTGTTCTCTTCTCGCCAGACGCTGTATTTTACTCTAACGCCTCCTTTTACATCACAATGGCTTGATGTAAAAGGTAGAACACATTTAATGACCAGTGAGGGGCAGTTTAGCAAAATTTACCTCAAATCTCTGCCTGCATCCTGGATAGAATGACGCATCATGAAGACATCGCCTAGTCATGTGACTAAGTTTAAAAAGATAGGTAAAATACCTTTTAGCTCCACAATGCCACCCCCTTTTTACATAGTATTCATTTTTTTCTCTTTTTTGTTATCTCAGTATGGTCATTTATATTCATTAAGGGAAAACATTTTGGAGAGGTTATGCAAGTTTTGCAAAATGTATGTAATGTCAACAAATGTACAATCTCCTGATTAAAAAAAAAAAGTAGTAGCAAAGTTGTTCAGGGCTCAACCGGTGTGAGATATTTAATTTTCTAGTTCCTGATGCCGCCCTGGGTAACCGCCCGCATTATGCCCATATTCAAAAAATGCTTTAATGTCTCAAACCAGACATGTCTGAAGATTCTCAGGTTTTTATTTTCAGGAAAGTTCAAAGGAAGCCATTTTGTTCGAAACGTTAATTTAGAAAAGTTCCTCTCCGTTCATTTCCTGAAACTTCTGCGATGACGCGACAGTCGTTTGTCCTCATGCAGCAAAGCGACTGGCGTAATTCATACATCTGAAATTTTGACTTGTATATGTGGATCTGTGGATACCAACCTTAAATCTAACCTTAACCCTAACCCTAACCCTAAACACAGGCCAGCAGCCACATAAGTTGAAGAACGTTCATCTTTGGCTACTGTTCATCGAACACTAATAACTCGACAGCCTAAAAGAGGCTTTTAAGCTGAAATAGTCGATTAATCTGAATGATGTGAATCTGTAAAATGTTCAGATTAATCGCATGCGACAGCGCGTTCAAGTTGACAGCCCTAGCACAGACATATTAAATACAAAGTGTGATAGAACGGTGAGTGTCTGACTTTGCAGCAGGGCTGGCCACACATTTCAGAAAGGTTCAAGTCACGAAGATCTAGACCAACAGCAGGGAGGCTAAATAAAATTGACCTAAAACTAACCTTTTTGGGCTTGATGCCAACATCAAACATAAAGGGAGTAAGTTTAATAAGAAACACCAGACTGATGGAGACGGCGCTCTGCTAAGGAGAACCTCATGGTGTTCAGGGTCCTGCTGGCAGGAAGTACCTGGAGTGAAGCACCGGCAGCAGAAGCATCTTCATACAAACCCATGTCCTCCACCGACTCCTGCAACAACACAGAATAATTATTCTGTTCATTGAAATCACCTTCAGATAAAACAGTTCGGCTCAAACTCATCCTGCCACCTGCAGGTCGGCCAGCCGGGTCTTCGCCAGCGTCACGTACTCCATCAGGAGGCTGCGGTGTTTTGGAGGCACAAACGGAGGGTGAAGAATATGAACCTGATATAAAAAGATAACTGTCAGCTGTGGAAGGTCAAAGGTCACCCCAGTCCATGAGCACACTCCACAATTAGATTTAAATGTATTTTTTTACTAATGACTGCTACAGTTGGTGCATTTTCACCTTTAAGGTACTCAGACTTCAGTCATTTCATTGTTTTAATATTTAAAACATTTTAAATATTAAAATGGGACCACAGATGGAAATTAACAATTATGCTATAATCTGGCTCATTTAGTCTGTACAGAAGTATTGATTGTTCATTAATGTGCACTGTCCCTAATACATTTAAATAAATAAGTGATAAAAATGTGTAATTTTTTATAACTGCTTCAAATTTGAATGGTTTCAGATCTGAAAAATGCCAACATTTTCTGTCATTGCTTAGAAACAAACTTTGCCCATGTAAAGTTTTTATTTACAAGAGAACTGATATAAAATCCTGACCTTTATTTTCCTAAAAACTTACATTTTGTGATTTTTTTTCCCACCTCCAATGGAGGCTGTTTAACTTTTAATGATGGGGAAATAAAGCTTGGTTTTAATTAGCTCAATATGTTCAAAATTCACCTGACATTAAATGTGAGGATGACTCCCACTTCCTGCTGCCTCCAAATAAAATAAAATAACTAACGTGAATAAATGTGCTCTGTTCATTCAACCTGTAGCTAATGGATTTCACCTTTAAGTACTGAGGAGGGTCAAAGGGCACAAGGTCAGAGAGGAACTTTAGCAGGAACACCAGAGACTTCTTACTGCCAGCGTGGAAACCAGAGCGTCCACCAAACGACATCTGAAAGCAATGCAGATAAATTCAATAAACATTACTCTTTAAACGAAATGTTCATATCAAATTTATGGAGTGAAATATAGTGAGCTTTGTCCTAAAAGCAACAGGGAAATGTTCATTTACAAGTTGTTGTTAAAACCAGACAAAACCTTGAACCAGTCGGTGTAGGATGGAAACACGCCGGCGCCCTCTAGCGCCCCCTGCCGGGCCAGCAGGAAGGCGGTGATCAGCTTCTCCAGATCGTAGCCTCCGAACGCCGAGCTCAGCAGGCGGCACAACGCCTCTGACAGAAACAGACGGCGTTAGCTTCGCCCTCCAACAGGTGTAACCCGACACCCTGCAGGGGGCTGACCATGTGATGCAGCAAAGGATTATGGGATGTTAAACTGGAGCAGAGAAGTGAAGAAACCGATAAATATCGCTTATCGGCGTAATAGCAGCAGTAACCGATTCTCGACTCATTTGTTAATGGCATGGTGAGTTACTAACCCCAGACCAGCTGAAAGGTTACAAAATATTTAAATCTGAGCAAAAAGGTTTTACCAAAAATGTTAGAGCCGTTTTAACAGCGCAGCAACTTCACTATAGTTTCGTGATTTTAAAATTTCAATACTTTTCTAAACAAGAGTCAGCGAAAACATTCCGGTCAGAAGATAAGCTGCACTTCTTTCAACATGAAGGTTATTTTGTTACTGGGATACATTTTCAGTCTATTGAGCAGAACCAACAGTCAGAAAATTATTTGCATGGCATTTGTTTACATTTAGTCAAATAATTGTTTATGGTTTGGAATATTTTAAATGAGTTCCTGGTCAGTGTAGCTTTCATAGAAACTGGGTTTACCGCTGAGGTTGGACTGGGCCGACTGGTCGTAAACCAGCAGGGTGGAGACAAAGACCAAGACGTGTTTCCAGTTGACCTCGTGCGTTTCCAGAACCTGCTGCAGGTGATGCAGCAGCTGCTCCACGCTGAAGATCGCAGCCAGCTACCACAGACAGGAGACATCCATAATGCATTCATCCTCCACAAATCATCAGGAAAAACATGGCAGCGAACTGCGGATGTTGCTCCAAATATGATGTCACATTTAACGTTTCCCCTTCCTTTCAGCACCAGACATAGCTGCAATGCCTACATGCCAGGCCTGATGAAGTGACAAACTTTTACAGATTCAAACACGCCATTCCAGAGTTTTCCAGACAGCTGAGGTGGTAGAAATCATTTACCTTGCAGCAAAGCGAGGTCAGACAGCGGCCGGCTTTAGCAACAGTCCATTCATTCTGCAAGGTCACAGCGTCTGACACTGACGACAAACAACAATTTGTTCCAACAAGTTTCAGGCCGGATCAGAGGAATTCATCCCATCATCGTATGAGACACCAAGGCTACGGTTAACGCCACTATCACAGCTAACACTAATGCTACCTGTCAGTTTGGGATTCCAGGTGAAAATCTGAGTCAGGCAGTGAGCAAAGAACCGCTGAAGAGCTTCTGGTGACACCGAACCTCCACACAGTGAAGCATCAAGAGTCTGAATCCTGCAGGAAACACGAAACAGAAGAGCATAGAACCAAACCTGGACAAACACAGAACCAGGGGTGCACCAATTTATTGCCGCTGATTTATTTAATTTTGAGAGCTTGGTGGTGACTGGTCAATGTCAAGCTATCTCCTTCACCGATCTTATCTACGTTGGCAAAGGTCTTAAGCTCAACCACTGTTAGGCCTACCCCCCAGGTCAGGTCTGCAGTAGCAATAGTTGCCCCACTCTTACCAACTCAGTGACTTTCTTGCTATATTTAGCAACATTTCAGACAAAATCTTGGTATGGACAAAATTGGAATTTGCAGGTCTGACTTTTAAATCTATACTCAACGGATCAGCCAAAAAACTGCATTTGGTGCAGCCCTACATAGAACCAAACCTGCAAAATATAGAATCCCTGCAGGACGTCTCCAGGTTTTCCAGGGACGTCCCACTGGGAGGGTATCGGGGCCCTCATGTATAAAGCGGCATATGCACAAAAAAATGAGCACCGCCATCATATTTTATGCACAAGTCGGCATATACAAAAACGAATGTGGTGGGTGGCGCAGTGGCAAAGCATGACCCACATATGGAGGCCTTAGTCCTCGTGGCGGTAGTCGCAGGTTTGATTCCTGGCCAGGTGACACTTACCGCATGTCTTCCCCCCTCTCATTACCCACTTTCCTGTCGGGCTACTTTCAAATAAAGGCAACTAGAGCCAATGAAACCTTTAAAAAGAGTTTTGAAATATACACAAACTTTTGACTTGCCGTGAAAATGTGCAGCAGCCACGTTACCTTCCATGGACAATAAACTACAAATCACCAAAACTCACCTAAACACACTGAAACTTAACTACATTCAGTTATTTACACAAAGAATCAAACCTGATGTTAATCATGACTTTAATTTTTATTGTTTAAATGTAAACTATGAAACTGAACCAATTTATCCTGACAATAACCCAACATAAAATAAAGAAAATAACCAAAATTATTTGAAAACCTCACTCCAATCTAAATAATAAAATTATTTAGTTTGTCTCATAAAGACGTAACACATCGTCTGAATGCATCTACGGCTCAATTATTCTCAATACAGAGAAACCAGGGCTGATCAATAGGTTTGATTATTGAAGGTGATCAGGCGTGCAGACAGTCTCAGGTACATCAGTAGCTGCATCCAGGTGAGCTGCTACCTGAGGATCTGTGGCTCTGATGGAGAACATGGAGCCATTGATCAGAGATCATATTGATCCGCTGGTTTATTAGCGTTTAGAGAATCCAGACTAGAGGTGTGACGATCAATCGGCCACCGATCATAATCGGATGATTTCTGTGAAAAAGTGTATGATCATCAAAACCAATCACCTGGATCTCACTTGGCAGCCTGCGTGTGCAGCTGATCTCCTCTTTCTTTCTCACTGCACAGCAACAATCCAGGTAACTCACACCGAACAGCTGCAGGTCAGACACTCAGTCTATTCTCCAGCTTTATGAATACAAAGCTGGACATTTGCACATTTACATAACTTGTAAATGTGCAAGTTATGCACATGATTCCTGTATTTAGAATAAACGTCCACATTCCCCACAGGGAGAACTCTCTGTCTGTCTTTAATCCCGGCTCAGCGCTCTACTGTCCAATCAAGCATTTCCACTTGGATTTCTTTATTTTCAATTTGGATTTTTTTTCTTTACAATTTATTATTTTTATTAAGTGACCTTATGATCCCTGAAATCAACTTTTAAATAACAGTAATTTTAAATATCTATACTCCTAGCAGCAAGGGCGTTGCCATGGTTACTGCTTCAGGTGGCAGCAGACTTCCAGGTATTTATTCTAATTCACATTGAGATGTATTTATGGATGACAGGCAGACCAGCAGCTGCTCCATTTTCCACAACCTGTGATTTATAAAGGAAAGGAGCGCAGCTATGAGCTACCAGCTATCATCTATGAGCATAGCTACAAGCTATCAATAGCTATGAGCTACCAGCTATGAGCTACCAGCTATCAGCTATGAGCATAGCTATGAGCTACCAGCTATGAGCTACCAGCTATCAGCTACATGTACATCATATACATCCGAATTTGTGCGCCATTTTGTCTGTATGACAATTTTTAAAGTGAAAGCTTGACAGGACACCAGGACCCAGAACCGTCTGGTGCGACTTTTCATCCCGTCTGTGTTGGGATGAATGTGAATCTGGATTGAGGGCAGCATGAACTTTGACCCTTTCTTCAAGGAGGAGACAGACCTGAAGGTTAAGAAGAAGAAGAAACCAACCATCTCTCTGCTCCTTCTTCGCACTCTTCCTTAATATCCAGAAACCCTAAAAACAACAACAGCCGAATCTTAGCAATCAGTCAGAAAGTAAATGCGCCAGCAGCGGGCGCAGCAGCGGGCAGCTGCAGGCAGCAGCGACGGCGGGCGCAGCACTCACAGAGAAGCAGCTCGTCCAGCACTGAACTCCTCCTCACCGATGACATCAGGACTCCAACCACAGCTGAAACACAGGAGATGCGTCTTCAGCTGCGGCTCTCTGGAACCGGCAGCTGGTCCAAACAGAACCACGGTAAACAATCAGAACAGAACCAAAACAGATCTAGAGCATCTGTGATCTAGATCTAGAGCAGAGATGACCTGTCCTGAGCCGGATTCTGGTGAAGGTTTCTTCCTGTTAAAGGGAGTTTTTTTTTCTCCACTGTCGCCGTGTGCTTGCTTGGTATGAGGAAAGGCTGTAAAGTTTAAAATGAGTCCTGCTGCATGTTTCGCTTGATGCAGGAACTAACGTTACTTTCAGGGTTGCAACAAGTCGCCTCCAGAGGATTCTGGAGAAAAATGCTCTTACTGGATAAAACTTTCTGTTGAACTTGTCTGGTCTCCTCTTCCTCCTGCGGAGGCGTCCAGCAGCAGAGAGCCTTTAACTGACTGGGCAGCCATGATGCGACGGCGTCATCACTGGGACACAAAGGGGGACATTGGATTTATAGATGCATCTAAAAGGTTCATCACTTACATGGTGAGTCTTTTCCATCAGAAACATGCCTGCAGCAACGTCCAACATGGGGTCTCCATGGCAACCAGTGGACTCCATCTGAATGGAGTCCACTGTCTCCTTAGCAAGACGCTCAAGTTCTTCTGTGTTAAAGCGCCTCAGGCTCATTATTAAGCATGGTGGAGGAGGAGTGATGCTAAATATTTCCAAACCGTGTTTAGAAATATTTAGCATCATAATCAGATGGAAAACTGAACATGGATCCAGTTTGGTTACAGAACCAGAGCATGTGGACCATCAACATCAGCTCCTCCTCCTTCCATCATCTCAGTCAGAACGAAATCCTGTAGAAACCCGAGGAAGTGATTTCATTGAAAATACAGAAAAAACTAATTTATTTCTATGCTCTTAAACATCTGATCCTTTGGTACCATAAGTGAGGAGGATATTAAATCAGTAATGGCAGCGGTTTGGGTTCAGAACCTTCTCTTTTATCTGACAACCAATCAGAAAGATAAAACGTTAAACCTCTTCTCATCATGCTCAGAAATTCGGCAGCTTCTGACTTCAGGTTACCAAGATGCTTTCTGGTCAGGCAGCTCCTGAAACATCCAATTTCATCATGAAGCAACCCAGAAAGCAGAGCTCACCTTTCTATGATGTAGTCCAGAGTGAGGATGTTGTAAAGGTGAAGAAAGTACAGCAGCTCCAGCTGAGGATGCTTCTGAAAACAGAACATGCCTGGGTTTAGTGCCCAGTTCACCAACTTACACAATGCTGGCAGAGAGTGAAAACACTCCAGATTACCAGATTCACATGACCCAAGGTTCTGTCTCCTTGTTTGTTTTAATCTACATTTAAGAATAAAGTTCTAAAAACATGGTGGTGAAGAAGAAAAGCGTCTGAGCTGCAGGAAGTGAACCCCTGCTAGTTGTGTGATCACCTGATCTCTTCGGTACTCCGCCCACAGAAGCCTTGGACAAAAAACTCCTTGGCAAAGCAGCAGTTTGCTGGCTTCCAGCAGAACCTGCAATTGGACCTGCAGAGCACAGGGAAGAACAGAACATCTGCAACAGAAACATCTCAAAGCTGCTGGTGGAAAAGTGACCCAGAGCGACCAGAACCACAGCAAACCCAAAGAGGAACCGGAAAACAGGCGCAGATAAAAATCGACAAGCTCTGCAGCAGAGTCAGATGAAGCGAACATGTAAGGGTACCCCAGTGGTGACCCGGTACCAGTATCAGTGTCATGCATCACTGCAGCGGTGGGTCTATTAGACTGACTCACTCTCTGAGAAGACGTGAACATCTGCCTAAGTTTGTCCTCCTGTCTCCCAGCGATCTCATCCAGTCTGTCCAACATCGTCTTCACCGAGACGGCTCCGACGGCGACGCCCCGTCGGTCGGCTTGACGCCGCAGCTCGCTCCCTGCAGCAGACAAGTTGGGGAGGGGCGAAATAATGAGAGGCGAACATTTGATCTTGGTGTGGAGGCGAGTAATCTGTTAATCTGGGACTAGTTTCTTTTGGGATTGACCACCAGCAGCTGAAACCAGATGTTCCCATGATGATGCTATGACGTTGGAAGCCTCTGATTGGTCTATACATACTGTATAATGTGTACTTGGTTGTAATAACAGCAACATCAATAAATCAGTTGGTTCCCGTTGCTCGATTTATTATTGACTGACAAAACGAGTCCTGGACCAGCATGAAGTGAAAGGCCATCCAGAGAGGAAGAACAGTGGTGTCCAACATGCGGCCCGGGAGCCGTTTGTGGCCTTCAAATCCAGGCGGCTGATGGAAAATATTTTACATTTATAAGATTTTCTCTGACAAATGTGTCTAACACATTTTACTGTATTTATCATCAGGTTGTTTTTGTTTTATAATTCATAGGATGAAGAAACAATCATAGTCTTGGAACCATTTTGGATAATAAGTTCAAATTTACCTGCCATTCAAAGAACCTGCAAAGGTTCTTAAGTTGATAAGTCAATGATGATCCTAGTTTATAGATCATATATTGACTTTTTCTCTCCTCTGTTGGTTTGGAAATCTTGGTATTAGGATTTGAACAATGCTCACTTGCAGAGCTCTTCAATAAACGGATCATCAGGAAAACGAAAGCCAATCTTGTGCCTTTGAATCCCAAGTTCCAGTTTCTGCCTTCTGGCCTCCAGCTCAGACTCTCAGACTCCCCCTATGGACAGCAATAGGTAGAAGCTCTGCTTTGTTCCTACAGCAATTAGTTTTTTTAACGCAGTACACAGTGGGGGGGACTCGCACTCGACTGTTACTGTTCATAGCAACGTCGGCAGACAATGATGTACATAGTTCATAATCAGTTCCCATTATGAACTGATTTGGATTTGGTGTCTTTTTGTTTTATATTTTTTAACTTTTGATACTTTCTCTTTTAGTTTGTATGTATTTTTATAATATTTACATCCTTGTAACATGAAGTACCATTTGAAAAAGTCCGTGTCCCTGTGGGGGTTCTCCGGGAGTATGGGGTACCGGGCTTTTGATACGGGCTGTCAGGTCCCTGCATGACCGGTGTCAGGGTCTGGTCCGCACTGCCGGCAGTAAGTCGGGCTCGTTTCTGGTGAGGATTGGACTCCGCCAGGGCTGCCCTTTGTTACGGATTCTGTTATGGACAGTTTGTAGACCAGCCAAGGTGTTGAGGGGATCCGTTTTAGAATCCCATCTCTGCTTTTTGCAGATGATGTGGTCCCGTTGGCTTCATTGCATCTTGATCTGTAGCTCTTGCTGGAGCGGTTTGCAGCCAAGCGTGAAGCAGCTGAGATGAGGATCGTTGCCTCCAAATCTGCGGGTCTTTAGCCGTAAAAGGGTAGAGTTATTTATCCGGGTCGGGGGAACGACGTGCCCCAAGTGGACGACGTTAATTATCTCTTGGTTCATGAAAGAGGGACACATGGAGAGGGAGATCGACAGGCGGATTGGTGCAGCGCTTGCAGTGAAGTAGGCGCTGCACCATGTAGGCCCTCCTACTGATTCTGCTGACCCCGTGACCCGACCCCGGATAAGAGGAAAAAAATGGACGAATGGCTAAAAGCAGCTGGTCTAGCCAAAAGCCAATCTAGATCTCCACTTGCATCCAGATCCACAAGGCTCACAGTACTTTGATCATTTCTTCAAAATACTGGATGTTAAGTTATTGTTGTGCATGTAAAAAACTGAAAAACAAAATTTTAAATGATTTTTTGATTTTTAATTCCAAAAGTGTCAAATTTTGTGGCCAGCTAGTTTTGACACCACTGATCTGAAAGCAACTAACTCACCAAAAACTGAGGAGATGAATGGAAACTTTTGACTCTGAAGGAAGACTTTAAATAATTTTTTACAATTCTAAAATGATTATTTTTGTTAATGAAACAGAAATTAATCTCCACTGACCTTTATGTCAGACGATAAAAAGGTATATTGTGCACATTCTCACCCACTAGCAGTCCTGCAACGTTCAAAGGGTCAACATCAGACACTGCCTGGTTCTGCTCCGGGTTTCGGTTCTGCTCTATGTTCTGGAAGCAGATCATGTGACATGGACCCGTGTTCTGGAAACATCAAACATCTAAAGGTTACTGCAGGAAGAGACTTCCTGTCTGTTAGATGGACCCTGACTCACCTGCAGCTCCTGGAACAGACTGCAGATGTTCTGGTTCTGGTCCAGCAGCAGGACCGCAGCCTCCTGAAGCCGCTCGCCATCATTAAGCCTTGGCTTCTTTAAGCCGCGGCCAGCTGAGCCGAGCAGAACAAGAAATATTAAAACATTCACTAAAAGGAGAAAGTTTGTGACTCTGCTAGAAAACTAGAACCCATTTAAGGGACAAACTTCCTCCATGGGGACGGGATTCTGTCCTCAGCAAGAGGAAACAAGGAAGCTTCCAGTTGTTTCCTCAATCATTTACATCCGCTCACCAGAGAATTAAAGATTGTGGACAAATTGCATTGCAGGTCAGCTGCTGGAATCTATTTGAATATTTCAGGATCTTCCAGCAGTTTTTACAGGTTAAAGGTCATCCTGGAAACTTATTTCCATATCATAAAACCTGGCATTCAAACAGGGTTGAGAATTTATATTTTCTCTGTAGTATTTCAGCCTGTGTTTTTAGACTGAATAGAATAAACGCCAACATTTAAGCCAAGTCTAGAAAACAGTCATATTTATTATCTCGGTTCATATTCATTCAGTTTCTGCTGAACGTCTAAAGCTATAACTCCGTTCATAAGCAGAACATTACTAACGTTACCCGGTCACCCGGACAGGTGTATTAACTCACCGAGGAGGGAGCAGAGCGGCCTTTTCTGCGACCCACAGGAAGCCTGGAGCGACATGATGTCTGGAGAGAAGGTCCCGGTTCCGAGACCACTGTGGGTCAGAGAAGGTTCTGGTTCCAAAAATAAGTTCTGGTTTAACTTGTCTTGCTCCTACGTTCTGTGGACGCCATGTTTCCTCTTGGCGCTTTATGCTCTCATTGGTCGGACCTGCAGCCAATCGGGTGAGAGCTTCTTCTTCTTCTTCTTCTTCTTTTTCTTCTTCTTCTTCGTTTGAGAGGAGGCTGTGAGTGGAAGAAGAGCGAGTGAGAGAGAGAGGAGAAGGGAGAAGGAGCTGCTTCAGCAACAGGAAGGGGGACGGACCGCTTTCAGACCTTATTTGGAAATGTGTTTCATAATATTAATAAAAAAAAAAGTTAAAAAAAATATTTTTTTTAAAATTAAAATAAAATAAAAATAAATAAATAAAATAAAAACAATAAAAATAATAAAATACTTATTTGGAAATGGGACCATTGCACTCCGGAAGTGAAGGGGGCGCTATTTCCTATATCATCCGTTTCTCAAGTTTTTATTTTCTTTTGAAATCTGTGATTATATCTACACCTTTAGGAAAGATTTTCACTCTCAGTATGCATTTGAACTTCTCTCTTTGATTTACTTCAGTGCAGCTCACAGTTTTAACAGATTCTGTAGCTTTCTGTGAACTTCTAAATCTGCTCCTTGGTCGCATCGTTTTGGGCCTGGTACTGCCTCTAGTGGCGAGGGGAGGTAACACAACTAATGTAATTACATTACTAAATCAGAATACCACAAAGTTTTTTTATTTATTGATTCATTCTGGCATTACTGGACCCCTAAAATATAAATACCCATATTTCAGAACTTGACTGCACTTAGGAGGTGATTAAGCGATTTGATTCAGCTGTGTTGGACCAGGGAGACGTCTAAGAGTTGCAGGACAGCGGCCCTTGAGGACCAGGACTGCCCACCCCTGCTCTACACACTCTCCCTGGAACCCCTCCTTCAGAAAATATGCTCGTGTATTTATGGTTTGGTTTTACCTGGTTTTAAGAACAGGTCAAACCTGTTTTACCTGTAAAACAATATCCGCCTACGCTGATGATATTGTTTTGATAAAAGATCAGAGATGTCAGTGTTTTAAACGAGATCACAGAAAAGTTTTCTGTCTTGTCTGCTGCAAGGGTGAATTGGGGAAAGAGTGAAGCCCTGACTGTGGGCAGGTGGTCTGTTGGGCTCCCAGTTCTCCCTCGAGGACTTTTATAAATCAAAGACGGTTTTTAACAAATCTTGGTGTGTTTTTAGGCAGTAAAGATATTGTGAGTAAAAACTGGGAGAGTGTTGAGCAAAAAATTTAACATAAGTTGTCAAAGTGGAAGTGGCTGCACTCCCAAATGTCCTACCGGGCCAGGGTGCTGGTTTTGAATAACCTTGTTGCATCACAGCTGTGGCACAAGCTCTCTCTTTTTAGGTTTATTAGTGAAAGTACATTCAGAGATTGTAAACTTCTGGAATGGTCTATCTTGGGTGCCACAGTCTGTCTTGTTTTTACCAAGAGAGGAGGGGCCAGGGCCTTGTCCACCAGCAGAACAGCCACATTTCGTTTATGTTTCCTTCAGAAGTACCTGACGGGCCCATGTATGGAAGGATGTGGCCAGCTGCATTCTCAGGTGTGTACATTTTCCCTGGCCCTAACCCTGGATGCTGCTCTGTTTTTAACTGATTTTAGTCTTTTAAAGCTAAAAGGTTGCCTCAGTTTTATCAAAGTGTTTTTAAATCCTGTGGCCTTTTTAAACTATGTCGTTCACAGGAGCATAACTCTCTGCATTGGCTTTTAGAAGAACCTGTCATGGAATGGTGTGGATGTTGGTGGTGAGGCAGGCGCTCAAGACCCAGGTAAGGTGTAAGGTGGTTTTAATAATGATAATGATCCAAAAAATACAAAAACTCAGTAGGTCCACAGCCAGGCAGCACGGTTGAGCAAAAGCCAGGACTCAAACCCGGGAGCACTGCTCATACACATGAACAGCACAAACAAAGACAAGCAACAATGAGGACCCCACGAGGAACAAAGGAGACAGGAGGGATTAAATACACAGAGGGTAATCACAGGGACGAGACACAACTGGGAGGAATCAAGGGTGAAGACAGGACAACGAGAAAACTCAGGGAGACAGAAAACTGAAATAAACACACAGAAAAACACTGGATGGCAGAAAATTGGTCTGTGGAGCAAGACTGGACGTCCAGAACAGCCCCGTACCCGGCCTTGCATGTTTTAACAAAAAAGGTAGATCATTTGTAGTAACAGCATAACAAGAGTGAACCAAGACCGCTGCCTTGTGGAAGTCCAGTCCTCTGCACCGTTTTGTGAAAATATACCATTAAAATTCTCCCTGTGGTCTAAAGCAAGGTTAGCTGTTCATCAGTGTTAGTGCAGATGGCTCAAAACCAAACCGCTGAGATCCATCACATCGACCGGCGATGCAGACGCCTAATAGGACTCATCTTCTAGTTCTAAATTGTTGTATTTTAAATAGTTTGAAATGTAACTTATCTCAATCGACCCGCATTAATCTTTTCTATTCATCATTTCTTTGGAAAGACAAGTTAACTTTTTAATAAAATGCTCATTTTCAGGAGGCTTTTGTTCAGGTTCATCTCATATATAAATGTCTTTAAATACAATTTCCAAAAACATGACATTCAAAAAGAGGGAGATGTATTTACTGTAATGCTGCTGCTGTATGTCACACATGGCTCCACTGTTCATGTTTATTATCCTGCACACCGAGCAGAGGAGGAGTCCACAGCGATGACTCACATGATCTTCTTCCTGTTTCTGCTGGACTTCCCCTAACAGCCATTTTAAAGCTTCTTCTGTTTGGACAGTTTTCAGCTGCGCAACATTCCTGAGAGCTCAAAGCAGCCGAACAGAGGCAAACATTTCTGTTTCCCACCATGAAAGCGTTTAGCTCCAGCCACAGATGAAGGTTTTCTGTGTTGTTGTGAAACTTGTGAAATTTGACCCTGTGAAAGTGATCAGATAAAACCTGGACTTTGTCCCATGTTGCAACAAGTCGGTAAACTCACATTTCCTCATTAGCTTCCCTTTTTATTCACATTTCAGGAGCGTCAGACCAGTTCACTTGTCGTTTTTACACACTTAACACTTTTCAGAGGGAAAACTTTAAGCACAAAAATCGTTTTGAAAATGATCATTTGACAATTTTCAGCTTTCAGCCCTGAAAATATCTGATGAATGGAGCTAGTTTTATTTATGGGTGTTATAAGGGGGGTGCGTTTGTATTTGCATGTATAGTCGGAGCATGACACAGTGGAAAGGTTCAGGAGTGTGAACACTTTAGTGTGGCTGGCTCTGCACCCCGTTTGCAGCTTGTTGCAACAAGCCGAATTTAAAGAAGCAATTGGTGATGATTCACACTGAGCTGCTGAAAGTTTCACCACCAGGAGAAAAACATCAACTTGGTGAGAAATGAAACAAAACACACAGCTGAGAAATTAAAGCTCTCACAAGGACTTTATTCTTCATTTTCAAATATTCAAGTACATGGATGCGAAATATCCAGGACACAATCAGTGGCAAATACTTTCTGAAGGAAATAATCACATCATCATGTTCCTTGAAGGGCGTTCCTCTTGAAGCAGCCATGTTCCCCTGGCAGGCTAAGACACGTAGATCACTTGTAAACATGATACATTTTCAGTCTGATTTTAGAAATACAAAAAGCCGTCTTGTAGAAAAATAAGTTCTGTCTTCAGAGGAATATCAGCA
Source organism: Poeciliopsis gracilis (assembly GCA_911649635.1). Lineage (NCBI taxonomy): Eukaryota > Metazoa > Chordata > Actinopteri > Cyprinodontiformes > Poeciliidae > Poeciliopsis > Poeciliopsis gracilis. The sequence continues at coordinate 344,637 of CAJVRI010001535.1, forward strand.
TGAAGAAGCTCACAGTAGAATCTGATTTGAAAAAGGAGCAACACACAAAACTCTCAGGGGTAAAAGGCCTTTGGTTTCCATGAAAAAATACCAAAAACGACATTAAAAGAAGCAGAAAAGATCAGTCCGCTGTACAACAGTGATGAGTGGACCGGAACCGAGCCGTCCACAGGTTTCCAAAGGTCCATTCTGCAGCTACAATCAGCCGTCACTCCTGAGGACAGCAGATCTCTGCCAGATGAAGGAGCCCAGGACGATGAGGAGCATCTCCGAGGTGCTGCTGAGGGCCACGATGAAGGGCGCCTGGGACGCAAAGTCCGCCTCCACTCGCCGGAAGGACAGCTGCATGACGGCCAGGGCCAGCAGGCTGTTCTGGACGCCCACTTCGATGCTCACGGTTTTCCTCTGCGGCAGATCCAACCTGGCGGCTCTGGCAAGGCCGGCGCCGACCAGGAGGCCCAGCAAAGGCACCGTCACCCCGACCGCCACGATCTGGGGCCGCACGTTGGCCAGGATGGACGCGCCCATCTGGTAGGCCATGAAGATGCCGCCGACCATCAGCACGACGCTGAAGGGCCGGATGAGCACCAGCAGGACGCGGGTGAGAGCCGGGAGCCGCAGCTTGATCACCATGCCCAGGGAGATGGGGATGGCGATGAAGAGGAGGGTGCCCAAGATCTTCACGAAAGGGACGTGGAGGGCGGCGTGGACGCCCAGCAGCCTGCCGTACAGAGCCGAGGACAGAGGCATGGCCGCCGTGGCCACCACCGTGGACACCAGCGTCATGGAGATTGCCAGTGTGACGTCGCCCCCCAGCAGCAGGCTGTAAAGGTAGCCGCCGCCGCCCCCCGGGGCGGAGCAGGTGATGACCAGGCCGAGGGACAGCGCGGTGGGCAGCGACAGCAGCCGAGACGCGCAGTAGGCGTACAGCGGCATGACCAGGAACTGGGCCAGAACCCCCAGCAGCAGCGCCATTGGGCGGCGCAGCAGAGCCCGCAGCACCTCCACCTCCACCTTGCAGCCGAAGGCACACTTGTTGACGAAGATGAGGGGCAGCAAGGCGAACAGCACCGGGTTCTCCGTGAAGTGGGACAGGCCCCCGGACTGCAGCTGCCGGGTGGCCGCGTCGGCCTCGCCGGGCTCCACTCTGATCAAGTAGTCCGTCCTCTCCTCGATCAGAACCGGAACCGTGTCCCGGTCCTGGTCCAGTAGCTGGATCTGCAGCGGCGCCCGGCCCGGGAAACCGGAGCGGATGCTGATGATGAAGCTTCCGGCCGGTCCTTCCCGGCCGCCGGCCGTCACATTCAGGACGGAGAGGACCTCCGGGTCCAGAGACCGAACCCTCACCGTCTGCTTCCGGCTGGAGCCCCGGTACCGACTGGAGATCACGATCACTCCTTCGGTGTTTTCCGGAAACTCAAATTCCTGCGCCGATCCGTCCCCGATGGAGATGTAGCCGGTGTGGTTCGTCCGGCTGGAGTCGGTGCTGCTGTCCACGGTCAGGTTGCCGGTGGCCCAGGTCCGGTTCGGTCCGCCGATCAGGAGCAAACAGAGAGTAAAAAACGTCCTCATCGCAGTGGCGGCCAGAGGGCGGAGGGGCGCCGCAGAATCACGCGTCGGCCCCGCCGGGGCGCTCCGCAGGCGGCTACACCGCCGCCCGGATCAGCCGGCACGCCGAACTTCTCATTCCTCTCTTCGGGACAAAAGCTCCGCGTCGTCGGCCGCCTCCTCGTCTTGTCTGGTTCCCATTTTCGTACCGCCTTTATACCGGACCCGAAGCATCACCCCGCCCTGTCCGGCCCTGGCGGAGCACAGCTGCACCGCGGCAGCTCCGGGAATCCAACCCACAACCGGCCGGTTGGTCTTCAGTCCAAAGGAAGAACCGCAGCTTCGCCTCTTGCGCTCATTTTTTTTCCCGAAAGACGAAAAGCGATTGAAAAAATAATGAAAACGGACGCTGCAGCCTTCTGCCGAGGCGTGACGTCAAGCTGGTTAATGGAAGATGCAGACTTCCGCTCAGCCATGCCAAAGTAAAAGCCCCATAACTCCTGAGATGAGCAAACATCTCATGTCAGGATGAGATAAAATGGGAGTATTGAGAGGAACCCTATCACCAGTCAAGATGGACTCCAGCTCTTCTCTCACTGTCATTCTTAATTTATTGCATTTAAAAAATAGGAGTCTCCTGGCCCAGTTAGGGAGAAGGGTGACGGGAAAATGGATGGATGAATGGAAAAATTAGGAGTCCTTCATAATTTTTGGGAACATGAGTTCACTATGGGAACTCGTGTTCCCACAGTGAACTAGTGTTCTCACAGTGAACTCGTGTTCCCACAGTGAACTGGTGTTCCCAGTGAACTCGTGTTCCCACAGTGAACTGGTGTTCCCAGTGAACTCGTGTTCCCACAGTGAACTCGTGTTCCCACAGTGAACTCGTGTTCCCAGTGAACTCGTGTTCCCACAGTGAACTTGTGTTCCCAGTGAACTCGTGTTCCCACAGTGAACTCGTGTTCCCAGTGAACTCGTGTTCCCAGTGAACTCGTGTTCCCAGTGAACTCGCGTTCCCACAGTGAACTCGTGTTCCCAGTGAACGCGTCTTCCCACAGTGAACTCGTGTTCCCACAGTGAACTCGTGTTCCCAGTGAACTCGTGTTCCCACAGTGAACTGGTGTTCCCAGTGAACTCGTGTTCCCACAGTGAACTCGTGTTCCCAGTGAACTCGTGTTCCCACTATGGGATGTTATCGTCGCGTTTTGACCTTGATTATTATGAGTTTCCAGACTTAGACTGGATCACAGTGATCCAGTTAGAAAATGACATCAATCATCTGCAAGAAATTCATCTTCAATGCAACATTCATCCTGGTTATCAGAGGGATGTTTAGGAAATAGTGACCAAACTTCACATTTGGTTCAATAAGACCAGAACTGGGAGGCGAAGTTTCAGCTGGTTCCAACCTGAGATTAAATTAGCAAGTCATTGAAATGGAGGAGTTTTTCATTACTATAGTTTAGCTACTTCATAGATATTTCAATAATATTTTTTATATTAATTAATTAATGATATATTATTATTATTGTTGCATTGGCAAGTCACATTAAAGGATTTTGCCAATTAAATGTAAAACAGTTTCATGCCTTCTTTCATTTCCACTGAAGAGTTTCTATCACAGATTAAGATTCTTTTCATCTGACTACTTTTAAGAAATTCAATATTTAAAGAACTATATAAGCTGTGTATATATTTATATATGTATATATATAAAGGAGAAGGAGCTGTCATGTCATGAGGATTCATGAACCAACCAGAAAAGGTTTGGTGTAACCATAGTGACAAGTTGACAGAAACATGAATATATGTTCTTCCAAAGTTCACATTTGGTTCTTTAAGACCAGAACTAGTTCAAAATAATGTTTGATTAATATCTCAGGTGTAATAAATGCCCATTAATAGGCTCAATGCTTTCATTTTTTAAAGAAACTTCCTCCCCTCCCACTGTAACCATGACTACCTTGATGGTCCATAATCCATGGAGCTGCGCTGCGTCAGCAGGGGCGGTCACGTGACCACGGGGGGTTGGGTTGGGGGGGAAAGGGGGGATTTCCCCCTTTATTTACAGCCCAGGAAAATAATGGAGGAAAAACCAAAGCCAAGTTCAGTCCTTCACAGCAAAATCAAAAGTGTTCAGTTTCCAGAGTTTTGCTGCATGTTAACAATTCAGAGTTAATTCAACCGTCGTTTAGTCAAATTTGAGTTAATTTCCCTAAAGAGTTGGTGTTATTCCAGAGAGTTAAATAAAAGCAATTTTCTCTGGTGTTGATTTCTAAATTAACACCAGACAGTTCTTACCACAACTGTGACGTATTGATGATGTCACGTGTTTTCCTGCTACTCAGGCAAACACGTTTATTTTCATTTATTTGCACCTTTTCAGTTCAATTTTGGAAAAGCATTTTCACTATGATGTATTGTTCCTCTCGCCCAGAGCCACAGGGGACGAGGGTTAGAAAATGGATGGATGATGGATGGATGGATGGATGATGGATGGATGGATGGATGATGGAGGATGGATGGATGATGGATGGATGGATGGTGGATGGATGGATGATGGAGGATGGATGGATGGATGGATGGATGGATGGATGATGGATGGATGGATGGATGGATGGATGGATGGATGATGGAGGATGGATGGATGGATGGATGGATGGATTTATTCTTCCATTTCATTTTCTCTCTTTGTCTTGAACATGTATTGTTTGGCCTCACTGACGACCCAATAACAAAACAACACATTTTTATATCATTAATCTTACTATATTCTTAGCCAATTGGCACATTCACAAATGCTGTTACGCTAATGAAAAACCACTTCTTTCCATTTTTGAAAATGTGGTCAAACAATAGATCAGACCTATTGAAAACTCCACCAATACCAAACCTATGAAAACGTGCTCTTTGTGTTCTCTCTTTACTGTATTTATATCATGTTATGGTGATTTAGTCTCAATGTTTGTAACTCCTAGCAGACATTATACCACAATGCATGCTGTGTTTTGTACTGTTATGTATTCAGTATCTCAATAAAGATCTATAAAAAAAGGTAAGTTCCATGTTAAAATGATCATGTTTTTGATTTTTTAAATGGATGCATTACAGGCATGTGCAGAGGGGGGGGGGGCGAGGGGGGCTGGCCCTTTTATCCTTGATGGGCCTAGTGCCCTTTTTCAGTTTTTTTATCTGTCATATTCTTTTTATTGTTATCAAAGCTACAGATGACTTTACTCCAGTTTTGAAAAATTAGTACGTACAGAGGTAAAGCAGAAACTGTTGACGTGTATAAAGTTGTACCTGCATTCAGACAGACTTCGGCTCAGTGCATTACCCACAATTCATTTCTGCATGTGACATTTTCAGTTAAAAGGTGGAATTATGGGAATATGTTTTTTATCTTTATTGAAAAGTCAAAGAAAGTGAAAATAGTATGAGAAGTAACAGTCTGATTATTTTTATTTATTTATTTATTTATCATATTAAAGTTTTCTAACTGTGAAAAAAGTGAAACAGAAAATGTTACACGTGCAGGAAAAATCAGTTCCACTAAGGTGGAAATTTGTCTTGCATTTGTAAGTTTGACTTTCCTCAGTTTGCGAATATTCTTTTTAATTTCTTTTTGTTCAGTTTCTCATATAAACATTTTTTGTTTCTGATTTGTGCCTCTTCATACTATTTTCTAACCCTAACCCTAATAAATATTTGTCTTTGACTATTTTCAATAAAGACCAAAACGTTTCACATCTGTCTCACGTTGCAGACGAAGAGGTCAAAGGTGACAGAGGAGCAACCCTGCAGCCTGGATCAGAACCAGAACCTTTACTGAGCGAACTTTTTTTTCTAAAGTTGAACATGCATAAGAAACAGAAAGGCGGATGAACTTGAGTCTGATAGGAAAAGTTCTCAAAATAATTCAGATTTTCGTAAAAGACTGAAATTTTTTTATATCTGATTATTACGGTAATAAGAATAATATTCTGTATTTATTCATTCACTGAGAATCTGGTTGAACAAAAAGCATTTTTCATCAACATCACAAGGTTTTCTGACAATAGTGGGAAGATTTGGGACTAAAATGTTTGAAACTTTTTTAACTGGATTAGTTTTAAAGTCTGATTCATAAGTGCCATAATAAACAAATATAACGTGATCTCTAGAGTTAGAGTTTCTAATAAGGTTAAACATTAACTTTGTCGTTTTTGTCAGCCTGAACTAAATCACTGATTCTATGACTTAGTTCTATTTTAACCCTCTTATTTGTTTTTAACAGAAATACTTTGATCCATTTTATTTTTTTTCTTTTTTTAAGAAGTAAACAGTTTGGAAACAGATTAATCAACTTCACAGTGTGCTAACCCGCTGTGGTGGTGCAGCGGGTTAGCACGGCCCACGTTTGGAGGCCTCAGTCCTCTACGCGGACGTCACGGGTTCGACTCCAGGCAACCTTTGCTGCATGTCTTCTCCTCTTCTTCTACTGTAAAAATACGAGCCACTAGCGCAGCAAAAACTCTTCTGAGAAAAAAAAATCAACTTCAGTCTGAAGCAACAAGATAAAACTTAGATTTGAAATATTTAAGAGGTGTATTTGAGCACAGGCGGGTTAAGGTGGTAGAGTAGGAATGTTCTCCTGTCTTTCTCTTTATGATTACTGATGTCAGATTTATGGATCATGCTGCATGGATGAGAACTTTTCACTCTGATTAACTTGAAGAGCAAATAAATGTGAACAATGCTTCAAGATTTGCATGATTATGTTAATGGATCAGATTAAAATGAAAACCAACCAATCAGGGCCTGAAAAATGTCTTTGGCTTCTGGATTTTTATCAAACTGGGACAAACAAACGGCTGACGGACAACAGAGGGCAGAACTTTATTTTACAAGATAAATATGGAAAACAAAAAGTGCTGACCAGTTTAAATAAAACCTCCACCGCACCCGAACCAGATTGCAACCGGATCAGAACCTCGCCGGTGGAGATGCTGCAGAGGATCATCTTGATCACATCATGGTTCTCTGAACATAAATGGATCAGATTCCATCTGTGGCGGCTAACTATTAAAAACGAATAAAAACGTTTGAGCGAGGAAAACGTCCGGCTGCTCTTTCTAGGCACTGAAGGAAGAAGCAGCTGCGTCCCAACATAAGGCTTTGAAAGCAGAAAAGAAACTGAACTAAACCTCACAGAAGAGAAACGGGAGGATTGTCTGAGTCTGAGGAGGGAAGAGGAATAAACCTGTTAGTGTTTCAGCATCTGGTCTGAGAACCAGCTGAGCTCATCACTAGAAATATATTTCACAACATTTGCATCCAGATTCCTGTGAGTGGAGTGAAGAGGAGACTGATGAAGCCAGTAGGTAAAGCTGATGCTATTCCTGGCTGCTGTGGTTTATTTTTAGGCCAGAGGAGGAAAATCAATAAACTCATTAAGTTCTCCCAGCAGGAACAGTTCAATCGAAACCTTTAGTTGCTGCCGTCCTGCTCCTCCATGCAATAGCGCCTTCAGTTCCTCAGAGCCGCCAACCTGCAAACAAACATTTCACACATCAGCTGCATTTAAGCAAACTGACAACATGCAGCAAAAATCCAGACAAACTGAGCTCAGTTCAAATCACTAGAGCAGTTTAAATTAAAAGTCCTGCTGCTCAACATACAGTTTGATAAAAACAAACCAAATCACAACAGAAAAGTTGCAATACTAATCAATTAATATAAGAAAATAAACTCTGCCAGGTCTCAAGACTAATTGTTTTCTGCTTCTCAGGAAACGTTTGTTTCTTCCTTCTGGATCACAGGAGTCAAACTCCGGACCTGGAGGGCCCGTGTCCTGAAACTTCTAGATGAGCCTCTGCTGCAGCACCTGAACAGAATAATGAGATCTTTGAGAACCGATCCACACAAGGAGCAGGTCATGAAGCCGTTTCATTCCAGTGTTTTGGACCTGTGGCTCATCTAAAACCTGCAGGACGGCCAGCGGCCCTGGAGGACTGGAGTTTGACATCCTGTTCTGGATGATTCTGACAGAAAAATCAGTTAAAGGAGCTTTCACAGCAGGGGGTACTCAAGAGGACTGCTGACTGTTCCCTCTGCAAGCAGCTTTTAGGGAGAGCTACAACAAGCAGGCTGTTCACAGAATGAAGATCGCTGGAAAGTTTAGTGGAGGAAGAGCTGTGTGATGAAAAGATTCTAAAGCAGCAGGGCTCACTGCAGCCCATAGAAGTGGAACCAGTTGTACAGCTTGGAGGAAGTCCAGAGGGTTTGGTTCAGAACATCAGCTCCAACCTTCACAGGACCACTCCAAAACCTGAGAGTAACAAGAAAAGGACCGGATCCAAAGTTTTCATTTATGTGTCCATGAATCTGGGGTTGGAAGGCTAAAGTTTCTAATCAGTGAAGGTCTGAGGAGCCTGTTGGTTCTGGTTCGGTTCTATCTCGAGTGATCCAGATCCAGAACAGCATCTGCCAGGACATTTCAGAGCATTTAATTTTCAAGTTCTCTGGATACAATTCTTTTTTATTGGTTTAATGTAAAATTAATTGTGGGTTTATTTCAACTATGAACCAGAAATCACTGAAATAAATGAACTTTTCAATGATATTATACTTTATGTAACAGCTGCATAATTTCTCAGATTCCCAGAATAATTTTCTGTTTCACAGATTTGAGGAAATACTTTAAAGTTTTTCTAGATGTAGTAATTTAGTTATTGGAAATCTCGCTCAGATACTTTACTGTGTTGAACCACAGCGCCCTCTGGTGGGCTGAAATATTCATAACTTGTGACTTCAACTGAAGTCTGAACCCGAAGCTTCACCTCGGATCCAGAGGTTGAACCCAAACATCTGCTGGAAATTACAGCTTGAAGGAAGTCCAGAGGGTTTGGACTTACGGCTCCCTGTTAATCCAGATTATAATCTCTGATTCTCACAGATAAAGAATCAGCTCTAGTAGAGATCTGATTGATCCAGAGGTTCCTAGCAGAACCTTTTAGTACCAGACTGCAGTTTCAAGAGGAGGATAATTTAGCATTCAGACGCCCTCAATGTTTCTGGCTCAACTTTTTCATTTTGTAATGTTTCTGATTTGTGGCCTGGATGTTCCTGCGGATCCTATAGACGCCAAAAAGTCCAGAGATCACAGGAAAGATCCAGTGGACGGAAAAGAGCCAGAATGAAGAGGATGGAGAATAATTGTGTGTCAAAGTGACTTTGGGATATTTTTACTTAAACTCCAGGAGACTCTTATTCATTTTAGGAAAGAATAAACTGGCTCTTATACTCTGGCCTCTTCTCTCATGTATTGGATATCATTATACATCAGCACTGACTTTTCTACACATCCTCCAGTAAATAAACTTCATTGTAATTTTCAAACAATATTGAATGATGATTCTTTTGTCCAGCAGAGGGAGATCAGTCTTTAGCATTCACATGATTCAGCACAGGTTACGTCTGCTGTCGCAATGACGCCACTAAGATAAAGTCTAAAGAATGATAAAGGTGCTTTCTCAACATTTCATACCCACTCAACTGAGTCACCAATAAACACTCTAAATAGTTTTCTGTCTTATTTCAGTTCATCCAATCTGATAGAACTCTCTGTTTCTGACCTGCTCTCATGTTTTCTTTGGGTAATTTTCACTCTGATCCTGGTTAAAACCTTCCAGGTTGCTAAGCCTGACTCAAACTGGAGAAAGACTTCTAGTCAAAGGAATTGTTCTTTTATTTAATGTAATTAAAGCCATTCTTAATCTGTATTTCTTTGTAAATGCTTTGATTAACATCAACCTGTAATTTAGACCTACCTTCACCTTAATGCGTCTGTGTTCATTGGTTCTCTTCCTTTATGTGGGTTTAGATTTTTATGTTGTTCAGGTTTGGTTTCTGCCAGGCCTCACCAGGTGTTTCATCTCAAACGGATCCACCTGGTCAGACATGTGACCCTTACCGCCGAGACAGCTGATCCTCCTTCTCCTGGCTCCGGGAACTCTCTCCACCCAGCGACGTCGCTCCAGCAGGAAGCTGATTCAGCTGGTCCATCACCTCCAGGCCGCCCTCTTCTGCTATTTGGTGGATGAGGTCGTCCACCTGCTCCTGGGGCGTGGTCAGTGTCATGGCTGAACTCATGGAGTCCTCCATCACCTGGTGTAGGTAGGAGCGGTGAGGTTAGGGAGGGAGTTTCGAAGCTTGAGAGCAGACAGAGACTCTGCAGCGACTCACTGAGGTGTGGACGTCAAGGTTCTGAACCTGGCTCTCAAACTTATCCATTACTGCGGAAACCTTCTGCAGATCCATGGAGTTCAGAGCCTTGTCCAGGGCTTTGGTCACCTGGCCCATGCTTTTAGTCACCTAGACCAGGAAATCACATCAATTTAACATTTGTATTATACACTTTAATCAAAAATAGAAAATCAAGCATCAAATTCTAGACTTCTGGGGGAAACAAAAGTTGAGGTGATCCAATTGGTGAGACTCACTCCCTTCATGGTGACGGCAGTCTGGACTTTAGAGGCCACCGCATCAACTCGGGACGCCATGCGCAGCCAGTTCACACCTTCGTTCTTTTTCCTGATGGCGTTCTCAGCATAAACTCGAGCACATTCCACATTTTTCTGTTGCAAAGCCTGTTGACAATAAATTCAACTATTTCTGTTTTCTAATTAAATCGTGTCTTTAAGAAACACAACAGCACTGAGAGCTGTTTGGTGTCTCAGGTAATTATAAGCATTTTATACAAATAAGACTCATTAAAATAAAGACGAAGCTATGAAAGAAAATCCATTTAATGTAAAACTGAAGTTAGATTTTCTTTCCACCAACAAGAATTTTTTTAAATGGAATTCTTTACTGTCACTGCAGATCAGAAGGTTTAGCTGTTTTCTGTGTCTTGTCACTAGTGAAAATTATTACTTTACAAATGTCAGAAAACAGCTTTAAATCTAATGAGTAATATAGCAATGACTCAGAGAGCAGACTTTAAAAACAAGTCTGTTCAGAGGTGAAGCTGTGCTGCCTCCTGCTGACGAATCTGTGCCACAACAACTGACTATTGCTCCATCTCCCAATCCAGAGGTGAAGACATGCTTCACTTCAACGAACAAAACTAAATGATGTTGCTTACTCCTAATAAAGGTAACAGATGATCGGCCATTTTGGTGCCAGATAAAACCTTCCTCTGACTGGCATGAAGGAGCAGGTGAGGTTTCATCAATACATGTTAGAGAAAATGCTGAGTCATCTTCTACTGACTATTCATCAAGGTAGTCTGACCACTTTGAGAATGAGAGGAGAAAAAGTGCAGCACTAGATTTCCACCTGAAGGATGATCATATCCATCTTCAAGATATGATCATGCGCTACAGAAGAATGATGAACAAAAATATATAGAAATGACTGAACAAAACTGCGAGAATTCATCATCTGACTTTACATCACATCTGCACAGATTAAACTGCACTGATGCAGTGCCACAACGGCTGACCCTGGACTTCTTCCACGAACACCAGATTTATAAAGTTCAAGACTAATAGATGTTTCCACCCGAGTTTTGGATCTCTGTAGCTCCACCAGAGCTGCTCAGGTGCTCTTGGCTGCTTCACAGAACAGCTACTTTTATACTAATACTAAATTGCTGAGAAGTGGACGCTGTTTAGGTGAGGTCTAGAAGCAGTCACTGGATTTTATTTAGGGTATTCATAGGTCAGGGGTTTCAACCCAAATGTGGAGCACCATTAATCAGTTCTGTTCTCTGAGCAACCAGCCAGCAGGTTAGGCTGTGAAAGCCCCTCTGCTCCATCTTCGCCTCACCCAATCTTTGCATTTCAACGCGTTAAATACGACAAACAAGTTGGACTTTCTGTACGCCACTTTAAAATCTAATTGTTCACTGAACTCCAAATTCTGCCGATTAGAAATATTCCAACCCAAAATTGGATCAAGTCATTTGGTTCTCGTCTGTTTGTTATTTGTTGATCCATCTCAAGCCTTTCCAGCATGTTTTATCCAACATAGAGATGTGACAGTAGAAATGAAGAAAGAGAATAAGTAAGCAGAATAAAATCCGGATCGTCCTGAACTACAATCAGCATCAAACCGGCTTCTTATCCTCACCTTCTTGACTTTGGCCTGCTCCTTTTCTGACTCCTTTTCTGCCTTCTTTGCCAGTCTCTCAAGCTGCTTCGATGTAAACTGTGAGAAACAAGGAAGAAGTCTCAATTATATAAACTTTTAGCTTTTATAGACAATACGGATCAAACATGATCTCGGGACTTACCCTCAGCTGAAAGAGTGTTTCTGGAGAAAGAGAGCCGAGAGCATTAAAAATGAATGACAGCAAACTTCACAATATTGCTATTGAGACCATAGATACAGTTCCAATAATGCTGTTGTTAATTGAAAACATTACAAATATTAATTAATTATTCACTGCAAATACTAAAAATATTAAATTCCATTGTTATAAAGCATTCATCAAACAGCATCTCAGTATTTCAGAAAATTGCTCTTCCAGCCAATGACTCAACAAACCTGCTAAAATTCATCATCTGACTTTAAATCACATCTGCACAGATTAAACTGCACCAATGCAGTGCAACAACAGCGGACCCTGGACTTCTTCCATGAACACCACATTTAGAAGTCCTATTATTCTTATTTATAAAAACCCTGGAGTTTCAATTTCAGGTTTTCATTAACATCTACATCTAAATAACAATAAAGTAATTATACTGACTAATGGTACAGAATTGAATAATTTTTTCCCTCATTTTTTTGATGCATGATAATGAAATTTTATCACCATTATATTGTATTTCATAAAACAGAACGTAAAAACAAATGACCTGAAAAGACAAATAAACAATGTGATGTTATGATGGCCTGCCAGCATAATTCATAAAGCTAACAAAGTCATATATTAATGTCGCCTTTAAATTGTACCAGTTCATGACCAAAGTCCTCTTAAGGCACTTTATAAAAAATGTCTGGTTTCTAAGGTCAATAATAATAAATGAACGTCAAATAGATTATGATGCAGTATTTTTGCCCAGACGTTTTAAAATGATCAAATTTTATTGATAAAAAATAGTTTCTAGAAGTTTTAGTTTGTACAGGTGAAAAGTTCAGGAAGTTTCTGCTTTTCAACGTGAGTTATTAGCCAGTAATGTGAATCCAGCTGGAATCTGATCTATTGATCAGATTCGGTTCAAGTCGAAGCTCAACATGAAGAAAACAACAAACCGCATCCGCGCCCAGGCTAGCAGTAGCTCCCGGTGATCAGGTTAAAAACAGACCAATCCCATCAACACAGAATCTTAATCTGTCAGAACAAAACCCACCTTCCATGTCGACACGAACACGATGCCTGACAATTACAGAAAGTAACGCTCTGACGGTTCTTTGGCGGTTCTGAGCCTGTTCAGGTTAAAATAAGCCCCTTCTTCCTGGTTCCACTGCCGTCTTCTTCCGCCTCCTTTTCTTCTTCTCTGAATGAAAAACGAAAACGTGAAGGTATGTTATCGCCCCCTATTGGGCTGACGTGGAAACACTCGACAACCAGACGACTTGTATAATGCAGAGGAGCTCAATATTTTCACACTTGATCTCTAACCCAAATTAAAATGTTAATGTGTTCTCCATTTGATTATGATGAAGTCCATGTAATGACATTCAATTTCTGCTAATAAAGGCGAGAAGAGACATCAAACTGGCAGAGGAGACGTACACGGACCATGGGGCGAGGCAGCACTTGTTTGGGGTGGGAAGACCAAGGATGATCTTGGCTGAATCGGTGAGATTTGCTCATTTCCCCCCAAGAGAAATAGTTTAGTCTGATTTTGATAATGTTACAATGTTCCAGTTAATAATGTATAACTTATACTTTTTACTACAAAACTACAGTCAAACCAATTAAAATCAAATTTTAAGTTTTATGGTGTTGTGTAATTGCTCTTTTGTATGTACTCCAGTTAAAGTTCAGTATGACTTTAAATTGTGTTGCTGCAATTAAATTTTTTTATTCTGTTCTGCTGATATTTTTTTCCCATTTTTTCTTCCGGGTTAACCAAGATGGTTGAACAACCACAGTAGAGAATTTGGTTAGGTTAAACTTTATTAATCCCATAGGGAAATTGAGGTTGTCTGTTGCTCACACATTATTTCACATCCACACACCGTTAACATCATACAACTGGAGACATCCTTAAAAGGTACAAGAAATATAATAAATACATTACCTCTAATGTATGATTTCCTTTTCCTCTTGAGAAAGAGCACAAGAAGCACCCATTACATTTAGATTTAGATACAAGTTGGATTACGTCAAGATCAATCACTTTCAGCAAACTTTAAACCCATTTGCATTAAAAGATGGCAGACAGCAGTAAAGATGTAGATGTCTTGGAAGACAAGCATGGTGATCGAGAAGGACAGAAGAAGAAGGAAGCGAAATCATCGCAGGAGTGTTTCAGTTGTTCCCCTTTTGACCAAAATGTTTGGCCAAAAGGTCAAGGTATTTGACCTTCATTTCAGTGGAGGACATTTTGTGTGAGTTCAACCCAAATATCCTCCTCTTTGGGCTTCTTGTTGTTCCCTTTATCGTCCACTAGATGGAGGCATTTCCATGTCAGGTTAAATCTGGATCTCTGTTTCGGCTATTTACAAATTTAGAATTTTTTCCTGTTATATAAAGTTAGTCCAAATTAAACACACTGTTTGTGGATTAGAGTTTAGAACTCAAATTCATAAAAGAAAATATTTTAGAACCCTTTTTACCTTACTTTCCTTATGTTGTTTTTTGACCCTTATTATACATTTTCTGTTAGATTTTGTTTGTACAAGATGCAAAAATGAGAAAAAAACTGAATAAAGATGCGCCCCAGTGTGCTAGTTTTGGCAGGGAGATGCTGCCTCTTTGCTAGTCAGAGCAGACATGTGGGGAGAGATGCAGCACAGTTTATCTCCTCCCCTCACTTTATCATTTAGTATTTCTTTTTCTTTCTCTTGTTAATTTGTTAGGGTCAGGGTTATAGGAGCAAAATCCACTTGAACATTTGAACATATAAAAAACTCCAAAACTGAAAGTGGTAGGGAACCAAATTTTGAACAGAGTCTGTGGGACGGGCCCCACAGACCCTCCATGTTTGGTTGTGTGGCTTATTCCCTTGACATAGCTGCCATCGACTCCCTTCATTTCAAGGGTTGATCACTGGAAATTATTAGTGCTCATTTTACCAAATGTGTAACTCTCTGCAGGTTCCCACCGCGTTTGGTGGTCCGAGCCCACTCCCTTCAGGTAGCTGCCATAGACACCCATTCATTTTTCAGCCTAGTCAAAGGAACGTCCTATCTAGCTGCAACTTAAAACCTCAGTGGCATCTTACTTCAACTTTACCAGATTTTATTTCATGTTTCTTTGGGGGGTTTTCCCCTCCAGGGGACTTTTTGAGGTCTCTAGTGTCCCTTATATGACAGTCAGCTGACAGGAGGGGGGTAAGGAAGACATGCAGCAAATATCGTCTTGCCCGGGAGTTGAACCCGGAACGGCCATGTTCAGGACTCAAGACCTCCAAGTGTGGGTCACGCTTCCCCTATTCCACCACAACGCACCTCAAGTTTCTTTGTTTTTGAGCTCAGTTTCTAACCTAACCCTTATCTCTCAGCCTCTGTTGGATTAATGATTTTTCTCTTAATGCTGCTCTGAAGCCTGAAATGAGGTTTTAAAATTCTTATTCTTTTACCATATTTTATTTAGTTTGATTTCTCTTCAAGCTCCAATTTGAAGACAAATATCACAGCTGAACTTTAAAATCTCATCTGAGTTTCTGTTGCATGAAGTAGTTTTGCCTTTGCTCTGCCTTCTGGATGGAGCAGCATCATTTTTCTGTAGATTTTCTTTTTCAAAAGAATTCAAAAATCTGATCAATAAAAATGTGCCCTATTTAACAGCTTTATAGTCAGTTTTTTAAATTTATGTTATCCTTTTACTTCTATTTACATTCATTTATTTGGAAATAAATCACAGTTCAGCTTTAAAATCTCATCTCTGAGCTTCTGTTGGAAGAAGAACCTTTTCCTCAATGCTGCTCTGAAAATTAAGATTTAGTGGTGAAAGTCTGCTTTTTAACCAAGTTAAAATTAATTTCATTTTTCCTCAAACTCTATCTCTAAATCTGAATCTCAAAGCTCATCTCTGAGCTTCTGCTAGGGGCCAGAAATTAGTGTTAATGCCATTCTGAACGTCAGAAATGGACTTTAAAATTTCTCTCAGCATTACCCAGAATGCATTGCATGGTGTGGGTTCAGATTTTAGCTTCTAGTTTCGCTCTTTTTGCTCCAATCACTAACAAACTATATTCTGTTTCTTCTCTGTCAATCTAAATGGCTTAGAATGAGATTGGAAACATGTAAAAAAAATCGTCACCATGACTCAGAATGCAGTGTGGATTGTTGAACTGCTGCCTGCTGCAGACTCCACTGCTGGCAGCTTTTGGTAAGTGGCATCCATTTGTGAATTTTAATCATGTGTTTTTTCTTCAAGCAGATATAATGAGCATTCTAGAGGTCTTGCGGTGTATGATGGCACTAGAATTGCTCTTTCCTCTCATTTCAGGGGTGGTGGTTTCAATTCCAGCAGGTATCTGGAGACCTGGAAGGCAGCAGCTTGCTGCAGCTGGTCCAGGTTCTTCTTCCCTGGGAGGATGATTGGGTAGCAACACTCTATTGCTGCTTTTGCTCATCCTTCTGTGCGACACAACTCTAACAACCTGTGGGAGATCTACTGGTGTGTAATTCACTCTGCAGTGGGAAGCTAAGGTGAGTCAGTGAACTTGCAGGCTGCCAGGATTCAACGCAGACCAGTAGAGAATCAACGGAGAACTCTTCTGCTTCCTGGGCATGCTGGTTCCACCTTGCGGTGTTAACGGACAGTGTGTTTTTGAAACCAGGGGCGCGGTACGTATCAGCCTTCCCAGGTTCCGCCTATAGGAACAGCACGTGGGAAAGGTGACTCCAGGACTCGGGAGTCTTAAATGCAGTCCAGTCTTCTAGAGGAATAGCCTCACACACACAGAGGAATAGCCTCACACACACACACACACAGCAACATGCACTCCAGCTGGTATTGTCTATTCAGTCCTACAGCTTAGAAATGCAGAAGGAAAGAATGTGAATTTCAGAAAATATTCAGCTTAAAGTTAGGGTCAATAGCTTTAATTTCCTATGATCTGAGCTCTTACATGGCATGTATTAAATCCTTTGATTTCTTCAATCATTAAGTCCCAATTAGCACAAATATAAAAATCTTTTTACATGATGTAGTTACTGAGAAAAATTATGTGAACATATCAGGAGATTAATTTTAAATGTCAAAAGACAACAGTTTCACGATTGATTAATGAAATCCAAAACTCTTTAGTCTGTGTTCACATTAGGATTATTTCTCAGCTCCAAAACGATAGACAGTACAAGCTGTAACTGTTTCAGCAATGTGGCCCATACAAAGTACTGCTAACGGGGAGAGCAAGAAGTAAAAAGTTAGTGCCTAAATGGTAAAACTCCTCTATGCCAATTTCATTGCTGCTGTTCTAAATCGCTAATTTTAATCTGAATATATTGACATTTCATTTAATTCACTCCAAACCTACTTTACATCATTTTCCACTTATGGGATTATGCTTATATAGTTATGTGTAAACAGCCTTGTAACAATTGCAATCTGCCTGTTAGAAAAGCACCTTGCTAATAAAAATGTAGCCTACTTTTTAGTGATGTACTTTAACTCTGCATTGCATTGTTGAAGTTTTCCACCTTTGACATGTGGGACTCTTACCTTCAATGGGCACTTTTTTTGTTCGGAGTAAAATGTCGGTCAAATTTTCACTCTTAAAACTCAGTTATCAAGCTAAGCTAACACATTTTTCTCTGCTTCCATGTAAAAAGAGCATGATGCTCTTCATGTGCCACAGATCTTTGTGGTACATTTACCAACTATTTGCTAATCCCAAATCTTTAACTGGCACCTTAAATATCCATTTTTGGGCCACTATTTAACCCCAGTAGCTCCATCTCTTTAGAGAGAGGTGCTCTGGAAAAATGTAAAAATCCTTGTAGCTTTATTCATTTTACTCTATACTAGAGTGAATTGGAAAACTAACATCCTAATATTTAATTGAAAATAACTAATTTAAAGTAAATTATTTTTTAAAGGTAGTTATTCAGTGAAATTAACCATTTAGAACAGCAGCAATTTATAATACCCCAACATTTTTGTACAAAACAAATTCCCAGTGTTAGGGTGAGGAGGAGAAAAGCTTTCTCGACAACTCCCCCCACCTCGTCCGTCGACTGGGCAGTTGAAAATGGGGAGTTGAAGGTTATGCACTGGCCGTCGCACGCCGTCCGCAACTCCCCCGTCCACTGGTCGTGCCCGAGGGGATGAGAAGGCTATCGATGTGGATGTGTGACACAACTGTCTTACAATCCCATCTATCCCAAAGAAAACCTGAAGAAAACTACGCTGACTGTTCTTCTTCCTATCACTAAAGCTGAACAGAGCAAGTAACTACTATGACCCCACTAGAAACAAACTCAGGTGCGGCCTCTGGCGTGAAGAAGGAGCCCGCTCGTCCGAAAGGCGCGGGCTTTTTTTTAGGATATAATCTCTATCGACTACTCCCCCCACCCCGACTTTCGGGATGGTTTGAATAGGGAGCAGAAGTTGATGCACTGGCCGTCGCACGCCGTCCGCAGCTCCCCCGTCCTCTGGTCGCACCCAAGACTATCTAGCGTGGGGTTAAATGTTCCTGTTTTAGAAGCTGCCAAAATCTATGCTGACTAAGATTGAAATAACTTTGAAATAACTTTGAAATAACTTTGAAATAACTTTGAATTAATTTAAATAACTTCTCAAAACAGATGCTAAATTATTTTGTAGCTAAGTTGCTGACAATAGCTATGAATAAAGGTCATAAAATTATCTAAACATGAATTAAAAACATCTAAATCCCAGTGTAGCATGAATTAAAATGAGAAAACCAACTATAAACTACAGATAAACAGGATAAAATCATGAATAAAAACCGGTAAAAAGCATTATGTGTGACACGACTGTCTTGAAATCCCATCTATCCCAAAGAAAACCTGAAAAAAACTACGCTGACTATGCTTCTTCCTATTTTTTTGAAGCTAAGTTGCTAACAATAGCTATGAATAAAGGTCATAAAATAATCCAAACATCAATGAAAAACAGCTAAATCCCAGTAAAGCCTGAATTAAAATGAGAAAACCAAATATAAAAATCAGATAAACAGTATTAAATTATGAATAAAAGGTAAAAAGCATTATTAAGACATAAAAATCAGCACATCACAAAGAAAAACTAATTAATTCCACCTTAAGAGCCCAATACCCACCAATAGCAGAGGGGGTTTGCAAAGAGATGTGTGAGGTTTGTGTATAAAATGGAAGTTCAAGTCAACTCGAGTTAAGTCCGGTGTGTAAAGACACGGTGTTTTCAATTAACTTTGAGCTATCAGGACACGTCATCAGTAGTGTACCCTGGGGTCAACAGGTGTTTCGGCCATTATCACTAGACACCCTCGCCCAAGGACGGCCCAGTCATGGTTGATCATGCCATGCTGCGTGCCCTGCAGAAAGGTCAAGGAGTTAAATCGAGTTCAATTGAAACTTGTGCAGTAGTTCGTGTGTGATCGTGTGTGAAGACTCAGATAGGATCATTGAGGAACCCCCATCAACCTGTTATTCCATAGAGATGAGCAGATATTAAGCTCCATTAAAATCCTCAGTTACCAAATCTGGTGTAAAAACGAGTTAAATCAGAACCCTTTACCTGTGAGAAGTCCACCAGCAGAAGCCTCAGTATCCTCCATCAAACTTAATTAGCTCAATCAGCTGAGAGTTAAAGCCCGAGTCGCTCCGTCGTCACCCAATTAAGCTCTTAATTCGATGAAAACTAACAAAAACTGGTTTAAAACGGGATAAAACGAAGCTTAATCGCAGACACGTACCTATTACGGTGTTTA
This sequence comes from Poeciliopsis gracilis, assembly GCA_911649635.1. Taxonomy (NCBI): domain Eukaryota; kingdom Metazoa; phylum Chordata; class Actinopteri; order Cyprinodontiformes; family Poeciliidae; genus Poeciliopsis; species Poeciliopsis gracilis. The sequence continues at coordinate 364,229 of CAJVRI010001535.1, forward strand.
ACGGAAGAAAAACCGGGTTAATCTAACGTAGAATCATGCTCACCTAGCGTTAGCCGCAGGTTCCGCTCCAGCTCGTCTCTCCTCCGTGGGCGAGTGGCTGCATGTTGCCGCATGGGCAGCAAAGCATGCTGGGAAACGGAGTTCTATAGTAAAGTCTGATTTCCCGATCGGAACTCTGATCGTATCGAAATGTTATACAAACACGTTCTAATCGGTCTGATATGAGAAAGGGGATTAAAAACTTTCTCAAATCAAATAATATATTAAGCTTGATAGTTGATATATTGAAAACAACAGGAATAAACGGTTTAAAGGTCGTTCCGTCAAGCATGCTGGGAAGACAATCCGCCATTTTTGTAGTTCTAAACACGTTTTGTAGTTCTAACACGGAATCCACTTCAACTAAAGCTTTTAAGCCTAAACAGCGTAAAAGCGGGATTCAAACGGGTTCAAAAAGATTAACGGCTTATAAACTTTATTGTCCTAGCATTGAGGGAAACTAAAAACATCTAATTTGGACAACATCCAATCACTCACCCAGCGTTAGCTTTCCCGAAGCAGGCGATTCGCGTCTTTGCGTAAGCACAATTACCGTGTTTAGTTGCATCAGCAACCAAGCCTCATGGGGTATTAGGCGGCCATGTTTGTAGTTCAAAACACCTGTTTTGTAGTTCCAACTCCCTTCAGCAGCTCAAACATGAGATTCAAAGTTTAATCACATGGATATATGAAAAACAGCGTGTAAACCAGGGAATACAAGTGTAATATTCTAAGAGCCGAAATATAAAATTATAAAAATATTTGTTTAATTCCTCAGAAGAATACAAGAGTTAAAGTGGTGGAAAGACAAAAGAGTGGAGCTCTAAATCTCGCACAATACATTCATACACATCAAAGAAAGTCGAGAAGAGACAGAGCACAGGGGAAACCGCCGGATCGGGCTGCGAATCCCCCCGCCTGATCGGGCTGCAGCTCTGTCTCCCTCTGACTCCCGTCAGCCGAGGCTGAAGGGACAAAGGAGAGAAGAGAGGAAGAGTGAGAGCAAAGTAAGGAGAGTAACACTAATTATCTTCTCTCAGTTAGCATAAATGCTTCATAACCTGAGTAGATTCTCATTTCTAAGTTTATTGAGTTCTCTCAAGTGAATAGAGGTTTAACTTTACAAGAAAACTCTGGAAATTAGATCTATTTTTCCAAAGTGAAAGAACTTTCATTCACTCTCTATTAATTCACGGAAACTTAAGTTTTGTCCAGAGGTCGTCAGGGTTAAATGATCTGTGTATTCGTCTTAAAGTTTAAAGCAGTCGTAATCAAACTTATACTAAGGGGTTGTTACCTTAAGGCTAGGCATTATCTTCGAAATGGTTAGGCTTAGAAGATGCCATGTGTTAAGGTCATAAGAGGTCAGATATTCAAAAGGTGGGGTCAAGCCAGGGGTCAGTGACCTTAGGTTTAGGCATGACCTTCGAGGTGGTTAGGTTTAGGGATAACCTTGTGGTGAGGTCATAAGGTTGAATATTACAAGGGTAGGGTCAAGTCAGGGGTCAGTGACCTTAGGTTTAGGCATGACCTTCGAGGTGGTTAGGTTTAGGGAAAAACCTTGTGGAAAGGCCATAAGGTCAAGTGTATCTATTTCTCTACCTTTGTTGTTAAGCGGGCTTCCAAAAGTCCATTCAGTCATTAATCATTAACTGGAGTGAAAATCCTGTTGGATTAGGAAGTGAAAGGATCAAGTTAAATCCTAATTTACATCATGTTTTTCGACATGTTCTGAGTAGTTCTATGTTGAAAGATAACTGTTTTATTTAAGTTGGGGTAAAATTTAGTGGAAGGACGAAATTAAGTGGAAGGACGAAATTAAACTGGTTTTACTCTAAGTCCTAATTCAAAGAGAACTGGAGTAGTAAGTGAACTGGTTAAAATAAATTAGTGTAAGCCTCACACATTGTTGACATGGATATTAAAAGATTAACGTCCAGGAGATCATTTAACTAGATTAACTCAGAGTTTCCTAATAGTTGAGAGAATATTTATAAATACAAGAAAAGAAAAACAGATAAGTTTAAGAGAATAAAAAGAACAATAAAAGATTCACATCATTCACAACATTCAAAAGACCAAGTCACACACTGAGAGAAGGTCGAGGAAAGACAGAGAACAGGGGAAACCGCCGGATCGGGCTGCGAATCCCCCCGCCTGATCGGGCTGCTCCTCTGTCCCCCTCTACTCCCGTCAGTCTAAAACTGAAGGAATAAAGGTGAGATGAGTGAATTAAAGTTCTAAAAATTGAGTCCCTAACCATCCTAAACTAACATCTAAATAAAACTCACATAAACATTATTTAATAAACTCTCCTGTCCATCTGCAATCAGCTGTCTGTTGTGAGAGGGATCCCAATTTAAAGGGAAAACCCAAAGGCAATGTCTGTCTTGCCCCCACTACCTATGACCCCACGAGGGCGAAATTAACAGAGAATTCAGGCACAACCTCTGGCGTGAGGAGGGAGTCCGCTCGTCCGAAAGGCGCGGGCTAGGTTAGGAGGAGAAAAGCTTTCTCGACAACTCCCCCCACCTCGTCCGTCGACTGGGCAGTTGAAAATGGGGAGTTGAAGGTTATGCACTGGCCGTCGCACGCCGTCCGCAACTCCCCCGTCCACTGGTCGTGCCCGAGGGGATGAGAAGGCTATCGATGTGGATGTGTGACACAACTGTCTTACAATCCCATCTATCCCAAAGAAAACCTGAAGAAAACTACGCTGACTGTTCTTCTTCCTATCACTAAAGCTGAACAGAGCAAGTAACTACTATGACCCCACTAGAAACAAACTCAGGTGCGGCCTCTGGCGTGAAGAAGGAGCCCGCTCGTCCGAAAGGCGCGGGCTTTTTTTTAGGATATAATCTCTATCGACTACTCCCCCCCCCCACCCCGACTTTCGGGATGGTTTGAATAGGGAGCAGAAGTTGATGCACTGGCCGTCGCACGCCGTCCGCAGCTCCCCCGTCCTCTGGTCGCACCCAAGACTATCTAGCGTGGGGTTAAATGTTCCTGTTTTAGAAGCTGCCAAAATCTATGCTGACTAAGATTGAAATAACTTTGAAATAACTTTGAAATAACTTTGAAATAACTTTGAAATTAACTTCTCAAAACAGATGTTAAATTATTTTGTAGCTAAGTTGCTAACAATAGCTATGAATAAAGGTCATAAAATAATCTAAACATGAATTAAAAACATCTAAATCCCAGTGTAGCATGAATTAAAATGAGAAAACCAACTATAAACTACAGATAAACAGGATAAAATCATGAATAAAAACCGGTAAAAAGCATTATGTGTGACACGACTGTCTTGAAATCCCATCTATCCCAAAGAAAACCTGAAAAAAACTACGCTGACTATGCTTCTTCCTATTTTTTTGAAGCTAAGTTGCTAACAATAGCTCTGAATAAAGGTCATAAAATATTCTAAACATTAATGAAAAACAGCTAAATCCCAGTAAAGCCTGAATTAAAATGAGAAAACCAAATATAAAAATCAGATAAACAGTATTAAATCATTAATAAAACAGGTAAAAGCATTATTAAGAAAAATCAGCTCATTATGTAGAAACTTTAATTAATTCCACCTTAAGAGCACATCACTCATTAATAGCAGAGAAGGTTTGTACCAGGGGTGTGTGTGACACATGTGTGTATATAAAATGGAAGTTCAAGTCAACTCGAGTTAAGTCCGGTGTGTAAAGACACGGTGTTTTCAATTAACTTTGAGCTATCAGGACACGTCATCAGTAGTGTACCCTGGGGTCAACAGGTGTTTCGGCCATTATCACTAGACACCCTCGCCCAAGGACGGCCCAGTCATGGTTGATCATGCCATGCTGCGTGCCCTGCAGAAAGGTCAAGGAGTTAAATCGAGTTCAATTGAGACTTGTGCAGGAGTTCGTGTGTGATCGTGCGTAAAGACTCAGATAGGATCATTGAGGAACCCCCATCAACCTGTTATTCCATAGAGATGAGCAGATATTAAGCTCCATTAAAATCCTCAGTTACCAAATCTGGTGTAAAAACGAGTTAAATCAGAACCCTTTACCTGTGAGAAGTCCACCAGCAGAAGCCTCAGTATCCTCCATCAAACTTAATTAGCTCAATCAGCTGAGAGTTAAAGCCCGAATCGCTCCGTCGTCACCCAATTAAGCTGTTAATTCGGCGAAAACTAACAAAAACTGGTTTAAAACGTGATAAAACGAAGCTAAATCGTAGGCACGTACTTATTACGGTGTTTAACGGAAGAAAAACCGGGTTAATCTAACGTAGAATCATGCTCACCTAGCGTTAGCCGCAGGTTCCGCTCCAGCTCGTCTCTTCTCCGTGGGCGAGTGGCTGCATGTTGCCGCATGGGCAGCAAAGCATGCTGGGAAACGGAGTTCTATAGTAAAGTCTGATTTCTCGATCGGAACTCTGATCGTATCGAAATGTTATACAAACGCGTTCTAATCGGTCTGATATGAGAAAGGGGATTAAAAACTTTCTCAAATCAAACAATATATGAAGCTTGATAGCTGATATATTGGAAACAACGGGAATAAGCGGTTTAAAAGTCGTTCCGTCAAGCATGCTGGGAAGACAATCCGCCATTTTTGTAGTTCTAAACATGTTTTGTAGTTTTAATTAGCTAATTCGGTGAGCGTTTATAAGGCCGAAAAAACGAACGTTAAACGTAGATAAACAAACATTATTGATGTTAACGGAGAAAATTAAAGGTATTTAATCGAAGCGAAGCTCACCTAGTGTTCGCCTCCGGTCCGGTCCCGTCACCTGTCGCCACCGCAGGTAGAATGGGTGCAAGTAGCTGCGAGGGCAGCAAAGCATGTTGGGAAACGGAGTTCTATATTGCAACTCGATCGCCTATTCTGGAATACGAACGTGTAAAAACTGAATCAAACCCATTGTAGCCACAACGGGTGAGAAGAGGAGGACCAATCAGGTCCAACAGCACAAAAATTAATATTATTTTTAGTGATATTATCAAGGGAACAATTTAAAATCCGTAATAACAAATAAGATGGGAAATCGGACGGCCATTTTTGTAGTTCTAATACGTTTTGTAGTCCGAAAACTAATAAGAAATCAATTAAAGCCTCTAACACGAGAATAACGTCAGATCGGGATTCAAAGTGAGTTAGATGAAATTAAAGGCTCATAAATTTTATTGTTCCAACCATAAGCGAAATTAAAGGCAGCCTATTTAATCAAAATCGAAGGACTCACCAGGCGTTAATCATCACGAAGTAGTCGCCCCTCGTGTTTACGTATGTAGAGTTACCGTGTATAGTTGTGTGAGCAGCCAATCATCATGGGGCATTAAGTGGCCATGTTTGTAGTCCCAAACCACCGTTTTGTAGTTCCAATTCCCTGTAGCACCTCATACATGGGATCCAAAGCTTAAATCAATATATATGAGAACAGTGTGCAAACCAAATATATGTGTTAACACTATAAAAATTAAACTATAAAATGAAATAAAAATAATTAATGATAAAAATAATAAATGAAGAATTAAATCCTCATAACATAACCAAGCTAAAAAGTAATGAAGAAGCAAAAGGAGTTAAGCTCTAAAAACTACACAGATATTCATATCTATCAAAGAAAGTCAAGGAGAAATAGAGAGAAGAAAAAAGGAGGAGGGGGGGTGTGTGTGGGGTTAACCCCAGATCAGGCTGTCCAAGGGCAGAGTCCAGTCAGGGGTCAGTGGCCTTAAGGTTAGGTAAGACCACCGAGGTGGTTTAGGGAAAACATTGTGGTGGGGTCATAGGGTCAAGTTTATCAAGGGTAGGGTCAAGTCAGGGGTCAGTGACCTTAGGGTTAGGCTTAAATCCCCAAGTGGTTAGGTTTAGGGATAGCCTTGTGGTAAGGTCATAGGGTCCAGTTTAACAAGGGCAGGGTCAAGTCAGGGGTCAGAGAACTTAGGGTTAGGCGTAAACATGTGGGAAGGTCATAAGGTCAGGTGGGTCAAGAGCAGGGTCAAGCCAGAGGTCAGTGACCTCAGGGTTAGGCATGCCCTCCGAGATGGTAAATCAGGGAAAATCGTATGGGAAGGTCAGAGAGTCAAGTTGTCTTCACTGAAAGAAGGTCGAGAAGAAACAGAGCATCAGGGGAAACCGCCGGATCGGGCTGCGAATCCCCCCGCCTGATCGGGCTGCAGCTCTGTCTCCCTCTACTCCCGTCAGTCCGAGGCTGAAGGGAAATAGGAGAGAAGAGAGGAAGAATAAAGCGAAAAAAATTAAGTTACTAATCTAAGATTAAACCTCAAATAAACTTAACACTCTCTGTTAAACTACAGTGAGCTGTCGGAGGTGAAAAAGGTTCCCATCTAAGGGAAAAGAAAGATAGGATCCGCCATGCCTCCATTATCTAAAACCCCACTGGAGGCGAACTCAGGTGCGGCCTCTGGCGTGAAGAAGGAGCCCGCTCGTCCGAAAGGCGCGGGCGTTAGGATGAGAAAATCTTTCTCGACAACTCCCCCCACCTCGTCCGTCGACTGGGTAGTTGAAAATGGGGAGTTGAAGGTGATGCACTGGCCGTCGCACGCCGTCCGCAACTCCCCCGTCCACTGGTCGTGCCCGAGGGGATGAGAAGGCTATCGATGTGGATGTGTGACACAACTGTCTTACAATCCCATCTATCCCAAAGAAAACCTGAAGAAAACTCTTTGAATTAACTTTTAAATAACTTATCAAAAACAGATGTTAAATTATTTAGTAGCTAAGTTCCCAACAATAGCTATGAATAAAGGTCATAAAATTATCTAAACATTAATTAAAAACAGCTAAATCAGTATAGCATGAATTAAAATGAGAAAACCAACTAGAAACGCTCAGATAAACAGGATAAAATCATAAATAAAACCAGCAAAAAGCATTATGTGTGACTACGACTGTCTTCCAAAGAGAAGTTGAAAAATCTATGCTTACTATCACTAAAATTTAAATAACTTCTCAAACCAGATGCTAAATAATTTTGGAGCTAGGGTTAGGATGAGAAAATCTTTCTCGACAACTCCCCCCACCTCGTCCGTCGACTGGGTAGTTGAAAATGGGGAGTTGAAGGTGATGCACTGGCCGTCGCGACGCCGTCCCGCAACTCCCCGTCCACTGGTCGTGCCCGAGGGGATGAGAAGGCTATCGATGTGGATGTGTGACACAACTGTCTTACAATCCCATCTATCCCAAAGAAAACCTGAAGAAAACTACGCTGACTGTTCTTCTTCCTATCACTAAGGCTGAACAGAGCAAGTAACTACTATGACCCCACTGGAAACAAACTCAGGTGCGGCCTCTGGCGTGAAGAAGGAGCCCGCTCGTCCGAAAGGCGCGGGCGTTTTTTTTAGGATATGATCTCTAACGACTACTCCCCCCACCCCGACTTTCGGGATGGTTTGACTAGGGAGTCGAAGTGTGCACTGGCCGTCGCACGCCGTCCGCAGCTCCCCCGTCCTCTGGTCGCACCCAAGACTATCTAGCGTGGGGTTAAATGTTCCTGTTTTAGAAGCTGCCAAAATCTATGCTGACTAAGATTGAAATAACTTTGAAATAACTTTGAAATAACTTTGAAATAACTTTGAATTAACTTTCAAATAACTTCTCAAAACAGATGTTAAATTATTTTGTAGCTAAGTTGCTAACAATAGCTATGAATAAAGGTCATAAAATAATCTAAACATAATTAAAAACAGCTAAACCCAGTATAGAATTAAAAAGAAAACCAACTAGAAACGTCAGATAAACAGGATAAAATCATAAATAAAACCAGCAAAAAGCATTATGTGTGACACGACTGTCTTCCAAAGAGAAGTAGAAAAATCTATGCTTACTATCACTAAAATTTAAATAACTTCTCAAACCAGATGCTAAATAATTTTGGAGCTAAGTTGCTAACAATAGCTAAAAGTCATAAAATTATCTAAACATGAATTTAAAAACAGATAGATCACAGTAAAGCCTGAATCAAAATGAGAAAACCAACTATAGATAAACAGGATAAAATCATGAATAAAACCAGCAAAAAGCATTATGTGTGACAAGACTGTCTTCCAAAGAGAAGCTTAAAAAATCTATGCTATCACTAAAACTGAAAAAACTTCTCAAAACAGATGCTAAATTATTTTGGAGCTAAGTTGCTAATAATATCTAGGAATAAAGGTCAGAAAATTATCTAAACATGAATGAAAAACAACTAAATCTCAGTAAAGTCTGAATTAAAATGAGAAAACCAACTAAAGACGTCAGATAAACAGGTTTTTTATTTTTTTGTGAAAGACTATCTTCCAAAATAACCTGAAAAAAAATCTATGCTGACTATTACTAAAATTGAAATAACTTATCAAAACAGATGCTAAATTATTTTGGAGCTAAGTTGCTAGCAATAGTTATGAATAAAGGTCAGAAAATTATCTAAACATTAATAAAAAAACAGCTAAAACTCAGCAAAGCATGAACTAAAAATCAGAAAACCAAACTATAAAAAGCCAGACAAATAGGAACAAATCATGAATAAAACAGGCAAAAAGCATTATTAAGATGTAAAAATCAGTACATCATAAAGAAAATCTAATTAATTCCACCTTAAGAGCACAACACCCATCAATAGCAGAGGGGGTTTGCAAAGAGATGTGTGAGGTGTGTGTATAAAATGGAAGTTCAAGTCAACTCGAGTTAAGTCCGGTGTGTAAAGACACGGTGTTTTCAATTAACTTTGAGCTATCAGGACACGTCATCAGTAGTGTACCCTGGGGTCAACAGGTGTTTCGGCCATTATCACTAGACACCCTCGCCCAAGGACGGCCCAGTCATGGTTGATCATGCCATGCTGCGTGCCCTACAGAAAGGTCAAGGAGTTAAATCGAGTTCAATTGAGACTTGTGCAGTAGTTCGTGTGTGATCGTGCGTAAAGACTCAGATAGGATCATTGAGGAACCCCCATCAACCTGTTATTCCATGGAGATAAGCAGATATTAAACTCCATTAAAATCCTCAGTTACCAAATCTGGTGTAAAAACGAGTTAAATCAGAACCCTTTACCTGTGTGAAGTCCACAAGCAGAAGCCTCAGGAACCCCCCCATCAACTTTAATTAGCTCAATCAGCTGAGAGTTAAAGCCCGAGTCGCTCCGTCGTCACCCAATTAAGCTCTTAATTCGATGAAAACTAACAAAAACTGGTTTAAAACGGGATAAAACGAAGCTTAATCGCAGACACGTACCTATTACGGTGTTTAACGGAAGAAAAACCGGGTTAATCTAACGTAGAATCATGCTCACCTAGCGTTAGCCGCAGGTTCCGCTCCAGCTCGTCTCTCCTCCGTGGGCGAGTGGCTGCATGTTGCCGCATGGGCAGCAAAGCATGCTGGGAAACGGAGTTCTATAGTAAAGTCTGATTTCCCGATCGGAACTCTGATCGTATCGAAATGTTATACAAACACGTTCTAATCGGTCTGATATGAGAAAGGGGATTAAAAACTTTCTCAAATCAAATAATATATTAAGCTTGATAGTTGATATATTGAAAACAACAGGAATAAACGGTTTAAAGGTCGTTCCGTCAAGCATGCTGGGAAGACAATCCG